>CM049847.1:22988097-23218097 GCA_027422415.1 Schizothorax lantsangensis | reverse complement strand
ATGTGACAGACTGTTACACAATTCCTTCTTGGTTACCAGTCCTATACAGGAGAAAAATGAAACAAAACAACATTCCTTTTATCTAAAGGGTTGTCATGTCTTGCATTAATGTACCACCACAACAAAGCTAAAAGCCTTTTAGCTTCTGAGAATGTCTCTATAACTCATTCCCAACTCAAAATAAAACCCAATTACTTAAAACGAAGGAACACATAAGTAAATTGTGTGCACAATTTACCCCCCCCATATATATCAATATGACACTTGATTTGAGCCATGAAAGTTATTCCAATATATTTTCTGTGAAAAAAGTGAAATAATTTAGAGTAGAGGAACAAATGCTTAAAAACTTCTAAGACTGAACTTTATTTTTTAGTTTTCATATTACAGTCATGTTTCACTTGAATTTGTTTCACATTACTGTGAAGAGATTTTATCATCTATTATCATCAGCATGACTGAATTTTTAACTTTTGCTGTGTACCTCACCTGACAGAATCTTCTTGGGGCCCCAGACAAACTGTTCTTGGGGCTTGAAATGCTTAAAGGCAAATCTAACCAGCTCTCGTCTCTCTGATTTGTCCAAAACAGCAAACAGAAAGTAATCTAATACACTTTGTTTTAGACTTTCATTCAGAAAAACTTGACCAGTGTGACCTGGTAGTGCTTCAATCCTAGAGTCCCCAAACACTTCAGGATGCATGTGATGTGAAGGTTGTTGTGTGAATATCTGCAAAATCAAAGAAAAAAAAGAAGACTGCAAATGCATTGAAAGTATTTTTCAAGTATTGAAACACCATCAGTGAAATTCAACAAAAATGAATAAGTTAGTTAGTTAGTTATAAAGCACATTTAAAAACAACCTAAAGGTTGACCAAAGTGCTGTACAGAACAATAGAAACAATCCATAAAATAAAAAATTACAATCAACAAAGTAAAATAGATAACGTAACAAATAATATGTTGTTAAATGCCATAGATAGAAAATAAGATTTAAGCTTAGATTTAAACACAGAAAGAGAAGATACCGTTCGAATTGACAGTGGTAAGCTGTTCCATAGTTTAGGGCCAACCCTTGCAAAGGGTCCCCTCTATGTTTTAGCTTAGTCCTGCACACAGAGAGTAGTCCAAGAGCCCCAGACCTAAGTGACCGAGTTGGATTATGAGGGAATACCAAGACAGAAAGGTAGCCTGGAGCTAAGCCATGTAAAGATTTATAAACAAAGACTAAGATTTTAAACTCTATTCTAAATTTAACTGGTAGCCAGCACAGAGATATAAGGATGGGATTGATGCGATCAAATTTTTTTACTACCGGTCAACAGTATACAGTTACAGAATAACACGACAACATAAACCAGTTCAGGTTTCTAAAGCGGTCCTTCCAGTTAGGAGCACATTCCACCTTTCCTGTTGATTCATTGACCAAACGTATACCAAATCCAACATGAGCATATATGATTTCACCAATTTACTCTTTGTTTGTTTATCTTTACGGAAAAGCTGAGAAAAAATGGAGCAGATGAATTTAAACTTTTTCTATTTTTCTAAATGCCTTAACCAGCTTCTGAACTGAGACTGATGTTTCTTCCAAAATATGACAAGTCCTGTCAGACAAGTACTTCACAGGAAAAGTTCACCCAAAGATTAACATTCTGTAATCATTTATCACCCTCATGTCGAGAAAAAAAACAACAACATAAAAATGCATGTTTTAAACTGACCTTTATTTCCTTTTTTTGTGAGCTCATGTGCACTCCAATTCATCCCTGGCTCTTGTAATGGAAACAGACTGCAAAGGTTTGAAATGGTTAGCTGAATGACGGCCATTCAAAACACTTATATACAATAATTAAAACCAGAGCTCATGGATGTTGCAACAGGATCTAACCAATGTAGGTCAAAACTATTATAAAATTCTAGGTTATAGAAGCGGCCCTTGAGAACAAATAAAAAAATAAATAAAAATACTGTACAAACCAATTGCCAATCATCTTCTCCAATTCAAGACTAGTGGGGTGTGAAACCAAATAGAGTTTTGTGTAAATGATACACTAAACACACCGACATGTTAGAGGTGGCAAATTCTGAGTGTAATAGTAGATATAGTGGATTACTTACTTCATATGGTTCATCATCATCGCCATCATTATTATCATCATCAAAGTTCTATAATCAGAACAAATACAATACAAAATTATCATGTAAAACTTAGTTTTGACAGATTAGTAGATTTGTCTCATACAGTATGTCAATGGTTGAATGTAAGTTGGCATGTTAATATTAAATAGAGGAGTGGGGTAAGATATATATATATATATTTTTTTTTTTACCATGTCATATTACCATGGCTGTATACTTTATATGCTAATTTAGGAGACAGATATCTTCATAAAAATGCTTCATGCACAAGCTTTACCCTTCTCATTTTTTAAGACAAACCTACCCGGCAGCTATGTCGAAATTCTTGCACGTCCTTTGCAGCTTTCATGTTCCCGTGACTCCTTCTGTGCAACACCTGCAAACAAACACAGAAATCCCAAATGAGACAGTTGTTTGTAAAATCTTTTCATATTCATAGATATTCATATAAAAAGTGGGAAGAATGGGAATTACAAAGTTTCTTAAAACAGTTATTTATTCAATAATAATAATAATAATGTTTATTCAATAAATAATAATAATAATAATAGGCCTAATTACCTTCAGTTGGTAATGAATCTAAGTAATCAAAAAAGGAAGCTGAGGACGGCGTAGATCACGTGGTATGTTATACAGGAGCGTTAGGTAAGCTATAGTAAAAAAAAAGAAAAATAGAACCGATCGATAAACAATAACTATTAACAAATGCAAGGATGTTGCTGCTGTGTGAACTGGACTACGCACTGTTGTAGGATTAATTGAAACAACAAAAGAGACTACCAAATGAAAATCAAAATTGCATAGCACTGAAATCAAAGCAGTACTTTGATGTCATACACTGATCATTCTTTTTTTTTTTTTTTTTTTTTTTTTTTTTTTTATTAAATTTATTTATTTATTTTTTATATTAATTAATTAATTTAATTTTATATACCCTTTTACTTAACCACACTGTGATAGACAAGACCAGGGGACAGAGAAAACAAGAGAGAGAAAGAAGAAAGAAAGGGAAAAAAAAAAAAAAAAAAAAAGGGTGTGGGGAAAGTCAACAAAGAAGGGGAAGAGAGAGAGAGAAAAAAAAGGAGAATGGGGGATAGAGAGAGAGAGGGAGAAAAAGCAAAAACAAAAAAAAAACAGACAATTTGCTTCAATACCTGCTGACAAAAAGAGAAAACAACCGAAGACACAACATCAAAGAGACTGCAGCAACAACCAACATCTGTATAAATCACAATAAATTCTAAATGTTAAATGTTATTGAGCAGCACACATAACTAATATTACAAAATAAGTTTTGAAGCAACAGCAGATCAAGACAATGTGTGTCTGTGAGCACCTGTTTTTACACCAATGTGAATGCTTGAGTGTACACCTGTGTGTGTGAGCGCGCTTGTGTTCATAAGGTTCCTCCATGTAAATGTTTAATAGTGTGTGTGGGGAACAACAGCCCCATCCCGCAAGGCATGAAGCAGGCACGGAACAGACCCGGGCCCCAAACATCCGGAGGCCCCCCAGGGCACGAGACCCCCAGGAGAACCACCGCAGGGACAACCGCGGCCTCCACCCAAAAAAAAGGGCAGAGGAGAGCCCGAAGGCGGGACCTCCGACAGCCACAGTGTAGGCGCCCCAGGGTGCCGTGGCGGCAAGCCCGCAGGCTCCACCGGCAGCCGACCACACCAGGGCGGACCGGGCCCTGGGCTCGGAGACCCAAAGGCCCCCCACCCCACAATCGGGGCCCAGCAAGGCCAGTAAGGCCAGGCCCCGCCAATCGACCGCCGAGAGTGGGCCGGCGCTCGCCCGAGCATCCTGCCCCGGCGCGAGAAATCACCAACGCACCGGCGGCATCCTCCACCGGCAGGGCATGGTGGTGGGGTGGGGGTCGACTAAGATGATGAGTGAAGCGGAGTCTAAGGCCCGACCTGACACATAGACGTAGACGACAAGCACACATATACACAAGCATATGTTCCCACCCTCATGCACGCAAACAAATATTCACACCTTCGCCCCACATGTAGACACACAAAAATGAACACGGTACCCACACTCACACTCCCCATATGCACTCTATACTCCTAGGTCCAGGCACCCCCACCCCCAGAGGGGTAGCCAGCGCCCGATCCCGGAGCTAAACCCCCTTCGCTCCGGCGTGGGGACAGGAAGACCACCCCGGTCCCCGCAGCAGCAGAGAAAATCAACAGCCCAGACCCCGACCGGGCGGCCAGCTCATCCTCACATCCCCCGGCCCCAGACAGAGAACAGAGAACAGGGGTGTGAGAAAAAAAAAAAAAAAAAGGAGACCCCATGCTTCACCCCACCCGCTCAAATGTAGTGTTGGTGTGTGTTGTTCTAAGGTGCTTTAAAACAGGGGTGCTTTAAAACAGGGGAGGGGCACCCTCCACAAGCTTGTGTCAGCTCGTCCCCTCCCTAGAGCCCTCAATGTCTATGTGCAACTTAAAATTGAGAAGTGGGCACTGGCACCAGAGGGAAGGCTGAATGAACAGACCGCCCTCCGGATGCCATTCAGTGTGCCCACCCCCAAGGCCCTATATGTATGTGTCATGTGACAGTAAGTAATGAGAATGTCTAAGCTGTAATGTGTAATCGAGATGCAGGCGGCCACGAGGAGACAGAGGAGTACCACCTCCCCCGCATCCCAGCGACTCACCCGCACCTCAAAACCCTACCTATGTGTTGGTGTGATGGAGCGGGAGAAGTGAAGCCTTAGGGATGGGGAGGAAAACATCAGAGGGGGCAAAATACCCCCCCCTCTGGAGCCAGCTCCCCCGCTGACCCCCATAGGCACCCCTGTTACCCCAAATCTGCCCAGGGCGGGGGACCCAGGCCCATCCAGACCAGGGCCCATGGCAGCCCGGGGCGGCCCACCAGACCCCACAGCAGAGGAAAAACTACCCCACCCCATCATCCAGTCACTTCCCAAACTACATAAGACAATAAGACACCCAGGTAAAGCCCGTATACCCCGCCTCTATTGGACCCCCCCCCCCGCGGAGGCACCGATGCATCGAAGACCCCCACACCAGAGCCGGGCCCAAGCGCATGCACCAACCCATGCTCCAGGCGGCACACCAACCAGGACCCAAGCCCCCCAGGCCCAGCCGTAACCCCAAGCCGGAGGCAGAGCGTCCCCAGATCCCCAAACCCCCCCCGGACCAACCCCGGAACAGTGCGGCCGCCAGGCTGGCAACCTACGTCCGCCGGCACAGGCATCCCCAGCAGCGCCGCATGCCGCCGCCAGAGAAACAGCATCCAAGAGTCACCAATACCCCATCCAGGTCAAGGCCGCAGCCCCAGCGCCAAACCCCCCAAGAAACCCATCCCCAGGGAACCCCCAGATGCCCCAGGCCCATATTGCCACCCCACGCCAACAACAAAAACCACAGCCGGACAGAATCGGGACCCCCACCCACACTAGGTGATGGAGCTGATCAAAGGAGCCCAGAGAGATTGATCTAATGTGTCAGCAGAAGCTGTTTCAAGGCTAATATAATCCCACAAATAATCTCTATATTGGTTGATATTAAGATTATTTTTATTTTTCCAGTTCATGAGGACAGTCTTCTTAGCAATGCATAGTGCAGTGAAAGCCATGTGGATTGTGTTATCTTCTGTAGTGACACCATCTAGGTCGCCCAACAAGCAGACTAAAGGAGAGGCTGGAATAGAGCATTTAAGACACTTTGATAAGTCTTCACAAATCCTGTACCAGTACCTCTGAACAGGTGGACAGAACCATAGAGCGTGGATGTAATTGTCAGGTGTATTGTCTTTACAGTGTGAGCAGTTGTTAGAAGCTGTAAAACCCATCCTGAACATCCGATGACCTGTGTAGTGCACTCTATGCAGAATTTTGTATTGTATTAATTGTAATCCAGGATTTCTAATCAGTTCAAAGGTTTTTAAACATATCTGAGACCAGAAATTATGGTCCCAGCTTACTGATAGATCTGCTTCCCATTTTGCAATAGGAAGTGATACTGATTCATCTATATTGGAAAGTACCCTGTATATTTTAGACATTAATTTGGGGGTTTTGAGATTAAGAAAATCTGCCACACTTGGTGGTATTTGTAAATTGATATGATTAGACTTAAATTTCCTTTTTACAATAGATTTAATTTGTTGATATTCTAAAAATCTGTTCTTATTAATCCCATATTGTTTAATTAATTTGTCAAAGGGAATAAAGTCTGTCCCTTCGAATATATGTTCCAGGTATTTAATACCTTTACAACTCCAATCTGTGAAGTTTATCATATTGTTGTTTAGCAATATGTCAGGATTGTTCCAGATAGGGGTACGTTTGCATGGGATTAGTGAAGACTCCGTCATTTTTAGAAACTCCCACCATGCTGTCAGAGAAGAGCTGATACTGATGCTTTTAAAGCATACGTGTTGTTTACTGATCGAGCTAATGAATGGCAGATCCGAAATCTCTATATTATTGCATAATGCCTGTTCTACATCTAGCCAAGGCTCATCTAAGAGGGTGTGTTTTAACCACCCTGAAATGTGTTGAAGCCTATTGGCTAAGAAATAGTGGTAAAAGTTAGGTAGATCTAGTCCTCCTTTATCCTTGGTCTTTTGCAGCGTTTTTAAGCTAATACGCGGGGGTTTACCTTTCCAAAGGAATTTAGAGATAGAGGAGTCCAAAGTTCTAAACCAGTCAGGTGGTGGTTTGCTCGGGATCATTGCAAATAAATAATTAATTCTTGGCAAAACCATCATTTTTATTGAGGTGACTCTTCCCATGAGTGATATGGGTAGAGACCTCCATCTGGTTAGATCATCTTCTACCTTCTTTAAAAGTGGGATGTGGTTTAATTTAATCAAATCTGCCAGCTTAGGAGAAACATTAATACCTAAATATTTAATATTTCCAGATTGCAGTGGAGTGGAGGAATTCTGGAAGGAGCAATTAATTGGAAGAACTGTTGATTTTAACCAGTTTATTGAATAATCTGAGACTCTTGAGAAAGAGTTTATTAATGTAATTACCTCAGAGAGAGTGGTTTGTGAATGTTGAAGAAAAAGTAACACATCATCTGCGTAAAGACTAATTTTATGTTCTACATTCTTGCATTTAATGCCTTTAATCACTGTTGCCTGTCTAATTGCTGCTGCTAGTGGTTCAATAAAAATTGCAAACAGTGAGGGGGAGAGGGGGCATCCCTGCCTGGTGCCCCTCTTAAGACAGAAGCTAGAGGACGTTTGGGCATTTGTCCTGACACATGCTGTTGGAGAGTTATATAATATTTTTAACCAGTTTATGAAATAGTTTCCAAAACCAAATTTGTGTAAAGTTGCAAATAGAAAATTCCAGTTAACCCTATCAAAAGCTTTTTCTGCATCTAGAGACAATATTGTAATTTGAAGGTTTCTATTGCATGAATAGTCTATCAAGTTAAATAACCTACGTGTATTTGTTGAGGAATGCCTCCCTTTTATGAAACCAGTTTGGTCGTAATGAATTATGAGAGGGGTTATCTTCTCTATTCTTTTTGAGATAGCTTTGCAGATTATTTTAGTGTCCACATTAATAAGGGATATTGGACGATAGCTAGTAGGCAATACAGGGTCTTTGCCTGGTTTTAGTAAGAGACTAATGTTGGCAGAATTCATATTTGGTGGAAGTCTGCCATTTTCTTTGGTTTCCTGTAACATTCTGTAGAATGTTGGTGCCAGAATAGCCCAGAATTCTTTATAGAATTCTGCTGGAAAGCCATCTGGACCTGGAGCCTTTTTATTGGGCATACTGTTCAAAGCTTCCTGAAGTTCATCTGATGTCAGTGGAGAATCCAATGCCATCGCTTGATTGTCTGTTAATTTCGGAAGAGTTATATTGTCAAGAAATTGGTCAACTTCGTCTTTAGATGGGTTTATCTGTGGAGAATATAAAGATTCGTAAAAATCTCTGAAAGTGTTGTTTATTCTTTCAGGGTCATATACTGTATCCCCAGTTAAATCTTTAACAGCACATATCGTTGTTTTTTCTTTATTTATTTTTAACTGGTTCGCTAAGAATTGACCTGATTTGTTACCATATTCAAATTCTTGCCAGCGAAGTCTTTGTGCTAAGAATTTAGTTTTTTTATTAATAATTTCATTTAATTCTAGTTTTGCTTTACATATTTTTTTCAGCATTTCCTGTTCCTGGGAGGATACGTAGGATTCTTCTAAAGTTTTTATGGTTTCTTCTAATTCCTGAATACATTTATTTTCTCTTTTCTTTTTATGCGATGAGAATGAGATTATTCTACCTCTCATCACAGCTTTGCCTGCTTCCCAGAGAACAGATGCTGATGTTCCAGGCAGGTCATTATAGTCTAAATATAAAGCCCACTCTTCTTTAAAATATTTAATAAAATCGTCGTCTTTAAGCAATGATGTATTGAATCTCCAGTTATTACTTGGTGGAGTGGTCTTCTTATTTACTAGAGTTAAAGAAACAGCAGCATGATCGCTGACAGCTATAGTGTGTATCTCTGTGTCTGAAATGTCACTCAGCAGTGAGCTGCTGACTAGGAAATAATCCAGACGAGAGTAAGAGTGATGGACATGTGAGAAGAAAGTAAATTCCCTACTGTTGGTGTGGAGAGAACGCCATGCATCGCAAAGTCCATAGTCGCTCATGTACTGTTTAACTATATTTGTGGATTCCCAATTGCGCTGAGTTCCAGCTGTACTTAGCCTGTCCATTTCTTTATTTAGTCCAAAGTTGAGGTCTCCCCCAATTATAAGTGCACAATCTAGTTGTTCAGAAAGTGCGGTAAAAAAACCATGAAAGAAAGAGGGGTCATCAACATTTGGACCATATATACTAACAATACATAACTTTTTGTCAAATATAGATAATTTAATGATTAGAAATCTACCTTCTGGATCTATAACTGTGTTGAGTACTGTGAAATTAACATTTTTATGTATTAAAATTGCTACCCCCCTTTGCCTAGAGTTATAGCAGGCTGAGAACACATTAGGAAACTCAGTTGTTTTAAGTTGATCTGTAGCTGTGGCAGGTCTATGAGTCTCTTGTAATAATACAACGTCTGCTTGTAGTTTTTTAAGATGGCTAAATATTTTTAACTTTTTTTCCTTGGAGCCAGCTCCATTCACATTCCATGTGACAAACCTTAATGCACCCATAGATGTGTGTGTGTATCTAATGCTGCTCGCTGCGTGTGATGCTCAAATGAATAAGATATGAGCGGGCGTGTACGCGCTTGTATGCGAGTATGTCCTTCATGTCTGTGTGCGCTGTAAGGTCTGAGTGGTTGCGTTAATGCTGAGTGTATATGTACATGGTCGTGCCAAGCAGATGTGTAATATAGTGTGTTTTGTTTATATGTGTAGTAAAGCAGGTGATCGGTGCCGTGAAAGGAGTTGGAAGTAAGAAAGACACACAAAGAAGCAAGCATAGAGGGATGAAAGTAAAAACTTGACAGAAACGAAAACATTGCAAAATCATTTAAACGCTGCGGAGACTGACTGTACGTGTTTGTTATGATATCGTATTAAATTATCGAAATGACATAAATATTTAGAGGTAAATGGAAGAACAAGCGAGGAAAGAGAGAAAAAGAAAAGATAAATATAACGGATTCTTATCTGGAGTGGTGTTAATATAACCACGGAGTGGTACGGAGGTTGCGGTAGAGCTGTCCGTCCACGTAGAGCCGGTCCACTGCGATGACAGCTCGGGAGCCCTTTTGGATGAGACTGCGTCGGATTGGGAACAGAAGTTTGCGTCGCTCCAGGATTTCTTTGGGGAACTGGTCGTTTACGCCGAAGTCTGTTCCTTTCAGCTCCCTGCCGCGACTCTTCACCTGCTCTTTCTGCTTGAAGTATCCGAATTTGGCCACAATTGGACGAGGCCTCGGGGCTCCAGGTTTCTTCGCTCCCATCCGATGGACTCTTTCGAAGCAGATGTTTTCCACGGTGTCTTCCGGAAGCTTCCACTTCTTTTGGAAGACGGCGTCTCGCTTTTGGCTGGAGAACCTGCATTTTGGTTTTTCTTCATGACTATAACGTCGAAGCACCAGTCGATGTATTCCTGAAGAGTTTCTAAATTTTCCTCGCTGTCCTCGTTGTTCATTCAGTTTTTCCGCCAAGTCTCCAGCGTCTGACGTCACCTACAGCATTTCCGGTCAGTGAAATACACTGATACACTGATCATTCTGCGCAGCACCGCTTCAAGTCGAACTCACCTATATTTAAAAAATTTTTTTTCGTGAACTCAGCCCCAGTTATCTTACTAAGACAACGCCAAGTTCAAGTGTATATATACAGTAGGCTATATATAGATATATATATAGATAGATAGATAGATATTAAAAAGCGTAAAGCTGACACAATAATTCATGCAGACTCTACATGCCTATAAAGTGCTCAACCACTCCCACTGTCAAGAGAAAATTAAAGCTGAAGGTCATGGTGAACCGAAAGTGTTTCTAGTACAGTTCAACAGGAATGACACAACTCCACTTCACTCAAGGGTTGCCATGTCTTGCATTAATGTTCAGATTTAACGCTTGGAAAAAGCCTATATTAATCTGGCACCTTTTTTGCTATTTGCAGGATCAAACTTTAATAATGATATTTACGAGAATATTCTAAAAACAAAAGTCTTTTCATTTTATTTGATATCCATTACATGTAGGCCTACTCGTCTTTGCAATATGTTTATTGTGGTTTATATCATGCTCTATATTAGCATCATGTTTGCATCAGTATAAGCAGAACTTTGTCAGTGGAAAGACATTTATTTGCTTCAGTAGTAGAAACCCTAATAATAATAACAGACCAAAACAGCATCATTTTTACATCTTTAAACAGAATCACCTATTACCGTATTGCATTTATACATTTACATTTAGTCATTTAGCAGACGCTTTTATCCAAAGCGACTTACAAATGAGGACAATAGAAGCAATCAAAACCAACAAAAGAGCAACAACATGCAAGTGCCATAACAAGTCTTGTTAGCCTAACACAGTACACGTAGCAAGGTTGTTTTTTTTAAGAAAACAAGCAGATAGAATAGAAAAAAAGAAAGCTAGTGTTAGTTTTTCAAGATAAGCTAGCAGTTAGAGAATAAATATGCAATTGATAGAGGGTCAAGTGTGTGTTTTTCTTTTATTTTTTATAAAAAGAAGACAGATATATGCTTTGTTATACAAAGCATACCAATTTAAACCAAAGTAGGAAAAAACATCAATTTTATTCACTACAATGCAGACATATTTAATTTATGATTTTATTATTTCTGTTTTCTTTTTGTTAAACAATCAAAAACATTCATCTTTAAGAATAACACCTCAACTTGAAAGTTATGAAGTTACATCTCTTCAGGAGGATGACTAGCATCTATTTTGTTCATTTCATGTCTACTCATGGATATTCACCCTTTTCTATTCTGTTAATTCTCTTTAACTCCATTCTTTAATAATGATCTTTACAACAATATCCTAAAAAAACAAAAAAAAAACATTTTTAAACAGCTTTAATATTCATTTGATTTCCATTACATGTTTAGTGTAGTTTATAACAGGCTTTATTTTAGCATTTTATTTGTAAAGGAAGAACTTTATCAGTGGGAAGACATTTATTTGCTTTAACAGTATAAACCTCAATAAACCAAAACAGCATAATTTTACATACTTCAACAGAATAACCTACTATTGCAATAATACAAAAAATTAAAAAATAATTTAATAGTAGTTTCTAATCATAAGTTATCAATCAGCTAAATTATGTGATTAAATATTTAACTTTTTAAAGCTCACACTTGAGGCATAAAGAAATGTTCAATATTTCCAATTTCCAGTGTTCTCAAAAAATAATTAATCAGAATAGACAAAATCATAGAACTCACAAATCTAACATTTACTGGTGCTACTTTTCATAGTGCAACTTTTCCTGTAAAGCAGTCAGGCTTTAGTCAAAGATGTTTTGTTAAGAGATTACATTAATTTTTTTTTAGCAGTTACCAATTAACAATGTATCAGTACAATCCATAATAAACCAAAGTAAAAAAACAACAACAAAAAAACAACAACAACAATATAATATTACATTTCCTACAAGGCAAACATTTACTTTTATGATGCCATTTCTTTTTCCTTTTGTCATTATGCTAATCAAAAAATAATAAAAATAATAATAATCTTTAAGAATAGCACTTTAACTTAAATCATAAAGGACATTCCAATATATTTTCTGCAATTAATTCAGAAAAACAAATATGTAAACTCACGAGACCAGCATTTACAGTGCTTGTTAGTTTTCCTATTACAACATTTCATTAATTTCCCTCATTTTTATGCCAGACATCAGAAACAAGCAGGCAAAAAGCCCCCAAAAGCCCCTAAACTGGTGAAGAAAACTATCATTATCACCATGAGTCATGTCAGACATCTCACATGAAGACTCTTTCATTTGGTGAGGACCAATGACACCATCATCACCATGAGACATGTTTGCTGGTGTTATGTAATCAATATCATCACCATCATTATCACCAAAAATCATCTATTGATGTTGCTTTACTACACTTTCATTTTCTGAGCTGCATTGACTGCTCTCATTTGCTCCTTAATAACTCAGTTGTTTTTGCTGTCAACTTGCACTGTAAAAAAAAAAAAAAGTTGGGCTACCTTAAAATTTTAAGTCAACCAGCTAAAGCAGATTTTTGAGTTTTTTCAACTAATTTTTTAGGAAATTTCTCAACTTTTTGTTGTATAAACTTAAAACAAGAAGTTGAGAAAACTCAAAAAATCTGCTGAAGCTGGTTGCCTTAATTTTAAGTTTGCCCAACTTTTTTTTTTACAGTGTATGGACTAACCCTTTACTGCTCATTTTCTGATTTTTCATGTTTATTTTCAGTTTCATCCTTCATTTCTACATTTTGCACCTGACATGAAGGCCCCTCTTCGATTTGGCGAGAACCACTAGCAGCATCATGACCAACTGGTGCTGTTTTTTTGTTATCATTACTAACACCGACACCATCATCAACACTCATCTCATCATTTTGCTCATCATCTTCTACTGAGCTGCATTGACTGCTGTCAGTTGCCCGCTGATCACTATTTGTTTCGGTCAATATGTTTGAAATAACTGGCTCATTCTTATTTTGGTGATCTTTTTTACTTTTCACCTCTTTAGGAGAATGACTAGCCTCTGTTTTTTCAATTTTATGTTTACCCTCATGGGGATTCAACCCTTTCTGCTTATCTTCTGATTCTTTATTTTTAGTGTCATCCTTCATTAATGTGTCAGACACCTGACATGAAGACCCCTCTTCAGTTTGGTGAGAACCACCAATAGCATCATGACCATGAGACTCGTTAGCTGATGCTGTGTTTTCGTTATCATCACTAACATCAACACCATCACCATCATCTTCATTATCACTAACACTCATCTCATGATTTTGCTTTACTACATCCTCATTTTCTGAGCTGCACTGAATGCTCTTATTTGCCCCCTGATCACTATTTGTTTCCGTCAGTTTGTTTGGAATAACTGGCTCATCCTTATTTTGGTTATCTTTTATACTCTCCAACTTATCAGGAGGATGGTTGGCATCTATTTTGTTAATTTCATGTGTGCTCTCAATGAAATTAACTCTTTTCTGCTCATCTTCTGAATCTTTATCTTCAGTTTCATCCTCCATTTCTATGTCAGGCCTGTGACATGAAGCTATGTTTTTGTTATCATCACCAACACCGTCACCATCACCCTCACTGACACCAACACTCAAATCTTGATTTTCATTTTCTTCTGCACCTTCATTTTCTGATCTGCATTGATAGTTCTTACTTGCCCCCTGATCATTATTTGTTTCTGTCAATTTGTTTGGCATAACTGTCTCATCCTTATTTTGGTTATCTTTTTTACTCTCCATCTCTTCAGGAGGATGATTGGCATCTATTTTGTTAATTTTATGTTTGCTCTCATGGAGATCCGCCCTTTTCTGCTGATCTTCTGCAATGCTACTCTGTTTATTCTCTGTTGGCTGGTCCATGTTTTCGTTTTTGCAGTGTGCCACCTGACCTGACAGAATCTTCTTGGGGCCCCAGACAAAGTGTTCTCGGGGCTTGAAATGCTTAAAGGCAAATTTAACCAGCTCCCTTCTCTCTGACTTGTCCAATACAGTAAACATAAAGTAATCTAGTGCACTTTGCTTCACATGTTGAAGCTGTCCCATGACAAGAGTTTCATTGAGGAAAAACTTGACCAGTGGGGCCTGGTATTGCTTCAATCCTAGAGTCCCCAAACACTTCAGGATGCGTGTGATGCGCAAGTTGTTATGTGTATATCTGTAAAATCAAAGAAAAAACATCTAGCTATTGGACAAGTCTGAAAGTGTAGAAACAACATCAATTGAAATACAACAAATAGAAAACATATGACAGTAAAAACCTGTTCAGGTTTCTAAAGCGGTCCTCCCAGTTAGGAGCACGAGCCACCTCTCCTGTGGATTTATCGACCAAGCGTATACCGTAGAAATCCAACATGAGCATATATGATTCCACCAATTTTTTCTTTACTTCTTTATCTTTACGGAAAAGCTGGAAACAAATGGAGCAGATTAATTTAAGCATTCTCTATTTTTCAATATGCTGTAACCAGCTTCTGAACGGAGACTAATTTTCCTGAGAAATCCTGTCAGACAAATACTTTTTAAGAAGGTTGGTAAACAAAGTTGAAAAACCCATCTAAGTGAATGTTTTAAACTGACCTTTATTTCCTTTTTTGAGAGCACATGTGCTCTCCAATTCACCCCCGGCTCTTGTATTGGAAACAACCTGCAAAGTTTTAAAATGGTTAGTTGAATGATGGCCATTCGAACACTTACAACATACATATAAAACAGTGTTAACTTGAACTTATGGATGAAGTGGAACAGGATCTAACCATTGAATGTAGGAGTGAACATCTTCCAGCAAGTCATATTCACACCACCACTTCTGGTGAAAATCAGTGATGTAAAGATCTGCACAAAGGTAATATGTTAAAACATTTTCTTGAATAACACTTGTAACAGGTAAAAGAAAACCATAAATGTGACCCTGGACCAAAAAAACAGTCTAAAGTCGCTGGGGTATATTTGTAGCAATAGCCAAAAATACATTGTATGGGTCAAAATTATCGATTTTTCTTTTATGCCAAAAATCATTATAGTATATAGTATATTAAGGAACGATCATGTTCCATAAAGATATTTTGTAAATTTCCTACCGTAAATATATCAAAACTTAATTTTTGATTAGTAATATGAATGGCTAAGGACTTTATTTGGATAACTTTAAAGGCGATTTTCTCAATATTTAGATTTTTTTGCAACCTCAGATTCCAGATTTTCAAATAGTTGTATCTCCAACGCTATCTCACGACCAATTCGTACATAATTTGTCTAAACCCCAGTGATGGGTAGGTCTAGGGGTGGGGTTAGGTGTAGGTCATTCGTACAAATTCATATGAATTGGCAACTCGTAAAATACATACGATTTAGCAAAAATCGTATGAATTTGTATGAGTGAGGTCATACGAATTTGTACGAATTAGCCACCTCGTAAAATATGTACGAATTGCCGTGAGATCGGGCTGGTATCTCGGCCAAATATTCAAATATTCAATGGAAAGCTTATTTATTCAGCTTTTAGATGATGTATAAATATCAATTTCGAAAAATTGACACTTAAGACTGGTTTTGTGGTCCAGGGTCACAAATAGTGTGATTTTACTATAGAATGAGTGCAATGCCATACCATCAGGTGAAGATCTTAATTTACCACGGTAAAATTCTAGGTTAAAGAAGCGGCCCTTGAAAACAACAACAACAACAACATTAATAATAACACTACACAAACCCATTACGAAGTATCTTCTACAAATCAAGACTGCTTAGTGAGCTATGAAACAAGTTTTATGTAAATAATACTCTAAACATACTGTACACTGACATGCTTGAAATGGCTAATTATGAGTGTAATGGTAGAAACTTATTTTATTATTAGATTACTTACTTTATCTTGTTCACCAGCACCATCATCATCATCACTAATATTATCCAAGCCCTTGAATCAGAAACAAACACAATCCGTAAGATTGTAGCCTACAGCAGGCTCTGGCAATGTTTAGGCATTTCCTGTTGTGTGAATTAGATACTCATCTATGTGTTTTTCACATTTGTTTCAATGGAGTAATGTGAGCTGGCATGTTAATTTGTCAGAGTAGAGTGGGGTAAGACATGTCAGTGGGTTGAGTTAACCCATTAATATAGGAAACTCTATACATTTTTCCCTTACAAAAATTAACCATGGTTTTATTATAGTAAAAGTGTAGTAACCATGTTTTATTTTGGCGTATTGACTACCATTTGTACAACCACAGTTTTACTACAAACAACATGGTTAAACTATGGGCAGTGTAGAAAAACCATGGTTAATTTTCGTAAGGGTTAATCCCACATGAAAAAATACTATAATAATTTATAGTAAATACTATAGTGTTTTTGAACCATACTATAGTAAAGCGTATTATACTGTATATATTATAGTATTTACAACACTTTGTTAATGAATGCTACAGCATACTGTATAGTGAACTGATAAGCTGTAATAAATACTGTAGTATACTTTAGTTTTTACTTCAGTAACCTGTAGTGTATTGTAATATAATATTCCCTATAGTTGTATAAAACTTAGTACAGTATTGGGTAAAGTAATTTGTTTATATAACTATAGTTGTTACATTACCACAACAACTATAGAATTACCACAACAAATTAATTAAAGTACTTTACTATAGTATGGTTCAAACATACTAGTATTTACTATAATAAATTACTATAGTATTTTTTCATGTGGGAATTGCCATGACACTATTTAGAAGCTTTCATTTTGAGAAGTCACATTTCTATAGCTGCATGCTTTCTTCTACTTTAGGTTAGAGATATCGTATTAGGTTTATTCCTGCTTCTTTTCTCCTTGCCTAGAAAAGGACAACTGCATTAAAGGGTGACACAGTTTACCCCACTTTCATATTTGAACGTAATGAAATTTACCCGGCAACTATGTCGAAAGTCTCGCATGTCCTTTGCAGCAAACATGTTCCTGCGACTCCTGTGGCTGTGAGACATCTGTAACACACACAGAAATCCCAAATGAGACTGTTTGTAAAATCGTTTCACATTCATAGAAATAGAAAGCGGAAAGAATAGTAAAATATGGTATAACAGCCTACATAACGTAACGTTACCTAAACAAGATTCAGTGAATGTTTCATAGTCCAGATCAGGGAAAAATAAATCTTTTAGTTCAAACATACCTTCTTCCTGGGTGTTTTATTTTCGTCTCCATCCTCCCATGTGGAGTCAAACTCGCACTCATCACCTGACATGTTAATCTGAGGAGTATATCTCAAACGAAGTTTACTAAGAACACGCCAACCCAAAGTAGTCAAAGTACGAAAAAACCTAAACAGACCACAGAACAAAACCTTTAGCCCGTTTAAAGCTCATCGAGTGAACTCGAATAACTAGTTGAACAACGCGTACTCACACTTCCACTGTCAAGAGAAAATGAAAGTTGGCGCTTGTGGTGAACCGAAAGCATTTCTAACTCAAGGAAAAACAGAGCTCGAATTGACTCAAGGGTTGCCAGGTCTTGTTTATTTTCTAGGTTCTGCACAGTCATTTACAGTATATAGCCTATCAGTGCAGTGCTCTAATCATTGAACTGTTCACTCTGTTAATTAATGATTCGAACTTGTCAGGGGTGAAGATGCTTGAATGCTCTCGTGTACTTTAGTGCTGTGTAGTGTTTTTAAATAGTTAGTGCATATGGCCGGCCATACTCCATAGTCCATGTGTCCATTGGAGTCACTTCCACTGATGTGTCGATTTATAAAATATTATTCCATTAATTTCTATTATTTGTGAAACGCTATGCAACGACCAAATTTACGTTTAATACTTTAGTGTTTTATATAGGCCTACAGCTCAGTTTTATGAGCGCCTGTCAATATCATGTGTATAGTGACCTCTAGTGGATGTATTTGTGAACAACGCTAGGTTTCCATTCCACGTTTTAGTTTTGTACTTATAGTTTTAAGACATGTGTACAAGAGGTTAAGATAATCAGCCAAACATAAAATCAGGAAAATATGCCTATTTACTATGTAAAATGTATTTTAACGATTGTTTACAGAAAAACTTGCTTATTAAATTCCAATCCATGCAGGGTTGTAATGCCAAAAACTACAATGGACTGAAATGTAGAAAACTTCATATTCTTAACTGTTGTTATTGTAGTTTTTCAGTATCAGTTAGGCCTACTTATTATTATATACACATCATTTCAGATGACACCAATGATGTAGACAGATAGGCAGACAGAAAAAAAGTTATTTTTGGAGAAAATGTTTTCTACTAGCCTACTACTAATGACCAAAAATAAGCATGATTAGTCATAATTATAATACAATACATAATACAATTATGTAATTATTATGGTTTTGTCACAAAACTTGTGTGTGACTGTGTTTATTTTATTTTATATATATATATATTGTTTTTTTTTTTCAAATTCAGATTTTTTTTTTTTTGGAATCAGTTCTTAAATTCAGAATTTTGTCCAACCCTGACACAATCAATTTCAAATTGATGTTTCAGGCAATTTGACACGCTGCAGACTGACTCCTTTCCTCTTACCTAGAACATCAGAACATGAGCCGCTGCCATCATAATAAAGGTCAGTAAAGTCACTTAATGTAATTACTGTACACATAGTCATTTAAGATAACCTGGTTCCATAGGGAAAGTAAATTATGTTGTGTTAGTACGTGACTCCCTGCTGTTTGTTTTTCATTATGATTGGATGGCTAATATATCTACCAAGCCATAAAATTAATCCATTTGTTTTTCATTTTTCTGTTCTCAAAACATTCCAATTTCTCGATAGACTCACGTGTTCTGGAGGATGATTTTTTTTTTTTTTTTGTGGACGTCATGATTGGGAATCATACATTTTGTTGCAATAGCGTGGTATGAACAGCAGATGGCTCTGTGTCATAAAGCTTTTCTCAAAGCAGTCACTGACTGAGAGCTTAATATCCCTATGGCTCATCATTCTCTATGCTATTCAAATACCTGCTGCTAATACACTTGTCATATGTCACATTTGGAATCAGATAAAACGTAATTTATATAAAACCATTTCACACCAGGATTAAACCTGAATGAAATATTAGCTGAGCTTACGAATGCTAGTTAGTTAATCAAGTCTGTCACCCAAAAAGAGGCTATGTGAATATTTTAAAAAGCTGTTTTCAGTATCATTTGAAGTAAATATGCTTACTACAAAAAGTGCTAGACCAAAATATGCCACATTTTGCACTAAGGTATGCAGCATTTCATAACAAGTCACATTTTCTACAGGCAAAGCCATCTTTTATATATCAGGCATACACTGCACACAGTATGTGTACTAGCTGCCATACTTCATTTCTGTAGTCATGTCCACATATGCAGAAGCATTTTCCCTTTGAGCTTATAATGTGTAGTAGTGGATTATTCTTGACAGCTTTATGTAACAGCATGTCCTTTGTGGGTGTGTTAATAATTAATTTGCTTGATTTTCTATGTTCAGGTTCTTTTGAACAGTCATATCTTCAGAGACGTCCATACAGCAGAGCATTTTCAATGTTTTTTTCTCTGTATAAGACCTGTATAAAAAAACATGAATGCAGGTTCAACCTTAGTGCAGTGTTATTGTTTTCAGCTCCAAAAAAATCTTTAGCTCTTTAATTTTGTATGAGGTAGTATGTTACACTGCCGGACAATGAGATTCTGGAACACTATAAGTAAATACATGTGCACTAATAAAATTTCCAACACCATGTTTTCCACTTATATTAGCACATTAATCAAAAATAATGTGTAATAAAATATTCAATTAAACATCAAAACAACATTACCATTTTTATAAACCTTTTCCAAGCTGTTTTGCTGGCTTAATCACACATGCTGAATTGGAAATTATTAATACAGCACAGGAGTGGTGTTTTACAAGTTTTGTTATTTAAAAGCTAAACACCAAGTCCCAGGGCCAACGGCATTCGTGTTAAAAGCAGTTTAACTGCATTAAATTGATCAGTAATGTAAGATACAGTTTAAAATTTTGAAACGTTCAGCGGTAGTCGTTTAACAGCGATACTGTGTTCACTAAAGGAAACCGTCAGACCTCTTCTGCTTTTATCTAACCTGACCATGTACACGATTGCTTTCATCTCTTATCTCATGGTGCATTTGATTCAATGCAAAGCCTGAGCAATAAAAGCAATAAAGTCACAAGACAGGGCTTTGCAGCTATTCAGCTATATATATATATTCATAAAAATATGATGGAGTGACAATTTATTTCTCGCTTTTGTGCATTAAAAATGCATAGATTTGTACTTGTGTTTTTACTTTTAGAGCAAATGAGGGAGCAAAATAATTATTTTTGATAGTCTTCCATGTACCTCTATAGCAGTGGTTCTAACTCAGGGGGACAGGTCCCACTAGGTGGCCTCAGTAAACTTCCAAGGGGGCCCTATGATTACTTAAAATTATTAAAATAAATTATATTATAAAAAAAAAACTTTTGGAATCACAAAATGGATCGTGATACTTTTTCTTTTCTTTTTTTTAAAAAAAATATTTCAGCACTTTCAAAAGTATTTTTTTCCCCTCAAGTTTGAAAACAAGCAGCTTTGTGAAATGTGAAAATGGTCCATAATAGCACAAAGTAAAAAAGGGGAGCTTAACAAACCATGACCTTTCTGGATGTTATTTTACTGTAAAAGAATCTTCTCACAAAGCTAATAGTGACTCCTTGGCTTTTAAATTACCATTTATGAGTTTCTTTTTAAATACCAGTGGTTTCTGCCTTGTACTTTTTGTAGTATCTGGCCTATCTACACCTAATTACACACCCTGACATAGACAGCAAGCACATTTCCTTGCGATATGAGAAATTTAGAGGTGACTGGAAAGTTCAGTTATCATTAGTTACAATATGACCTTCAGAAGACCTCTAAGGCTTTATCATTTCATAGACCACTTAATACTGTAATTGCACATCACATTTTCCTCTTTTTTGAAAGTCTATTTCAAAACTTGCCCATCTGGCAGAATTTGAATGGGAATAGATAAAGACAGTCTACCGAGATAAAATTTGTTAAAACCCTATAGGCATTTGGTCCAAAAGATAACAAGCGCATCTTGACGGATTTATTTTTTATCTTAGCAAAATAAACTAAAAGGACAGAATAGAGGAGAATCACTACAAAAGCTGTTCCAGGGTAGAAATATGAACAGAGAATTATTCATGAATTGGGTCCATAGAAACTTGTAAAAGAGTGACGCTACAATTTGTCAGCACGCTTGATCTTCAAGCTAGGAGGGGCGAGTCAGATCCTTTGCAGCGACTCATCTCTAAATAATTCAACATGCCGTGGTTAAGCTTCATGCCATTTATCTCTGCTCGACTGACAACCATCAAACTTGTCACTCTCTTATGTTTCATTGCATCGAAGGCCTCTATTGATTATGCCTGCTGAGATTTGTTCTCTGAATGACTTAACAACAAAACTATGAGTGGCCTCCATCAGCTTACTGTTTACTTCTTTCCTCAAGCTCTGATTTTTTTTGGTTGGCAATTTAGTATAGAAATAAAACAAAGTGTCTTTGCAGTGTTAGACAACACATTATCATCCTTCTATTGTCTCATTAAAAACTCAAAAGAGAAAAGTTTGGCGCTTTTTAGGTTGCAGATTTTATGGTTGGCGAATTAGCATAGATTTGTCATGCTATTTACAAGCTCTCATATCTAAGAAAGCTGGTTCAAATTAGCATAAAATGCATCAGTTCTGCTCAAAGGGGTAAAAAATTGTGCACTGAGTTGCCAGGGAAACCAGTAAATGTTTTCAAATGAAGAGGTAAATCACTGTGCAGAATGAAGTGTATTAGAAACTGGAATATAAGCACAGTGAGTTAAGTCTACATTGTCATACCTTCTTTTTGTTCTCATTTAATCCGAATTATTTCATGTTGCACATTTTGAATATCTGCTGAACATATGCATTATCCAGGGTTCCCACGGTCATGAAAAATGGAAACAAATCAATTTAAATATTGTTATTTATAGGCCTGAATTTTTTTTTTTTGCATCTTTTCAATTTTATATATGTATTTATTTGGAGTCATTTGTTCACAAAAGTATTACTGTTCAAAACTGTTAATTCCAAAGATTCACACCTGACATACATATGGAAATCTATTATCTCTATGAAATCATTTATTTGAAAATTCTAATCCATTCACCATGACTGGAAAGGTTGTGGAATAGTAATGGAAATATTATAGAAATATTTAATTTGCAATATTATAATATCTGCCTAACCTTTCCTCTTATTCAGATGACATTCCTGGGTATTTCTGTAGGCCTTCACTGATGATCTGACTATTATAGTTTGTCAGATCCTGTCGGGCAGGCATGCTACAGGAGTTATGGGTACCTCAATGAAATGATGGGAAATGATAAATAATACTGTGTTGAACTAGTTTAAGGGGTACAGCTAACTATTGTTCATCCGTTAGAGATGAACTTCACAAAGAGAGTCAGGGGAACCGCATGAACAGCAATATCCATCAGCAGCTAGTGACAAACTACCTCTATATACCAGCTCAAAGACCTCCAGAGTAGTTATTATTTCACTTGGCAACATTTCCATATTTATTTTGCTTTACCATTTATTTTTCAATGTTTTTGTCCTATTTTTAAGGACAAACAAATGGAACATATAATGATATACAACCCGAATTCCGGGAAATGTCTGGACGTTTTTTTTTAAATTTGAATAAAATGAAAACTAAAAGACTTTCAAATCACATGAGCCAATATTTTATTCACAATAGAACATAGATAATATAAAATGTTTATACTGAGAATTTTTTTTTTTTTTGCACGAAATGAGCTCATTTCAAATTTGATGCCTGCTACAGGTCTCAAAATAGTTGGGACGGGGGCATGTTTACCATGGTGTAGCATCAGTTTGAAGACATCTGGGCATCGAGGTTATGAGTTTCTGAAGTTTTGATGTTGGAATTTGGTCCCATTCTTGCTTGATATACGTTTCCAGCTGCTAAAGAGTTTGTGGTTGTCTTTGATGTATTTTTTGTTTAATGATGCGCCAAATGTTCTCTATAGGAGAAAGATCTGGACTGCAGGCAGGCCAATTCAGCACCTGGACCCATCTACTACAAAGCCATCCTGTTGTAATAGCTGCAGTATGTGGTTATGCATTGTCCTGCTGAAATACACAAGGCCTTCTCTGAAATAGACGTCGTCTGGAGGGGAGCATATGTTGCTCTAAAACCTTTATATACCTTTCAGCATTCATAGTGCCTTCCGAAACATGTAAGCTGCCCATACCGTATGCACTTATGCACCCCCATACCATCAGAGATGCTGGCTTTTGAACTGAATGCTGATAACACGCTGGAAGGTCTCCCTCCTCTTTAGCCCGGAGGACACGGCGTCCATGATTTCCGACAAGAATGTGAAATTTGGAATCGTCTGACCATAGAACACATTTCCACTTTGAAACAGTCCATTTTAAATGAGCCTTGGCCCACAGGACACGACGGCGCTTCTGGACCATGTTCACATATGGCTTCCTTTTTGCATGATAGAGCTTTAGTTGGCATCTGCAGATGGTACAGCGGATTGTGTTTACCGACAGTGGTTTCTGGAAATATTCCTGGGCCCATTTAGTAATGTCAATGACAGAATCATGCCGATGAGTGATGCAGTGTCGTGTGAGGGCCCGAAGACCACAGGCATCCAACAAAAGTCTTCGGCCTTGTCCCTTACGCACAGAGATTTCTCCAGTTTCTCTGAATCTTTTGATGATGTTATGCACTGTAGATGATGAGATTTGCAAAGCCTTTGCAATTTGACGTTGAGGAACGTTGTTTTTAAAGTATTCCACAATCTTTTTATGCACTCTTTCACAGATTGGAGAGCCTCTGCCCATCTTTATTTCTAAGAGACTCTGCCTATCTTAGACATCCCTTTTATGTTACAGACCTGATCTCCATTAACTTAATTAGATGCTAGATGTTCTCCCAGCTGAATCTTTTCAAAATGTCTTGCTTTTTCAGCCCTTTGTTGCCCCCGTGCCAACTTTTTTGAGACCTGTAGCAGGCATCACATTTGAAATGAGCTCATTTAGTGGATAAAAGTGTAAAATTTCTCAGTTTAAACATTTGTTATGTTATCTGTGTTCTATTGTGAATAAAATACTGGCTCATGTGATTTGAAAGTCTTTTAGTTTTCATTTTATTCAAATTTAAAAAAACGTCCCAACATTTCCGAAATTCAGGTTGTATATACATATATTATTATCATGTAACAACTTATTTCCTGAGGATAGGGTTTCTTAATTTTTTCGTTGTGCATTAAATACTTTCATGTTGAAGGATCTAATTATTCTTTGTAGAAACCTGTGTGTGTTGCTTCAAGAGAGCAACAAGACATTTGTGTTGTTTTATTTTCTTTCTTTTAAATAATCATTTATCATTTAATGAATACGCCATATTTTATATTATATTTTTCCATTGTTGTTTGATCTTATGTTTCGGTGATTTCAAGTGATATTGTCTTCAAAAGTAAGTGATAAAATAAATGTCTCACATTCAAGGTTTTTAACATCACAGGTTGATGTTGTGAAGCAGTAATTTTCCATTGCTTTTGCTTTGGTATAATAGCACTTGTTGGATTTGTCCTTTTAATTATCATTACCATATCTTCTGCTTTCTATTCTACCCTGGCTTCCTCAGTCAACCTCAGATGACTGTTATTACAGTTTTGGGTACTAAAATACTAATTTGGGGTATCAGACAAGACTTGCTGTTAATGGGCTTTGTGTATCAGATAAAACCCTGCTTTTAGATACCAGACAAAATGGATATTTTCTGGCAGGATCTGACATCCAGGGTTGGATTTAATATTCCTGCTGTGGAGATCTAACAACCTTCATTGCCCCCCAAAAAGTTCTTGAACTTGGCTTAGGGTAGCCTGCCATTATACAGCTTATGGACCTTTCCAATTTTAAAGCATAAAACAATTATGAAACCCTTATGACAATTGTTCCGTGTGACAACTAGCCCCAGTCTCCACTACAAACCCATAATGCTACTGTACAATGCATTATTTAAACAATTCCATAATATTTATCCTTCAAATTCCTTCTTTCAATACATTTTTTTCATACACTACAATTTATAGGCCAAATCTGTTGTGTTCAGACAACTCTTATGAGGCATGTTATGTTTTTGTAACTTCTGATGTAATATTTAAGTATAACCAGAAAAGACTTGCTTTATGCAGAGAGCACTGAAACTGTTTAGCAGGCTTCAATGGCTTGTTTGAATGCACCCCAGAAGAGGTCGGTTTTGGCTGGTGCAGGCTGCTTTGCTGTTGGAAGATCTCTCCTGGGTAAGTGCGCTGTACGGTAATCTCGCTCTGATGGCAGGGAAATGCTGTCTTTGAACAAAGAGCCTCTGCAGCAGAGAAAAACCTCCCTTATGGTTGAGATGTGATTAAAGTTTCTCTCTCAGATCTCTGTGTGTCTGTCGAGGGGAAATGCGTTTGCTCAAAGAGAGAACCGGGGAGTCTCTCGGATTTGATGGGTGGGTGGGTGGGAGGATTGGGGAGCTAATAGTGAAAAGAATAGAGTAACTTACTAAAAAAAATCCTATCAGGCTCATGACAGCTACTGTATGTGACTGTAACCAAAAATACTGATGGTACACACAACGTGCGAAATGATGACTTTAAGGGACAATAGTCATATTTTTGTATATGAATACTGACATTTACTTGCAGTGCAGGAAGATGAATTCAAAGAGTGAGAGATAAAAATGCAATCTTTCAATTGCTGAATATATTTGTGCACAAACACACACAAAAGGCTTTTCTCCCATCTCTCTTGGCTTTCTCTCAAGACTGGTCTGGCTGTGGATTGATGAGGTGTAATAGAACTCATTCTCAGTAAACAGAGATTCTCTCAGTTGGAGGCCAATAGTTGGCTACGTCTCCTTTGCTGTTTTCTTCTCGCGTCAGACATATGTTGTAAGCCTGGGTGCCGACTTAGATATTTGCCTTCTCACCCTTTGAATTTGAAATTCAATTCATTTTAATCTTGTTTGCATTTTTCCTTTCTCTGAAGATTTGCATGTGAAAAAAACTGAGATGGATAACTGTCCTTAATGCTGGTTCTATAGAAGAGTTCTGAAAGATTTCAAGGCCATATGTGTAGTTTCTGATACATTAGCGGCACCAAGCGGAATTGCAAAAATAATGTTGTTTCCAACGTTTTTGTGAACAGTGCTCATTCCAAACCGCATTTTGCGGTTACAGTGTTTTTAAAGTGGCACATAAATGTATTTTTTATAAAGATTCTCAATCAAAAGAAACAGTATTTGAAATATTAGAAACAAACTAACACAAGAAACAAGCATCAACAACATATGTGGCATATCATGATAAATGAGAAAAAAGACAAATTCATTTACAGTATATGGCGCCTTAAACAATGCAAGCTAAAATACAGCTTTTCAGTAAAAAAAACCTGATAATGAATGGTAATATTTTGTATAATATAGTCCATATTGGCCTATATTTTTACACCAGTAGGTGGCAGCAAATGTCTGTCTTTGTGAGTGAGTCATTGATCGATTCATTCAACAGTTTCGTTCAAAAATGCAGATTCATTCCTGAGTCATTGAATCATTAAGTCAACCAATTTGTATTATACTAACTTCAATTTGTATATACTAATCTGTCTAACCTGACTAACCTGGACTATAGGACGTCTTCAAAACTTTAAATATAATATAGTATAAATAGATTAATAGTCGAATAATCAATTAGTTAAATGGATAGTTCACCCAAAAATGAAAATTCTGTCATCATTTAGTCACCCTTCAAAACTATATTTTTGACCACTGACTTCCATTGTATGTAGAGAAAAAAATGTTTGCGTTCCATAGAAGATAGGAAGTCATACATTCATACATGCAGGTGAGTAAATGATGACAGAATATTCATTTTTGGGTTAAATATCCTCTTAATAGAAAGTAGTTGAACTTGTGAACTTGTGTTTTTTAATGTACTGTATTCTGTGTTGGTCTACTACAAACCGAAATAATAGTTCATTTAAAGCAACAGAAATTAGAGGTTTGTTACATGAGAAAATCTGATGTTTCTAGCTTGATTGAATGCCTGCCCTGAAACCGGGTTTACTGCACAGTATCTGAATACAGTAGACTGAATTGTACGCTACAAACTTTCAGTGTCCTTTTAATCATGGCTGTATTGTTACATAAAGAGAGGCCTGGAGTGTAATAAGCATGCTATGCATAATTACTGTAAATGCCAGCCTTTCTGAAAATGGTTGTATAACAAAAAGGTTAGGGCAGGCTGCTCAGAACCATATTTGTCACACAGTAGGTAACCGCTAGAGGTTTCAGAGACATTAAGAGCCTCAATCTTGACGTTATAAGTCAAGACATTTTTAGCTGGGAGGAGTGTAGAAGAAAATATATTTTAGCCCATTACTTCTCTCTGTGTTTGCAACCAGCATTTACCTTAATGCCATTATGAGGTTATAATGGTGTAACTCCCACAATAATTTGAAAAGTTGAAGCCCACGAGTTTGTCATCAAAACCACTTTGTGACAGAGGGGCCCACCCACCTTCAGTCATTGTGACCCTCTCTCTCCTCCCTCTCTCTCCTGTTTCCGGACCACGTCCAGCCTCACTACAAGAACATGGAGGCATGTGAAAATAAAACACGCAGCATGTGATGAGGCACATCCAATGCTTTTTGCACCCTTATACCACTGCTGCTGTATAAATCCAGCATTGTGTGTCTTATTTTGCTGAACGTCCTTCAAATTACATGCAGGAGATGTTCTTAAGTGCAAGCCGACTTTTAACCGTTGACGCTGTTGCTTAAAGGGATAGTTCACCCAGAAGTGAAAATTGGATCATGATTTCCTCCCCCTTATCATTCCAAACCTGTATGACTTTCGTTCTTTAACTGTTTGATTACCAAAATTCTTTAAATAATCTGCTTTTGTGTTCTGCAAGATTTTTTTAAAAAAAAGCATAATGATGACAGAATTATAAGTTTTGTATGAACAATCCATTAAAGATGCCAGGGTTTGGCAGTTAACATGGTCCATTTAGCCCTTTCTGGCAGTTGTTGTTAACTATATGATCTGGGTCTATAAAATCATATTTCTATATTCATGACCATTTAATAGTAGCTTGCAATCATCATATTAATCACTAATATTATAGGTTTAATGATAAATAAGAGTATTCATGGTAAAGAAAAGGGGGGGGAAACATTTAAAATCTAGTTTAAATCACATGCCATGGTCTTGGAAATAATTGTTTCTCATGGTTTTGAAAAAAATGTTATAGCATTTGTATAGCATTTAAATATTTTTCTGCATGTTTCTGCATTATTTTGTTGGTGCATGAGTTTCTCAAATATTAATAAGCAAATAATTATAAAAGATAATTCCAAACTAGTTATTCTTTTTTTGAAATGACTGTAATTGTTTAGTGTTTTTTTTCTTTCTTTATTATGATAGCTAACATAAGATATTTTTGACTTTTCAACCTAAAAATATAATGGGTTTGATTCCCAGGAAATGCATTAACTAATAAACAAATAAAATGTATATATACCAAGAATGGAATATAAATCTTTGAATAAATGCTTCTGCTGAATGCGTTAATTCATTAAATAAAAACATGACTATAGATGATGTATAGTCAAGTCTTTCTCTATATAAACAGCATTTTAATATTTCATGTCACTGAAACTAAATGTTTTACCAGTGCTATTTTTTTTCAGTATTTGTTTTATTTTTTGCAGGATCCTTAAAAGGGTTAATTGGACTAAATGTCTATTTTACTATTTTTTTCATGACTGCTTTCTTTGATGTCACAACTCATTTATAGCTCAAGTGAGTGCCCATTAGGAAAGATGGCAAAACCGCATACCATTGGATGGAGTTCTGCACCAGCTGAGCGACTGCCATTGAGATGAATAACAACTTTGCTTGCTTTCTCCAGGTATTATAGACCTCCTATGAGCTCTTCTACTGGTCTAACATGCTTCTCTCTTCCCTCGCACGAACACCTCCTCGTCACCTTCCCAGCATGCTGAGGACACCACACCATGATTTGTTCACACCATCTGGAGTTTTGCAACCTCAACCCCTTCACATTTCACTTTAAACTTTACTCAAAAAAGAAAACTTTAAAGAAAATGTTCCCGGGGACGCGCCACTAATCTTTAATCCCGCTGGGTCTTCATTCTCTGCTGTGAGATACATCAGCAGTATGGTCTTTTACACCTGCAGGCATCACCATATGGAAGCCCAAGTTACTTTTCTTGTGTAGCATGCAAGCTACCAGTGCCAAATTGCCAGTGGAATCGCTGAGGGCACAGAAGAGAAGCTTCCCATAACTAGTTCACCTATCCCACAAAGCTCAGAAACATAAGGCAAACCCACAGGGTACTTTTTTACTAGAGCTTTTGATGTAAACTTGAGTCTGTTTGACATCCGAGTGCGCTTCATTTGGTTGGTGTGAAAGTGGTTTTCTGAACTCGGCTGAACCGCACCTGAAGCCGCATGAAAAGGTGGTCTGAGGTAGGGTTCATGTGAACTTCTCTATGGTTTGCAATTGATACAAGGGCAACTCGTGGAAGTAAACTGCTTCTGATGATAAAAATGTTGGGGATGCACTGATATAATACTTCTGCCAAAAACCAAATCAAAAGACAATATTAACATTCTGATACTGTACTACAATACTATTTGGTATTAAAATACTATTTAAATAAATAAATATTAATTTAAATTGTTTTAAAAATTGTTCAAGTTAAATTAGGAATCACAACATTATAACGCACATTATGGAATCATGGACAAAATATGGATTGCATTTTATGGACAAAATATGGATTGTATTTTATAGTTTTATTAAATTATTGGTGTGTTTGAAAATAAACTTTAAATAAGCATTAGTTGACTGCAAAAGTAATCTAAAGGAAAGAAGAGTAACAAAAAATATTTGAAAGTTTGAATTCAGTAATAATTAATTTTTGAAAGAACTTGACACTTTTGTTCATGCATCAAACTGATCAAATGTAACAGTAAAATAATTTATAATGTTACAAAAGATTTCTATCTCAAACAAATGTTCCTGTGGCTCAGTGGTAGAGCATTGCGTTAGCAGCGCAAAAGGTTGTGGGTTCAGTTCCCAGGGAACACACATACAGACAAAAAAAAAAAATTTATAACCTGAATGCAATGTAAGTCGCTTTGGATAAAAGCGTCTGATAAATACTGTTCTTTTGAAATGTAATTTTTATCACAGAATCTTGGAGAAACAAATCACAGTTTCCACAAAATATTAAGCTAGAACCAATTTTGTCTGTGATTTTATTAAGAAATGTTTCTTGAGCAGCAAATTATCATATTAGAATAATTTCTGAAGGATCATGTGACACTGAATACTAGCGTAATGGCTGCTGAAACTCAGATTTGCCATCACAAGAGTAAATTACATTTTTAAATATATTAAAATAGAAAACACTCATTTTAAATTGTAACAATATTTCACAGAATTATTGTTTTTACCCTATTTTTGATCAAATAAATGCAGCCTTTGTGTACATAAGAGACAAAAACATCAAAAGTACCCTCCCCAAACCTTTGAACAGAGTGCATTTTGCAGACCGAAATAATGTGCATTTTAATTAGCATTTCTCATAACAGCTTGTCTATTGTGCATTAAATTGTTTCCTGGGAGCACCTTGCATTCTTTGCATTGCATCTGTAAAAAAGAATCACCCCTAGATTCCGTTTGCAGTTACAGCTAGTAGTCATATTGATGCTGCAAATAAAAAAGAAGAATGTGATCCGTGGGAGCAGGCAGAGGTGTTTGCAGTCGAGCTCAAGTTCAGACAAAGCAATCAAAAAGCAGCCTAAGATTCTGGCCTATGATCCCAAATCTCTCCCTGATTAATTGACGGAGAAGAGTCTTGCTAACTACAGCTTGTTATATTTTCAACAAGCTAGACAATTTGGGGTCAAGATGGAACTCCTCTCGACCAGTCGACCACCTCCTGCACCAGGCTAAATTATTAATCAGCTTGTGATATTTTTTATTTTATAGTGGCGCTGACATTTTTTTAAATTGTGCAGTTTGCATCTCTGCTTAGCCTCATTAACACCGGTATTGTCAGCCGTACATTCTTTCACCGGCAAGTCCTCCTAGGACCAGTGAGGATAAATCAGAGAGACTGCCTGGAGTGCTTGTTAGTGATACACTTCTTTAATCAGATAAAGCAACTTTGCCCAATTTACCGGCTGCTTAAGCACTGGATAAAGTGAAGAGTGAGGGCTGGAGGCCCGTGGGCAGAGAGAGAGAGAGAGAGAGAGAGAGAGAGCTGCTTACTGTATCTGTAAATAAGGCTGTGTTGACTCACTCTCTGACAGATAGGCCTCAGTGGGTGAGCTGGTACAGAGCGAGAAACAGGAAACCTGTATGATTACTTTGTACTCTTTGTACACTCTCTTTTCATTGTTGAAAACCGTCTTGATGGTCAGCTGGAACTGAGTCGCCTTTGGCAGCAAGCATCTTTTGAAGTTATGCTAGCTTCTGAAAGTCACCCATGCAACACACGTGGGCGCATGCCTTTTTTGACTGTCTGATGTTGTTATCGTTGAGTGGCTTTATATGTTCAGTAAAACACTGGTAATCTAAAAAATCTGGTAATTACAAAACACTGACAGATGTTGTGTTTGCCACGTCAGCATCTCATCTCGGATGCGACATGCACCTGTGTATGTGTGTATCTGCTATGTTTCAACAACAGCTTCCTTACACTCTCATATTTATAATCTATTACTGTTTGAGGCATTTATTTTTAAAGTCCCCCTGTAGTCAGAAATGTTATCCCTTAAAACTCATCTTTGATCATCAAAATTACATATTTAAATGCTTTTTTTGTGAAAATAATTTAAAATAGCTTGAATGTAACTCTACATCCTTGCCTCATTTACTATACTCGGATCTATGAATATGCAAATTAGCCCCGCCTCCACTCAGTCACACTAGCCAGGGCCTCCTGCTCCATGGATAATACTGATAAAACTATGTTTTTACTTTACTTATGTTTTTAAAGTTACTTACTTGACGATGTTGTGTCCTCGCCTTGAAGACTCGAATGCAGCCAAGTTTGTGATTCTTAATTTGCACCCGCGAGCATATGCGAGTGAAGTGCAGACGCCAATGCGGGAGAGGTGGATCTGACTCCGGGCTACTTGATTGACAAATTGGTTGGTTATTGAGTTTTGTGACGTAGCAAACCGAGGGCTGTTTCAAATGGTGTTTCTGGGACTGCCATTGGGAAACTACAGTTTAAGGAGAAAATACTCAGCAATGGTATTGATTAATGGATTGGCACATGGTTTGTCTAAAAGCAAATTAAAAACACTACATAGACAAATAAACAACATAAAAAACTTGATTTTCACTACAGGGGACTTTAACTCAAGTGTTACTGTTTTTAACTCCTAAATGAAATAGACTATTGGAGTACATAAAAAAAGTCAGTCTTTTTGCTTCAAAATTTGATGTGTAATTCAGTGTGTTACTTGCCATTTCTTTGTAATTGTTTGTGAAATCTGAGTGAAAATTGTTTCAACACCAAGTTGTTTTCAATGCAAAAAAAAAAGAAAGAAAGAGAAAAGAAATCAATTAATAAGTACTTTTATTTGCAATATATTAACTGGATTATGTTTAAAAATCCCACTTTATTTATTTATTCCATGTAAGCATCAAAGTTTATATTCATGGCAAAAATAAAATATTTAAAAAAATTAACACACAATTAAACTTCTTACAATATTACAATGACAAATGTAATATTTCAGTTTGTTTGTTTGTTGATTTTTTTTTAATTAATAAATAAGCTTTCCATTGATGTATGGTTTGTTAGGATAGGACAATATTTGGCTACAACTATTTGAAAAATCTGGAATCTGAGGGTGCAAAAAAAATCTAAATATTGAGAAAATCGACTTTAAAGTTGTCCAAATGAAGTTCTTAGCAATGCATATTACAAAACAAAAATTAAGTTTTGATATATTTAGGGTAGGAAATTTACAAAAATCACAATTTAAAATTCAATGTGGTGTGTGTGTGTGTCGGTGTGTCGGTGTTTGTGGACACATCACTGATTTGATGACTCCTCCCTCTTTTGACAGGCATCAATGTATCTTGCTGCTAGTAACAATCTTGTTTTTCACCTAATAAATATTGAAGTTGTGTTTTATTGTTTAACATTTTGAAGTCAGTGCAAAGTATTTAAAATTTTGCATAAAATTTCTTTCTAATGTCTAAATACTTAGGGCAGCTGGTGAGGAAGTGTTGCTCTGTCTCCACTTCTCCATGGTTACAGTATGGGCAGATGCGGATCTCTTTGGGCAGCCTGTGCTGTAGATATCTGCCCGTCTCTCTCTCTCTCTCTCTCTCTCTATTTCTCAAACACCATCCTGTTCACAGAGTCTGACAGTTGCCGCAGGCCTATAACATGGACACAGTGAAAAGTATCCTGCAAATATGACTTGTGATGGAGCCAAATGAGCATTTTCTACGTGGTTAATCAATCTTCTGTACATTTTCCAAGGAACTTAACCGATTGATTTTCCTCCACCAACAAGCAGTTCTATGAAGTCCAAATGGGAGGTCACTCCACATGACTATTTGCCGGTTGTACTGAATCTTAGTCTATTGATCTGTCTGCTCACAGAGCATCCAGAGACTGCACCAACAACTGCTGCTTAGTCAGCGCTCTCTAAAAGACAAGTGGAGGAGAAGCTGGTGTAGTGAAGAAAAAAGTGAAAAACTGACATTAAATATAAACTAAATTGCAACTGGTATACGCTTCTTTACTAAATAATGATTTTGATATGTGTTTTGAGTGTATGTGAACTTGTTTATTTGTGGAGAAATCATTTAAATTGCCCTCTAATTAAATACCTAATTACGTACTTGAGAGCAGTTCTCTGAAAAAGGAACATAGAGAAATGTCTTGCCTAATATGCGATTAATGACAATAATTTATTTGGCTCGAGACATTAAATGGTGTAAGAGGATTTTCTAAATGAACAATTATTGGCTGATGAGAATCTACCAAATATGTATGCTTTTACAGTTTAAAAACGGTAAATGGCCAATTAATGTTAAATTAAAATGTCAAGATGTTTTTTTTACTTCATAATTTTTCCTCTGTTTCCCACTTACTAATAAACTTATATTATTTATTTTTTTCAGTTCTGATTTTGCTTTGTGACAACTTTCCACCCTTTTGCTCTGACCCTTAAGCATTAAACATTTTTTTCTGGCGGCAAAAAAACAAATAAATGAAACTAACTAAATAAATAAAGACATATTTAATATATCTATATATAATTTCTCAGTAGTTGGAGTGTAGAAGTGTAGAGTATTAAAACATGCAGAAGACCATATATACTGTATGTAAAGATTCAATGCAGCAGCATAACAGCCATACTAATAAATACCAGCTCTGACCCAGCCACATAAATAGAATGAGTGAAATTATAATAACAATAATCAGTGTCCATCTGGTTTTCAACAGCCAACACAGTGTTTCCTATGAATGTGATTCCTGTGTAAATACATTTATTCCGCCTCCACGGTGAATTAAAACATCTGTTTAAATGCACTGTTTACCTCTGTTGTGGTTTTTATGCCACTTCAGATGTGCACTCTGTCTTCTCAGTGAACGGACAACATTATTAATTTTTCTGTAATGTCACAATTGAAGTGTGGCAGATTTTTGCACACCATGGCACTTTTCTGTATATGTAGTGTTTTGTCATGTGGATGCTCCATAAACAAAATTCTTAGCAACTAATTAACGAGTCTTTTGATGATTTTTATTTTTTGTGCATTGAAGCAGAATCATCGCGTAAGCATCAAGATACGTCTCTGAATCCTTTTTTCCCTTCTCTTTCACAAGTCAGCGGGCTCAAGTGTTAATGGAGCAATATTCTGCAATGAGGAACAATTCCAAAATGGTTAATGGTTGCATTTTTCTGAAAAACGGAACATCCATGATGAATAATCCATGAATTGTATATGAAATATGTAAAATAATTGTATTCATTTATAAATGTGTATCATGTAAATAAAATTTTATAGTAAAAGTGAAAAAGGTAAAATAGGCTTTTCAGTTAATATTCATTTAAAATGTAAAATTATGTCTAATTACTGTGGGCTAAAATATCTTGATGAACTGGACATCTTAGATGTGTGCATTTATTTATTTCTAAATAAGTATTTATACTGTGATGAGCTATGAGCACAGTACAATAAATGAGATAAACTGTGAAATGGCAAATTTGAAGTAAAAATAAAATATTTGAGTGAGGTAGGTGGATGAAAGGCGAAAATGGAACCTCTAAAAAAAATGTGTTTCATGTCAACAGCTAGATCTTGGCTGTACTGAAATCTGAACGCAGCCAAGTGCTCACATCCTCCCAGGCAATAAGCAGTTTGCAGATTTTGCAGTTTTTCCATGTGCACTAAAGCAATTAAAACAAGAATGGGTGACCATTTTTGTGTATGCCTTGCACATTAGGCACAAGTTCAATAGACCCGAGGCTCTTTCCAGCCCGGCCGATATTCTGTCTTATTTGAGATTAAATTAGAGTATGTCAGAAATAATCAATGTTACCATGTAAAATAATCCTGTTGCTATTGATCGCTACGCTCCAGAAAGGCCAACTATGAACACGGTTATGAAATAATGAGGAATTGATCATGCGGCCAATGTAGCTGCTAGCTGCAAGCTATATTCACCGTTAATTCATACATGCACATCCACATCTAAACTGAGATCGTACAGTATAGTGCAGGATTTCAACAACCGACATGCAAATCTCTGGTGGTGGAGGATAACCTCCTATTAGAGGTCTGTCACTTCAGTTGTATTTGTATAAAGTGACACTTTGCAGTTTATGAGAGACACCTAGCTAAAATCGATACTCAGGCTCAGTTTCAGCCAGTAGACGGTATAGATGCCTCCCCCATTCTGGAAACTCTGCTACGGCTCAGTTTTCACGCCGCCAACATAGACATCCAAGAAAACAAGTGGCACAGCACTGTGACACGGCTGGCTGATACTAATTCCTGTAACTTAAAAGTAAAGGTCTGTCTAAAGCCAAAAATATATTTTTCCATTTGATTGACACACCGATAATACCCATCCCCAGGGTAACCACTTTGGTTTCCTTGGTAACATTTATCACATAGAAACAGAAAAAACTGGCATGAACTTGAGAAGTGCTGTCAGTGTTGTGTCTGCCTTTGTCTGTCCGCTACTCCTATAGACGATGCTGCAAAAGTTTGGCTTTGAAACTTCGCCAGTCACGATTACAGTGTGCACTGAACAAATGCCAGAAGTGCAAGTCAGGTCTGTGCATCTCTGTTTCATATAGGTCTTGCTGCTTGGCTCCGTGCGTGGGAGTGGATTCAAATGGTAGAGAAACGAGACAGACACCGTGTTAAACACAGAGAGCCAGACCCCAGAATGACATTTGAAATCTCTTTGTGCATGCTGGCCTTCATTCTCTTCAATAGCGTGCTATTCAGTGGAGAGTGTGGTCTGGAGTGTGGATGCTATAGAGAGAAACCAGGTAAAAGCTGGTCTTGGAGGAGGAAGACTACCAGGGTCTTTGCTAGCTGTCTTTTGCCATGGTGCAGTACAGTACCTTAGTACTTGGAGACTATCATACTTGGAGACAGATAGCATTACTGTGGCAAGCATGCAGTTTGAAATCTGCCAGCCATGACTGCATGCAGTAGTTCTGCAAGCTTATTTTCAGCCAATGATCTGAACCGTGGCTTCATTGTCTGTGGCTTAGGTTCTATATTGTGCTATCAGGACCTGATTTACAAAAGATATTTCTATTTGAAAACTGCCAAGCAGTGTTGGTGAGTAACTAGTTACATGTAACAGAGTTACATAATTTAATTACAAAATAAATGGAACAGTAATCAGTTACAGTTATTGAGAAACAATGTGTAATTAAATTACAGTTACTTACAAAAAATATTAACAATTACAAAGGGGGTTACATCTGAATATTTTCACACAATTACAGATTTGATTTATTTCCCAAATTGCATTGACTGCTCTAAAATAGAGACATCAATGCGTTTAGGACACAGAATAGGATACATGCTTTTTCGGTAACTGTTTTATTTCCTATTTGGGTTTATGCATTTGCTTTACATTTTTTTAAGATTAACTGTTTTTTCCAAGGCATTGTTAGATGCCAGTGTTTCCTATCATAGCTATGCAAAGATTTGATTTCAAAAACAACTATTCAGCTATTTAACTCTTGTTATGATATTAAATCTGTATTCAACCTCAGAACAATTTCAAAGTAAAAAGAGGTCATAAAGTCTGTTTTTGTGGTGGCTGTGCTTTAAAATTAAATTATTATAATCTTAATTCAAGTGATGAAGGATTTTGAGAAGCCTGACAGTAATTAGTATTGAGTGCTACCGTAAGGTTAAATCAGCCTGGTTTAAATGTTTCAAAATGAACAATAGTTGAAAACATTCATTAGAAATTTAAAAAAGTAATCAAATGGAATCAGTTACATTACTTTAACAAAGTAATTGAAATAGTTACACCACTTATTACATTTTAAATAGGGTAACTTAACTTAACTTTTCCAAAGTAACCTTCCCAACACTGCTGCCAAGTAACCACAAAATGATTTTACAATATTTCAGAACTTTGTATTTTGGTTGCAGTAAGAATATGTTGCAGAGCAAAAGTAATGTAACCTCAAGTCCTGGCATACTTTTTTCTCATTCAAGAAGCCGTTTTACTCTGATATACTGTATGTAATAAAAGGGGAAGAAAACAGATTGCAACTTTCATTTCATGCTGACTTTAAGTATCCACAAAGCCTAAATATGTGTAAAAAAAAAACAACAAAATTAAACCAAACTACAACATCTGTGAAACTTTAGGTGTTAAAATAATGTAATTTGAATTAGACTGGAATTTGTGTCTAATTCTCATCTGCTGAAATGAGCATTGTGCATGTTTAAATTATAATAATTTTTGTAGATGTTTGAATTGGGCGTTATATTTCAGGGCAGTTTGTGAAAACAGAAGCAGAAGAAATGCCATGTCAACCTGAACAGAACTCCGTTCCAGTTCCACCTACACCACAGCAGACCTCTCTATTTGTATAGTGATAGCTTTATACTAGTACAGTATATTATGTTCTCTTGAGAGTTATGTGTTTGCAAATATAACTCAGGGATGTGACAACTTGAATATTACATAGAGAATTACCTTTTAAAAAAACATTATGTTAATTGCACTGCAGTTTAAAAGAAAATAATTGAATCACAGGTTTTTGAAAATGAATTGTAATATTTTTGTGCATAAATGCTAATGCACACAGCTACAACAGGTCACAACAACTCCAACAGGGTAAGTGCAATAACCCTTGGAACAACCATGTTTTTTTGTTGTTTTTTTGTGTAGCAGTGTGAATTGGCCCTTAATATGTTAAGTGCTGAGATTAGTTGAAATGGTCTTTAATTTGTTTGCTAATATGTATCTATTTATGAGTGCATTAACGTGAAGCAAGAAATAGTACATCAGGAAAATGCATCCTTTAGTGGAACATGCACAACACAATATTATAAATTAATGATATTTTCTTACTCCTCTAATATATTTTAGAATTCCATGATTACAGCTTGTGTTATTGAAGTACATCCATGGTAAATTTATGCAAGGCTAGTCAGTGTGGGTGCACTGGAAAAAGCAAAGGAACTGTGCTCTCAGAAAAATGAACATAATGAATAAACACTCTCTATATAATTATAAATGGTAGGCCAAACAAGTTTTTTTTTGTTTTTTTTTAACTGTACAAATGTTATTAGACTACAGAACAAAGGCTATGCTTATTACTAAATTGACTAACAGTGGATATTCGAATGACACAACCTTGTTTGCTTCCATCCAAAAAAAAAAAAAGAGATAAGGAAAATAAAGTAGCCTCTTTTCGCATACATAATTAATCATTGTCAAAGGAGACCATTTAGGCCAATCAGTTAAGACAACAAATATAAACTTAAAACAAAACATAGATGAAATACAAATTATTGAAAGTTTTTGAAACAACAGGGGCATATATACATTTTTCATGAAGAGGAAGTGAAGATTGGGGTTCATCTTCATACGGGTGAGTAGATGTTAGATGGAATGGCTCTACATTCATGCTTATTTGATCTTAATAGTAACTACAGACACATCTGCTCTGAGCTCAGGGTTTAGTTTACGGTAGTGCTGCTTCATTGCACTTTTGGAATGTTTTTGTCTTTTGATGTCTCTCATGTGTAACAGAAATGACCGTGCATTCAGTGTTGAGCAACTTTTAGTAACACCAGTGTGACCTCTAACAAATGTGTGTTGCACTAATATAAACAAAAAAAAAGCAAATACTGCCAGCTTGCAAATCCAGACTGCACACCATGTGACTAACTCAAGCGCAAGAAAAGTATGCAGAGACAAAGCTGACTGGCTGATGACACCACAAAAATTCTAGCAAATTCATTAAATAATTTAACTTCAGCAAATAAACATGATTTATTTTATTCTTTTTAAGAAACATCACTAGTAATTTATGCATTAATGGCTTTCAGTATATATATATTTCAGGATTATTAGGCCAATTAGTTTGCATGATGAGAAAATCCATACATACTCCTTATCTGAACAAACTGATCAATTATGGAAAAGTCTAGGAACTAAACCCTATTTAGCCTATGCTGACCATCTGTTTTCCCCTGAGCTTTTCATTACCTTCCGTTGCTCCTCCTCACACTTTTAATGAAAGTCTCTTTCTTTTTATCCTCGCCCCTTTCTATCCTTCCCTCTCGCATTCATTTCTTCTTGTTCATAAAAGACCAGGTTTTCATGCACATTAAATTCAAAAGATGTTCATTGGATAGTTATTATTCAATATTATTCCAATAAAGTATTAGTCATATAAATACATTAACCTTGCCATAACCTGATTAAGTCTATATTTTGGTTTTGGAACAGCATATGCCTGTATGAATTAGAATTTGGTGTCATGTAAACATCTTAATCAGCATATTGAGCATATTTTTACTGCAGTATATATAGATATAGAAATAGATGTAATGGATGTAAAATTGTCATTCATCCATCTTTCTCTTAATCTCTTAATTTCCTCTTGGCATTTGCCGCCTTGTTTTCCTGTGTTTCCTCCACTGCCCACCTCCCTCTCTCCCTCCCTCTTCCTCTTCTTCTAAGCTTCTGCTTGGATCCATTACAGTGTTCCCTCCCGTGAAAAATCTGAGCCTGTCAGCAGAACATCATAATCAAATTGTTTCAAAGGTCATTTAACATCGGAGCACAGAGCACCAACTAAGCCAAAGTCTTCAGAGGATCTGGCTCAAAAGCAATTTACGTGTCAGAGATGAATTGAGGAACGAAACATTTACAGAGAAAATGAACTATCTCAGGCCTGATTGTGACTGGGAGTGTCAGTCCATCTACAACGTCTGTCCTGTTCCATTCAGCCCCTCCATATGTTTCTAGATAGATATAGCATCATGTTTCATGAATACTAGTAGCTGTGAGGAGAGATTTGTTTGGTAAGGCGGGATACAGACAGCAGATGTGTATATCTTCATTTCTAAGAGCATATTTGGCAGTTGACATTTGTTGTGTTGTTATGAATTGTTTATGCTTAGAAAGCACAAAACTGTAAAATTGCTTGCACAACTCTTCTGAATTGATTAGTTGGAACAAAGCATCACAGATGCCTTTGTGAAAAATTTGTGCTTTTTTAAAAAAATTAGTCAAATTGTTTGGTAGGTAATCCAAACCATCAACGGTTATTACATTTCTGAAGTAAATCAGAATTAGATAATTCGAAACTAAATTAGCAGGCAGGCCCAATGAATCATCCTGTTCCAATAAACGTAATGGACATGCTAAGCTTTGATTAATTGTTCAATTAACTTTTCCTTATGTTAGAACTTATTAGCTTTCTATGGATGAATATTCCTGCCACACACTTTATCTAACATCCTAGTTTCTGAAATAAACCAAAACAAAAGCATGGATTCTCATTTGTAAATTAGTCATCCACTCAGACAATTAAAGGCGTACCACAAGTCTTGCATATTCATGCAATTTTGCTATATTTAGTAAGTCTGCATCGTGCTAAAGCGGGAAGGATGTTTTATTTTTTTTTGCTCAAATCCAACATACATTTTCAAAGAAACAAATCTTCTACCCATTTTACCGCACATCTGATTTTAATAGGTTGTTCTTTTTAATGGACATTTATCAGTTCTGAAAGATCAGTTAAACTACCGTGCCTTAGTTAGAACTTGAAAGTACACTTTTTTTTTCTACCAATTCTTCGAGAAATTAAGACAGATTATACTAAACTCCAATTTTCAATTAAACTTTAGTCTTTTCATTATTGATGTGGTTGCTGCATGCTATTCACCCATTTTCAATTGTAGACAAACTGACATTTCCATTTATTTATTTATTTATTGTTTAATGTTTATATTTTTAAGGTGCCTAAAAGTTGAATTTATGCCATGTCAACTTTCTGTACATTCCATAGTTCAATATTTTTTTTTCAAAATAACTTTTATAATGTAGATGGTACATTCTAAACTCCAGTACAAAGACACTTTATTTTTATTTTACTGTTAAAAATGAGTCTTTTCATTATTGATGTTGCTGCTGCCTGTTAATTATTTATTTATTGTGTAATGTTTTAATTAGATTTATACATGATGAGTTATACATAATAAATCAGTAATAATTCCACCCTATGGTTGCTGCTGTTTAGTGTGTTGACATCCATAATGTCTTGTTTGAAAAATGTGGCTTAGTGCATAGATGGTTTAGTTTTTACTTTTTAGATTTCTCTTTTTGAGTAATAAACTTCATAACAGACAGCAGTATTAAATCACAGCTTACTAAATATATTACAAGAAAATATTAGAGATAAAGTAGGTGCACAAGCAAGAAATCTAGCTTGTCTGGGCTCAGTTTTGTAATGCTAAAGAACGATCTTTCTCTCTGACCTCTCCATGTCCCCAACCAAATGCAATCAGCATGAAAGCCAAACGTGATCATTCTTCCGCACCCCACTTGTTTTAATCTACTTCGGCTTGTTAGAGCCTCATAATATGAAAACATAGGACCAATGATGACTGATGTAAAATGTAAATCTGTAGGGGAGATTAAATAGAAAAGTTTTGCCCCCGGGCCAAGCTTAGATGGATCAGGGTGGCAGAGAGCTGTCTCAACTCTAATTGGCTCTAGTAGACGCTAACAGCCAATCGAACAGTGCTTCTTCCTCATTGATCCCTCACTTAAAGCCAGAATAGGGCAAGACACAGGAAACGATAAAGAACATGCAACACAATTGGATTGGATTTGAGGGCACGCAGAGAACAGAGGAGACCAAATTTTCCTTTCAGTAGAGCAAGTGGAGTTTGGCATCGGATGAAAACAAACACACCTGTTTTATTTCACTAATCTGTTCAAATATCTGAGGGCTACCTGAGAGGGATCAGGTGTGTTTGTTCTGTTCTGGAGGAAATGTGCCTTCCCTTCCTACAAAAGCAGAGGCTTTGTGGAGAACTGGTTTGCATTAGCCACATGATGTCTGAGTGAGGCCTTGATACATCTACTTCAGGACCCTGGAAAGCACACTAGGTCGAGCTCAGTAACAATTCCTGCTTTATTTGTTGAGTTCATCTCTTCAGAACCATGGAGAGCACTCCAATCATCCCTAGAACTTCAGAGCCTTGGACTGTGTCCTGTAACCTTGTTCAATAACATAACTCCATCTAACCTATCTATCTATCTATCTATCTATCTATCTATCTATCTATCTATCTATCTATCTATCTATCTATCTATCTATATCTATCTGTCTGTCTATCTGTCTATCTGTCTGTCTATCTGTCTGTCTAGTCGCTATGTTTAGTCTATGTTTTTTTTGCATTTAGAAACTTGCATAGTTAAGGTGTGTATGTAATAACAACAACAATAATAAAAAAGATATATATAATAAAACAAAAGTATTTTATTTATATTTATTTATTTGTTTATTGCATTAGAAGTTTGCATATTCAATGCATATTTAATAACAAAACACTAATATTTATATTTAAATATGCATTGGATATGCAAACATATAATGCAATAATAAATAATAATAATAATAATAATATGAGTACTGTATAACAACATTAGTATTATTAAATGTGCATTATATATATGGAAGACCAAATACTCAAAATTAAATAATTAAATAAATGTTGAAATATATAAATAAATCGTTAAATACATAATTAAATAATGAAATGAATGTAAATAAAATTAAATAAATGCATAAATATTTATTCATTCATTCATTCATTCATTTATTCATTTAATTGAATAAATGAATAAATAGATAAACAAATGAATGAATAAATGTATATGTAATATATATATATATATATATATATATATATTTAAATATATATATATGCAAACTTATAACACAATAAAATAATAATTAAATAATAATAATAATAAAAAGTAATAATAAGTAATATGTAAAGCATTCTTATAATTAAATAAATATGCATTGGATATGCAAACGTTTAATGCAATAATAATAATATAATAACAATAAGAGTACTGTATACAAACACCAGTATTATTAAATGTGCATTATATATGCAAACTTATAATGCAATAAAAAATAATAAAAAAATAATAACAATAATAATTAAAAGTAATAATGAGTAATATATAGCGGGTTTTTATCATTAAATATGCATTGGCTGTCGGCGCCGATAGCCTTGTGGGCAGCGCGTCGACATGTAGCGCTGTTGCGCTTCGGGCATCCCGTGTTTGAGTCCCGGCTGGCAGACCTTTCCTGATCCCGTCCCCCCTCTCTCTCTCCAACTTTGTTTCCTGTCTTTCTACTGTCCTATCAAATAAAAGGCAAAAATGCCCCCCCCCCCCCCCAAAAAAGCCAAAAAATGCATTGGCTCTGCAAACTTAAAATGCAATAATAATTATTTTTTATTTTATTAGAATTATGTAATAATAATAATAATAATATCATCATCATCATCATTATTATTAATTTATTATTGTTTAATTTTATTTATTTATATATATATATTTTAAATTTGCAATCTCTTTGAATCTTTAGGAGCATTCAAGAAGCCTTTTGAACAAAATTCTTTTAAGACTGCAGGTAATCAAAACACATTCTTAGACACTAAACTACAAGCAATGCTGCTTAGTTCAGAAGAATGTGCCCTGCTAATGTCTCAGGGTAGACAAAAGAGTATTGCAGCTTTTAATCTGCTTTAATGAAGTTTCTTGCTACAATACTGGATTCAAGGTAATCGTTCATCTGCATGGGATTTCACAAAATAATTCAGCATCACATCATGTAGCCACAGCAGTATAATTTGGGATATTATGCTAATTTTCTGGCAAGCCAAACATCGCTGATAGCATGCAAATAAAAACAGCATTTGGAAAACAATTTAAGGTGAATAATTTGAGATGTGAATGAGAAAAACACTGGAGGTAAAAGCATAAAAGCTAGAGTGATGACTCTTATCCAGACCCTGAAGTTTAGAGAGGTGCTCATGAATTTAAATGAATCAATGAAGACATACAAAAAACGAAAATCGAAGCATAACAGAGAATAACACAAAGGCCAGATGAATAGAGCAACACCGTGGGCATTGCTTTGAGACGCCATCACGTTAACTATGCGTGAGATGTCTCTCGATGAGCAGGCATACTATCCCTCTTTGTGCGGAGAGAATGTGTTGTGGATGGTCTTATAGATTGGGCTTTAATCAAGACTCCGAGAGGGAATGTTTTTAGTTTGTTTGCTTCTCTTTTTTATCTCTCCAAACAAATATCACTGATTGTGGTAATTTAGTCCATTATCACAACTGAAAAACTTAAATCAGATTCAGAGGAAGACAAAGCTTTCAAGTTCCATGTGAATAGCTCCAATTTGAAATCTAACATTGCCGCAAGACCGTGAGAGGTATTTATGAGGCGAGAAATGCGTTTGGGGTAAAGCAATGAAATGCCAGAGATAATTTAAGAACCAGCTATGTAATCTCTTCCACGGCTATCACTGAAAGCAGTCTCTGATAAGTGATGTTCACATGATAACTCCATCGTTTTTAGGATCAAAAACTCAGGAGATTATGTTACTAATCATTTGTGCCAATACACAGCACTTTTATGAAATTGCCTTGATGTTAGGGGTGACACTAAGTTGACATGCAGAGCTTTTTCAAGTGGTCACCCTTCTTTTCCTGACGTTTCATTGACTAGCCTTCACAAGGCTTGAGGATGAATTCTGGTGTCCCAGAGTCATCTGCCGTTATGACTCTTCCCATTTCTTGAAGTTATCTTGGGGCCCAGGAGAGATATTTCTGATTGATCCATAGCCATCGACTACATCTTTCTGCTGCCTCTGATGCATATTTGATGTTTTTTTTGGGGGACTAACTAAATGGATCCCTTGAGTTTTATGCTGGATGTAGCTGTAAAACTTCTGCACCACACTTTTCTGTGATTTTCCAGCCCTGTTGCTTTGCATCTGCTGCCAGTTCTGTTTAACATTGCCTGTGTGCTTCATCTACTGAATTCTCCAATGGGATGTTAGGTCAACAGTGTTGACCACTGGCTTTTAAACTGGGGTCAAATGAGTCCCAAAAGTTTCTAGGGAGGCTGGGTAAAATTTGAAAGACAAATAAATAAATAATTCTAACATCTGATAGTTCTGTAGACAACATTTTAATTATTTGCTTTGGCGTCAGTACTGTGACAACATAAATGCTAGTAATTCCATTTAGAATATCACATTAAATGTTTAATATATATTTGGGCTATGGGGTCAGATTATTTTTTTAAGAAGTAGATACTTTTTTTATTCAGCAAGGACACATGATCAAAAGTTACATTTATAAAGGCATTTATAATGTTACAAAATATTTCTATTTCAAATAAATGCTGCTTTTTTAACTTTATATTCATTAAAGAATCCTAATTAAATGTGACAGTTTCCTCAAAAATATTAAGTAGTACAACTGTTCTCAACATTGATAATAATAAGAAATATTTTTTGAGCACTAAATCAGCACAATGATTTCTGAAGAATCGTGTGACACTGAAGACTGGAGCATAATGGCTGCTGAAAATTTAGCTTTGCATCACAGGAATAATTTACATTTTTAAAATGATATATATATATATATATATATATATATATACAGTCGTGGTCAGAATTATTGGCACCCTTGGTAAATATGACCAAAGAAGGCTCTGAAAATAAACCTGCATTATTAATCCTTTTGATCCTTTATTTAAAACAATCACAAAAATCTAACCTTTCATTGAACTAAAACAACTGAAAATGGGGGAAATATCATTATGAAATAAATGTTTTTCTCAAATACATGTTGGACACAATTATTGGTACCCCTAGAAATTCTTATGAGTAAAATATCTCTGAAGTATATTCCCAAATTATCCAGCCATTGCTTCCTGTTTCACAGAAATATAAATAGGAGGGAAAATAAAGTCCAAATTTCCTTAATCATCCATCACAATGAGAAAAACCAAAGAATATATTTTTGATGTGCAGCAAAGGATAATTGAGCTTCACAAATTAGCGAAGTGGCTTTAAGAAAAGAGCTAGAGCAGTGAAAATTCCCATTTCCACCATCAGGGCAATAATTAAGAATTTCCAATCAACATAAAATGTTATGAATCTGCCTGGAGAAGGATGTGTGTCTATATCGTCCTAATGCACGGTGAGAAAGAGAGTTTGAGTGGCCAAAGACTCTTCAAGGACCACAGCTGGAGAATTGTAGAGAAAGGTTGAGTTTCGGGGTCAGAAAATTGTCAAACAGCCCCTACATCACCACATGTTGTTTGGGAGGGTTTCAAGAAAAATTCTCCTCACTCATCCAAAAACAATCTACAGCATATTCAGTTGTCAGACACGACTGGAACTTCAAATGGGACTGGCTTCTATGGTCAGATGAAACTAAAAATTTGCAGCTTCAAAAAAAATTCTAAAAATATCTAAAGACATCTTTTTCGCCAGCACCTGACTAACTAATACTAACACTTACCTATTCTATTTAATAATAATAATAAAAAATCCTAGCTACGTGTACTGTGCTAGACTAACTGAGACTTGTCATGGCACTTGTATACTGTTGCTCTCTCGATGGTCTGATTGCTTCTATTGTTCTCCTCATTTGTACGTCGCTTTGGATAAAAGCGTCTGCTAAATGATTAAATGTAAATGTAAATGTAAATGTAAATGTAAAAAAATAGCTTTTTAGCAGCAAACACTCAAGATGGGTTTGGTGAACACAGGGATAAAAAGTACCCCATGTGTACAATGAAATATACTGATGTAGTTTTAATGTTGTGGGCCTATATTTCTGCTGGAGGTCCTGGACATCTTGTTTAGACACATGGTATCATGGATTCTATCAAATACCAACAGATAAAAAATCAACAAGTGACTGACTGTGTTAGAAATCTTATAATGGGCCATGTTTGGATCTTCCAACAGGACAATAATCCAAACACAAACCTCAAAAACAACACAAAGAGGGGTCACTGAGCACAAAACCAAGCTTCTGCTCTGGCCATTCCAATCCTCTGACCTGAACCCTGTAGAAAATGAGTGAGGTGAACTGAAGAGAAGAAGCACCAACATGGAGCTGTGAATCTGAAGGGTCTGGAGTGATTCTGGATGAAGGAATGGTCTCTGATCTCTTGTCAGGTGTTCTTTAACCTCATCAGGCATTATAGGAGAACATTTAGAGCTGTTAAACTGGCAAATGGAGGTTTCAAAAAGTATTGAATAAAAGGGTGCCGTGTCCAATGTGTATTAGAGAAAAACATTTATTTCATAATGATATTTCCTCCCATTTTAAATTATTATTCTCCAATGAAAGGTTAGATTTTTGTGATTTTTTTTAAATAAAAGATCAAAAGGATTAACAATGCAGATTAATTTTCACAGCCTTCTTTGATCATATTTACCAAGGGTGCCAATAATTCTGACCACGACTGTATATATATATATATATATATATATATATATAAACAGTCGTGGTTACTGTTTTTAGTTGCAGCAGTCTGGCAGATGGTTGGTTATGGACATCCACTAGCATCTTCCAGTCAAGGATAATATTCAACTGTCCAGTTTCTACAAGGGAGTTTTTTAGGGGGGGGGGGGGTCTCTCCTGGCTGCATGAATGCCATTGGTCTTGCCATGTTGGTTATGCTCAGCCAGGAGTTGGTTGTCATTTCTTTGGTCTCAATTGCTGCTGCCAGCCTTTTTTCAGGACCTGGTTGTGTACCTGCCCTGTGTGAGGCTAGTTTTGTGTCAGGATGTGTTTGTGGGTTGGACAGAGGGCAGACACCATTCGCCAAACCCTTTTTCTGGCAGTGGAAGCACATCACATGTAGCTCTGATAATAAATCTAAGCCAATTTGCTTCCCTCTCCCAATTGTCCTGCCAGCAGATTTTTCTCCTCTATATTATATTGTATTATATTATATTATATTATATTATTAAATAGCCCATCTTCAGTTCCATGATCGTTCAGAAGTCATTCTGATGTGCTGCTCAACAAACATTTCTTATTATTATTATCGCTGTGCTGCTTTATATTTTTGTGGAAACGGTGATACATTTTCTCCTTAGAATGCTTTGATGAATGGAAAGTTAAAAAGAACAGAATTTAAAATGATAAATATTTACTGTCACTTTTGATCAATTTAATGTGCCCTATAGCTGAATAAAGGTATTAATTTCTTATAATAAAATAAAATAAAATAAAATAACATAAAAAACACAATAAAATATTTGATCAATAGTGTATATTTTTAGTGTGTTGACAAACATTTTACATGCTTCATGAACAACTTAAGATACACACAGTACATTTAAAAAAAGAGTATATAATAGAATGCAAGGAATTAGTGTGTTGATCCTATTGTATTATATAATAAGATTACTTTTATGCTTTAGATGCTGTCAGTATGCATTATATTATATTATATTATAATGGTTAGAAATGCATTGTAATAATAATAATTATTATTAATAATTTAATCATAAAATATGGCACATTTTAAATAGCCATCAGTTAAAAAAAATAAAATAAATTGCTATGGAATCTACCAGCAGGGGCTAATGGGGTCATGCTAACCAGCCAAACCTTGACCCCGTGGTTGATACTTTGTGCCATGTTGATCCAGTTTGCGCAATTTCCTCCAATACAACACTATGAAACAGTTAGAACATAATCAGTGTTGTCCATAAGCATGTGTTTATATAAAAATTGCAGTTTTTGTCTAAATATATGTTTTTCTGGGTTTAATGGAGGCAGACAGGGCCTCCGCCACCCCTAATGAGCATTATTAACAGGTCTGTTTATTTATGTCTATTCACTGGAGCAGAATATCCATTCCAATGGTTTTTGTTGCTGTTACTTAGGTGTAGGTATCACTCACTTCATACTTGAAAGCCCAATCAGGGCAACAAAACTGGTTTGAATTAGACACTGAAGGAAAATATTGTCAAATTTAACAAACAGCACTAATGAATGAATCAGACGTGCTGCTTTAATGACAGCCAAAGGAAAGCACTGTGTTGGCACCACCGGCCTTTCTGCACCTGTTTTTCTCGTCTATTAGGATTCAAACAAGTGAGCAAATGAGGGCAGAGAGAAATTCTTGATTTAGTGCATCCTGTGGGATGAGATGAACCTGACGGGAAGAAGACATGTGTGGTAGTACACAATAAATCTTTCCGACACCAATTATTTATTTTACCCTCAAGGCGCCGATGGCATAACAGAGGCTCTCAAGTCCATGGGCTACAGTGATTGTTAACTGTTCCTATAGCAAACCCTTTCACTCGGTTTTAAACAAATCAATAAGTACAAAGCTGCATGTAATAGCTTTGTGTGTAACTGTAACAAGTAACATTAATTCAATGGCCGCAATCATGTGGCCAAACACTGTATCGCTAACCCTTGTTCTTTATCTTCAGACCATGTTATCTGAGATGAAATTAGGCTACAGGTTATAGTTTAGTGCGAAATACGTGGTGGGACAGGAAACTAGGAAGTGGTGAAAGCAAATGTGCGTGTGAGTTAAATAAATGACTGTTTTACAAACAATCAATAGCAGCTTGGCTTAACAAGTGTAGTAAAGACAATGAGGCATTTTTTCATGTGAGGCACAGCTGGGTCCTTTTCAATTAATGCCTTGTGAAGGTAACAATGCAAATCACAACTTGAGGCATTATTGTGCTGCCTTCTAAATTTCTTTGTAAACAGGTTAAATTTTAACGTCTTATTTTTCTTCTTCTTCTTCTTCTTGTGCTACATTTTTACAGTACAGAGATAAAAAGTTCAGCATTTATCTGAAATAGAAATCTTTTGAAACATTATGTCTTTACTGTCACGTTTGAACAATGTATCCTTGCTGAGCAAAAAATATCAATATTTTTAAAGTATTAATATTAATATTTTTAAAGTATTAAAAAGGTTTACTTATCCCAAAATATTTGAATGTTGTTATTAGTGCATATTATTACCATATTGACAAGCATTTTACATGGAGTATATACAACAAATGCATACAGCAAATTGTTTAGGTTTATAGAATATTGAATTCAAGGAATTAATTTGTTAAGTGCTCTGTTAAGCTTTAGATGCGGTCAATATGTCCATGCTATACATTTCTGAGTCACAACACATTAACTTCATGAAATAGATTCAAAGTGTTTATACTTCACTGTACCAATTTTTGGCTTTAAAAGGTTTTATGTTGTGCTTTCTGCTATAAATTGCAGATTTCTTTCTCTTTTCCCCATCCTTGGTTTCTTTCTAGTCCCAACAGTATTTTGTTTTCCATCTCTTCTTGCTGAAATCTATTAACCCAGTCATTTGATCCGGGAGCGCGGGCGTTGACCTGATGGACGGGTAGTTTTTGTGGTTGAGAGGTGAGAGTTCCCACAGGGCCACGTGGTCTCTCTGAACCTGACTTTAACCTTCACGGACGCAACCCTGCTACAACACTGGAGCGTCTTTTTTTAATTAGTATTTAACTCAGTTAAATACTAATTAAAAAAAGACTGACATAATGGTTTAGAATAGAGATTGCAGGTTAAATGTCTACATTATTTTCGATGTTAAAATGATTCATCTCACGCAGTCCATTGACATTTTAAAATAAAAAGCATGCAGTATGTAAAAGCGCACAATAACAAAGACTAAAGTGTGGTAATTACCTTTAAATACAGGGGGTCGTCAAGCTCTGGCTGTTAATATGTGTTTGACATCCTTTATGATGTCATTGGGGAACTGTTGGAGCTGTCGCACAGTTAAATAACGTCAATTCAGAGTAAGAATTATGGAAGGAAAAGAGAACTGTTAACATGGCAAAAGATTATATGAATTTAAGAACGTTTTTTCTTTCTTTCTTTCTTTCTTATATATATATATATATATATTTATATAGGCTATACACTTTTATATGGGCTAAAAGTTCATAAACTTCAACAACTACAAATAGGTCTACTGAGGTTAAGTGTATTTGTGAATTAAATGAATCAGATCCATGTATCCTAAAATATGCACAGGACACTGGGGTCACAAAAAACTGAAAATATCTTGGGATATTATTTCTTGTCATTCTTGAAGGAAAAAGACACTGGAATGCTATTAAAGGCTAATTATTAGGTATTTAATTTCGCTGACTCGCTTTTCAAAGTTTAACAGTGAAGAAAGTAGACTATGAGGTCTGTTCTTTCTTGTGATGAAGGAATATGAGATAAATTAATGCAAGCTGTGTGGAAAGAGATGCTCAAATTATTCTAAATGTGAAAGATTGGAAAAAGTATCAGTGATAAAACAGTTTACATTCTTGATCCAATAAATTACCAAGTGTAATTTTTACAAAATGCGTTTCTATGGTTCTGCTGCATTCCCCATGGATTTGTGCACTTTGGTAATGTGTACTGAAGATGATGAACAATATTATGAATTGCTACTTGAATATGTGTGGAAGTTAATTGTCCTTCTGCCAGTGAACTGTTTCTGTATATTTTTTTTCCAACATTGTTTTGTTCATCTGTATCTGCAAACATTCTAGTTTGACAGTCATGTGATTTAAACTTTTGTTGTACACTCAAACTGAGCTGAATACAAAAGAAACAAAGAACATAAGGAATGACATAAGTGCCAGTCCAACCATACAACTATTCAGTTTTGTTTTTAAAAGACAAAGCTCTTTAGATAATACAGAAAATTAGTTCCATCTTTTCAGCTGCGATAAATGTTTTTGCTTATCTGTTCATAAAGAATTCATCTCAAAGACAAGGCTGGACGTGGGTTACTCAGTCTAACCAGTTGTACAACAGGAAGCCAGAAACTGCTGGTGTTTATCTCTTAGGTTAAATGGTTGTACTATGTGAAAATTAGAATGGGCAGAACTAGAAAAATATGCTATTATGCTCAGACAAAATGAAGCCCACTCTATAAAATAAACATTAAGAGAAATTAAGCTCTGTTTCCTGGAATCAATCCAAGTGTTTCATGGCTATTTTAAAATAAAATACAAAATACAGTAAAAGCAGTTTGTGAAATATTATTACAGTTTTAAAAAAACTGCCTTCTTTTTGAATATATATTTATAATGAAATGTATTCCTGAGTGCAAAGCTGAATTTTCAGCAGCCATAACTCCAGTCTTCAGTGTCACATGATCCTTCAGAAACCATTATAATATGCTGATTCGGTGCTCACTGTTGAAAACAGTTATACTATTTTATGTTTTATGGAAACCATCCTACGTTTTTTTTTTTTTTTTTTTTTTTTTTTTAGGATAGTTTGCTAGAAAAAGAACAACATTTATTTGAAATACAAGTCTTGTGTAATGTTATAAATGCCTTTACTGTCAATTTGTATCAAGTAAATGTTTTTTTGTTTTTTTAAATCTGACCAGTAATTTGTGTGTATACACAGTATTTACATTATTTAAACTTTAGCACAAGCCAAGGATTTTTTTTAGTTTGTTTGTTTTTTGGATTCACATTTACTCAGCAATCTGAAAGCTAATATGTCTACCTCTAGGTGTTGGCTGTAAAATCCCAGCCATAAATTCAGAGGCCCTGGTTGCTTACAAAACATTTGGAACAATTACACTTGGAAGTAAAAGCAATATCCTGATAGTACCGCGCAGGATGGATTGGAAATCCACACAAATGCAGCTTAAGGCTGCCAGCTTCTCTCAATACACCTTCCCTGAGGTTTAGCTGTGCTTGTGTCTAATCAATAAGGTTCATTGAAGCTCTACATGCTCAGATATGTGTTTCAACTGACAGTTTCATTCTCTGCTACTCTATTCCTATTCATTCTGCTGTAGCTGCTCTTTTTTAATGATTATTTTACACTCAATCAAATAATGCATGCGTGCATGTGCGTTCAAATGAAATATCTTGAATGGTTGACATTTCACAAATACTGTGCTATGCAATGCACTCACTGAGTGCGGGCCATTGTACTAGTTAAAATAATGAGAAATAGTTCCTTTCTGATATCCATTAGATGGCCATAGAAAGAGCTTGTGAGAGTGCTTGCTTTATGGTTCAGCGTGAATGTATAAAGAGCATTTTAAGTCTCAGCCTTGGTCTTGACTAGATCATCTATCCTCCTTCGCCAAACGCAGACGCACACAAACAAATGCATGCTCTCAAAACAACATTTTTTATCTTCAGACAAAGTAAGTTCATTGAATAAACAGTACCCTATGCAGGCCATCCCATCACCACTCCCCCTTCAAATGCACACACAAACTTTCTTTTTTCTGGTACTTTCCGCTACAATAAATCACAGAAGGTCCCCGATTCTAATACCACAAACTAAACTCATCCATTTAAATAAACCGAGTAGACTGTGCAGATTACGACTTTATGTCCCCGCTATGGCCACAGTCCAAAGGTCAGGCCGAAGCAGATGATCAATCGCCTCCTCATTGGAGAATAATTCAGAGTCAGTTAGAGTGATTCATTTGGTGAGGGGGGTGAATCAATGCTGGTCTTAATGAGATTCTCCCATACGCTTCTTATCTGCAGCCAACACTGACATCCCAGAAACATTCATCCTCAGGTAGGACCTGTGAAGCCTGAGGCGGGAAGCTTGGCTCATTATGTATTTCCCTCCTTCTTCAACCAAGATGGCCTTTCCTTCTGAATACTTAATGCTAAGAGTCATAACCCTAAGCACTCCGAAGGTTTAACAGGCTTGTGGTGCTCAGTCGGTGTTGACTTCATCCGTTATGACTTGCTCTAGTATGTCCGGCGATGTTTTTTTCGACACTTGGGCTTCTAGTGTCATGGAAGCTAATGTTATGGTGGTTTTCACTGGATTTCATAATTTGGTCTACTGAACATCCTTTTGTTCAGTTGTTCTCAAGGTATGCATGCAAAAACAAACATACAATAATTTTTATGAGCAGATTCTTTTTTGTAAATAAAAAAATAAAAAAAATGTAATAAATAAAATAATTACAGCGCAACCTAGCTCAATTGCTGATACAAATGACTCATCAGTTTATGCTCACCAAGGATTTTTATTAATCAAAGAGACAGTAAAAACAGTAATATTGTAAAATATTGTTACAAATTAAAATAAAAAAGTTTTCTGTTTTAATATATTTTAAAATGTAATTAACTTCTGTGATGGCAAAGCTGAATTATTATTTTTTTCATGCTGAATTATAACATGAGTGATTGCTGATTCTTTTGGTGAGTGAATATTATGCTCACCAAGGATTTTTATTAATCAAAAAAGAAAGTAAAAACACTAATATTCTAATATATTATTACACTTTAAAATAAATATATTTTAGAATTACTAAATATAAAATAAAATATATTAAATATACAATTAATATATTTTAAAATTAAATTTATTTCCGTGATAGCAAAGCTGAATTGCATTGCTCTGTATATTATTTCATACTGAATTATAGCATGACCACTGTAGCTCAATTGCTGATGTTAACAACTCCTATGAGCTGATTCTTTATAGTGAATCAAAAAGTGTAACCAGTGTAGCATGATTCCTGACACAAATGACTTATAAGCTGAATCTTTTTAGTCAATCAGTAGCCTAAAACATGACCACTGTATAGCTCGATTGCTGAAATTAATAACTTTTAACAGTAAATTCTGTTTTAATTCTTTGCCTGAATTAAAAACATACAGTGCATCCAGTGTGTAGCTCAATTTCTGACACAACTGACTCTCATCAGCTGATTCTTTTTTGTGAATTAAAAGCATATAACATGACCAGTGTAGCCTGATTGCTGATACAAATGACTCTCAATTGTCTGATGCTGGCTCTTTTAATGAGTATTTCTAAAAAGTTTGAATCACTCTGGAAGAATGCCCTGTATAATTTACAGCATTTGCAGAGAGGGAATCGCTTTTACGTATATGCACAATGAATGTGCCTATGAACACGAACAAAAATTAAATATGCAAATGAATCTGTATCGAATCAAATGAAGCGCTTGTGATTTTGAATTGCAAAATCCACATAAAGCTTTGTTGTTGACCAAATTCATATTTATTTTTGTCATTTCAGATGAAGAACGTGCTGAAAAGAGAAACAAAAGGAGGGAGTGAAGTAGAGAGAGAGGTATAGAGGGACTGTGCCAGGAAGCATTAGTTACACTCATTACACTGCGACTCACTAGCTGGCACAAGAGCCGAAGCAGCAGACGACTTCATACCGGGGTGGCTCATTAACATCACTGGGAAGGAGCTGTGATGGTGAAAGAAAGAAAAGGAGAGCACCAGAGAGGGAAGAATTATTGCTTTGTTGGGTTTATGAGCTTTGTTGGGTTACATTTCCCACCTCAAAAGCAGTCAAAGGTATATGAGCTTCAGATGATCGTCTTTGGTCTTCCAGGAAAACAGGAAACATGTGGACTGCCGCTGTGCTGTACAGATAAAATCCCACATAGCACTCTTCACCAAAGACAATATGATTAAAGGAGGGAGCAAAAAAGCAGAGAATCTCTTGTGCCAAGGCTTTCTTCACATAAAAAGTTCTATCAGTTTCCCATAATCCCCCATTTCCCCTATTAATCTGTGGACAGCCACTTTGAGAAGATCCCATCTCTTCACACAAGCACTACTTTTAATTTCCCCTTGAAGAGGCTGGCTAATGAAATCACAAACAGCTTGGCGCGGTGGGACGGGTGGAATGAGTTCGGGAGATGGAGAAAAACTTGAAGCCTAATTGGCAGTGCCCGTGTATCCAGTGTAATTGCGCTTTATCTCCAGAGTCACCTTCCAGGGTCATTAAGACCGGAGTAGATTAATTGAGCATAGCTCACGAGTTCTGGAGGAAAAGCTCCTGAGAGTGCAGAGTTCCTCCATTACTCAAGTGACAAAGCTTCCCTCGCATAAACACACACACACACATACACTCGCAATCTATTCTGGGAAGAGTTTTAGGGAACATGTGTGAGTCCTTGAGCTCTGACAGGTGTTGAAATTCAAATGCAAGTGTTTGACATGTTTCTAGATCGGCCCCCCTGTAATTGCAGAGTTATGCCATCATTAAAATGCTCATGGCCCCATTTGTCTGTTGCCGGGTTCATTTGAGGCGACAGCAAGGAGTAGCGATCGAGATTCAAAGCAATTAGTAATTTAAATGACTCCACTGCATCCAGCTGAAAGTGAGATTATGTTAGATCATATTCATCGCGGTTTGACGCATTGTTCGGTTAATTCGTTGGGTTTATCTCATGCTCACAAGTACCTGGCGATGTACTGGTTTCAAGGACCTTGTGAAGCCCACTCTTTGTCTTCAGACCTAGTGCGATCTTGCACCATTTTTCAAAAACAAAGGCTTGCAGTTCTTTGAGGGAGGAAATACTGTAGGTGGAAAAGTATTTTCTGCATTCCATTTTATATCCTCTGGGAAAAAAAGCTTCGTTGCTGTGTAGATTTGGGGACTAAAGGGCATATGATGCTACTGTTTTTTGGGGTTTTTTTCACAATCGCTGTCTACCTTTGTTGTTTGGACTGAAAATCATCATACAGGTTTTGTACGATATAGGGATGATTCATTTGTAATTTTGGGGTAACTGACCTTTTAACATCATTTTGCACCTTTAAAGAAGACATCTGACTCCAGGGGCCAGTTGCATAAACATAGCCACTATGTTAAGATTGTCTTAAGAACTAAGTAGCAGTTAGCCAAGAGGTAATCAGTCTTACTTTTCAGATTCCTATTGGATACCTTTTTGTAACTGATTTTGAAAAGCAACAGCCAGTTAGATGACTAACTTTTTATGCAACCAGGCACAAATCACTTATTACATGGTTATATTTATTGTGCTAACATACAATAATTTGTACAAAGGTTTTTCCCAGTTTAATTAAGTTTACTGAACAAATTGTTTATTTGATTGTATGAGTGAAGTGTGCACAAGAACTTCTAAAATAGCCTCTTATTCTCTGGTTGACATAATAGCTCTTAAAATATATTTTCCCATAGTAGTATTAGAGGGTGATGTTGTGATTTTGGTCATACTTTGTCTTGTAATGATTGTAGATGGTCCTAGTTTCCTGCTATTTTTTAAATTCTAAGGCAGTTGTAGTTTCTAGTTTGTGACATTTAGTAGTTACCCTATCTACTGTCTGTGTACCCATTGGTGAGCATTTCTGTAAGGTCTGTCCATACTAGCAATATGCTACTATCATAGCTTTTGAGACTGCTTTCCTTAGTTTCACATTTTTTAGCTTACTTTCATAAGATTAGTTACAATTCATGTATATACAGGTGCATCTCAATAAATTAGAATGTCATGGAAAAGTTCATTTATTTCAGTAATTCAACTCAAATTGTGAAACTCGTGTATTAAATACATCTCCATAAAGCTTGTCAGCAGAAGGGAGCATGAAGTGCTCTAAAATTTCCTGGTAGATGGCTGCGTTGACTGTGGACTTCAGAAAACAATGTGGACCAACAATGTGGACCAACACAGCCCAAATCATCACTGACTGTGGAAACTTCACACTGGACTTCAAGCAACATGGATTCTGTGCCTCTACACTCTTCCTCCAGACTGTGGGACCTTGATTTCCAAATGAAATGCAAAATTTACTTTCATCTGAAAAGAGGACTTTGGACCACTGAGCAACAGTCCAGTTCTTTTTCTCCACAGCCCAGGTAAGATGCTTCTGACGTTGTCTCTGGTTCAGAAGTGGCTTGGTAGCCCTTTTCCTGAAGACGTCTGAGCGTGGTGACTCTTGATGCACTCACTCCAGCTTCAGTCCACTCCTTGTGAAGCTCTCACAAGTGCATGAATCAGCTTTGCTTGACTGTATTCTCAAGCTTGCGGTCATCCCTGTTGCTTGTGCACCTTTTCCTACCCAAATTCTTCCTTCCAGTCAACTTTACATTTAATATGCTTTGATACAGCACTCTGTAAACAGCCACACCTTTCAGTAATGACCTTCTGTGACTTATCCTCTTTATGGAGGGTGTCAATGTTCATCTTCTGGATCATTGCCAAGTCAGCAGTCTTCTCCATTATTGTGGTTTCAAAGAACAAGAGATACCCATCATTTATACTGTAAGGATGGTCATTTATTGAAACTCAAATGTAAATATTCTAATATTTTGAGATACTGATTTTTGACTTTCATTAGCTGTAAGCTCTAATCATCAAAATTAAAACAAAAAAACTTTTGAAATGTTTTACTTTACATGTAATGAATCTAAAATATATGAAAGTTTCACTTTTTGAAATAAGTTACAAGAAAAAAATAACTTTTTCACGACATTCTAATTTATTGAGATGCACCTGTATTATGTATTTATTTGTTTCTTATTTTCATTACATTTTATATCATTTGAGAAGAGATTTTGGCATGTTAATTATTATTTGTGAAATCACCATTTTTAATTGTCACTCTGTGAACAGGAAGACAAGGTCCAAAATTAACTTATTGTTTTTGTTGTTGTGAGTTGAGAAATTATCAGCCATTTACATTTTTTATTTAACTGTGCCTTGCATTATCTTTATAAAAAATATATATATTGTTTCCTATTAAAATAGCTGTGATAAACGGCACAGGTTGTAGTGTCACTAACAGAATTAAATACAACTTGAGCCTGTCAACAGTCTGTAAATCTGCACCTGTCAGAAACATGAAGATTGTGATTATATTCCTAGTTTTCTTTTTGGTTGCCTTATGTGAGGAAAATGTATTCGAGTAGTAGAAAACAAACTGATAAACTTCCAGTGATGCAACTTCCAACATTTTGAAAAAGGTTTCAACATTTAATAGGCAGTTTGTACGTCTTTGATTTGAATCGCTCACATCACTAACACCGGCAAGGTTCAGATCAGACTATCGTTTGATATTCTGCTTTAAAGAATAGTCACCCAAAAATAAACAGTCTGTCATCATTTTCCACCCTCATGTCATTATGTTTCACTGAAAATCTTGACATCCAACATAACTTTTTTTTTGGCATAAGAGAAAAATTATTTTTTTCAGTGAACTATAGAGTTCACAAAACTGGTCTGAATGATTCATTTGCAAATTGGACTGATGACTCTCGAGTTCATCTCACTGACTCAATCTAGAGAGAAAGATTATTAGTTGTTGTTGTTTTGTTTGTTTTTTTCTGGTTTTTGAAGCTTAAAATCTCCAGTTCCAAATAATTGTAATTGGATGAAAGTAAACATTCTTATTTTGTGTTTCACAGAAGCCAGAAAGTCATACTGTTTTGGAACACCATGATGTCCAATAAGGAAAGAATATTAATTTTTGGATGAACTATCCTTTTAAACTATGTAATTTTGCTGTTCCTGGGCAGCTGGTCAATTCTTTTTCTGGCATTTGGCTCTTGGCGGGCGTTAATTTTGGATCCTGCAGGGAAAGCAATAGATTAAAAGTGTTTCTGTAGTTGGGATTTTCTGTGCTATAGATTAATGAGAAAAATGTCCATCCCTATTTTATTCTCTCTCCATGGATTTCTGCTCATGGATGGAAACCCACCATTCACCATTTGAGTTTGAGATTGATACTGATGGTTCTGACCTTTAATTTGAGTGTTTTTCTACACACACCATGCCACGGAGCAGAACGTATGAGGTGTGACGACAACTGGCAAGAGTTGATTGTGTATGCGAGCATGTGAAATCTTGGGCGTCTTGCATTTGGGTGGCTTTTCCTGTCTGTAGCTGCTCCACTTTCACTTCCCTGCTCTTTACGTCACCATGTTTCCCTCCCACTGAGAAATGTAGGAAAAAGGTAAAACATGAAACGTGTTTCGTAGGTGATAAAGCAGTAAAGAACGCAGAGCTACTTGACCACATTCAAAAGTGAGAGCGGCATGTCGGCTTGCCAAATGTCAGTATGATAAATCCAACCTTTACAACCAGCCTCTGCTGCGCGCTAGCTCATGTCTTCGAATTAATGATCACATCTATCAAATTGTTTTGGAATAATGAATGTCTCTGGACTGCCACATAGCCTCATGCGAGAGTCTATAAATTCACTCTTTAAAAACAAGTTATAGTTTATTTACAATGTGCCTGACACCATGGTGGGGAAAATGGCACGCTTTATTGGTCGAGAATTTAACTATTTCTTCTCCTGCGACGTGTATGTTTTATCAAGTACGGGCTGAAAAGATCAAAATGCATTACGGATCGTCTAAACATCAAAGGTGAGGATGGTATATCTCTTAATAAGGTAAGCCCACATCACAGCGCAGTTCCCAAGAGAAGCGCCTTTATCTTTTAGCCAAGCTGAGTTAAGTGTTTCTTTTAATGCTTAGCTGTCCTCAAAGGGCCCTTTCCGTGTGAGTCGGGTCTAGTCCACAGGGAGACAGCCTGTTCTAGTTGAACATGGCACCTCAGTACTGTTGAAAATGCTTAGAAAGGAGAAACACTGCTGGTTATCGGATCACACAAAGAATGCACAAAGCAGGAGGATGTCCTTTTGCATATGCAAAGAAGCTGGCTTGGAAAGTTTCTCCCACGCTTCTTTTCGTATTTTGCAAATCTTGCATTTTGTATCTTTCACTTAATAATGATTGAGTATTTGAAAAATAAATTGAACTAGTATTTAAAATGTGTACCAAAATGGAGATAATCTAAACTGATTATTGAATTTATTTAATGATTATTACTAGAAATCGATTATTCTAATGGATATTCTAATCTAATGTATACAGTACAGTTTATAGTATTTATTAGTGTTTCTAAATAGCTTTTATTTGTTTTTATATTAATTTGAGTAATTTTGTCATGCATTTTTTAGTAATACTTCAATTTTATTTTTAAGTTTAACTTTTCATTTAATATTACTATTTTATTTTATTTCTGCTTGGTTTCAAAAAATGATTACAGTTTTAGTTACCGATAACAACACTGAATCTATAATTGCTAGAATTTGTGAAATTAATCAAATCAGGGTTTTAAACTGTTGGTAACAGGCTTCTAAAAATCATAAACTCCATAGAAAATGGGTAGGAAAAATGCCTAATGCATCATTTGTGAATAATCATGGTGAATATATATTTTTCAGACCCTTTTTGTTTTTACTTCATGGAAAGTGCCTTTAACATTTAAAATACTCAGATTGTGTGGTGCAGCTGATTTTTTTTCTTTTTTTTTCTTTTAAGCACAGTTTTTCATGTACCAGTGCAAACAGAAACAAAGCAAATGCGTGTGGATCAGACAGACAGACACTGATTCACTATTGCATTCATGGCCACAATGCATTTGCATGTTTTAGATTTTAGTACACCCAAATGAAATGCTGCACATTCTGACTTTTCACAGTTAGTTCTTCATGACAGCAATAATTGTAGTCTCAGTTATTTTTTCAATTAATTGTTAAGCCCTATGTGACAGCAAGCTTTGATCCTTTGCTTCTTGTTCTTTTTTAAAATGAACAATTACTAGAAAAAAGTTTTTTTCTGAAAACAATGCACTTCTTGCAAGTAATGCAGCTTCTTAGAATCAAAGTTTATACATTTTGTAGTCCTGGTCCTTCAGGGGTATTTTAAGGTAACCAGGTTGAAACTTTCTTCCATTTGGTGTATCACACTAAATTTTCACATTGTGCTGTATGGGAAATTATATAATAACAACACTTCTCATCTCAAATTTCTGCAAAAGAAAAATAAATCTCTTCCCTGCCCACAGCTGCCATCACTATTGCCTATTAGGAAGGAAAAGGAAATGTCTGTATAAACTATAGTTTGACATCCTTGAAAAACTTGAAATTAAATCTGCCTTGTTTACTGTGTCAGCACTGCAGCCAACTCAGACCTTCAGCTGTAGACCATTTTTAGGTCATTCAAGCAAGGCCATTTTCATTACGAGAGCTAATCTTGCTAAAATTGGTACCCATGTTGTTTTGATAGCTTTGTTAGCTTTTAGTTAGTAGGTTTAGATTATTTTTCTGCCCACAGTCCATATAATTTGCCCATAATTCAATTTGTTATACCAAGTTTTTTATTTTTTTTGGATTTCATTTTAGGTCAAGTATATTTCTTTAAAGTCGTAGCTTATCATTTCTGCTCAGGTAACATCACCAAGCAGAAGTGAGACAACAATTACTGTTTTCAAACCAAAAAGGTCTATAGAGAAATTCAAAAATAGCTTTGTTTTGATGTTTTTGTCCATGCAATGAAAGTCAAAGTCACTCTCCCTTTGTTTATAGTTGTCTCTGCATATTAAATTGGTATATGCAAAAATGTTTTAACATCAAACCAATTATACACTTCAGTTTTGAAGAGACACCAGTTCAAGACAGTGAACCTGTTGCTAGGAGCTGATGAGATTATTCTTTGCCTCCATTGATCATGCAACGTTACATCTGCTTAACATCATATATATTAAAACCATCTCTCCACAGCCACTTTGAATAAATATAGACTCAGCATTAGCGCTATAGAGCTCCAAACATTTGAACTGCTTCTGACAGTAATGCATGAGCCGTATTCAATACTGATTGTGTCAGCTCATGAACTGTACAGTGCTTCATTTTCCTGCTATTATTTTAACATCGTGGTCCATTTATTGTGGTGCTCACAAGCCTATAAAAGTGAAGAATTAGATGGACGTCACATTCAATTAATGATAAAGGAATACCACATTTCCCCCTCATTGACATTAAAATCCCACGCATTAATGTCACTTCGACCCTTGCTCTTGTAAATTTGGTGCATGTTTAGAGGATCTGCAAAAATCGGTAGTTTCTGGGAGGGGGAGGTTTGTTTGAACATCTCACTTGGTATCTCACACCTACAGAGGTGAATTGCAGAACGGGAGGGGAGGAATAATCCACAAAGCTTGAAATCATTCACGAAAGATCCCAAAGGTTACGCTGTTCAGAAAAACTGTGAGTAAAAAGAACTTTACAATTTTCATAATGCCTCCTCGTTTCTGAATCTCTAATGGAGGTCATGTGGCCCTGGAACAAATTGAGATGAAGAGTGTGAGCTCTCCAGCTATTCTCTGTTGTTGATAATTTTCCCTTCCTCTCTCTCACTTTCGCTGCCATTTTGCTCCACCGATCCATCCTAATGAGAGCTCTTCATGTTGTTTCATTAGGGTTGGAAAACTGTAGCTGTACCCGAGTTTTGTCACAACCCTCCATTATTAGATGGCTGGACCCATCTGTGACCCATTATGGAGATTATGTGCAGTTTTTTTCTATACATAATGTGCCATATGTCTCAATAGCATAATCTTCATCCAGTTCATTTGTGGATGTTTTGAAGCTATATAAATTATTCTACTGTCATGTCATGGATCAACAATAAGGATTTTTTTTTCAGCATGACTATACTATATTCTAGATTTTTATTTAGCTTTTTTCCACAACATGTTCAATGCATATTATTATTATTATTATTATTATTATTTGCAAGGATGCATTTAATTTATATTTACATTGTAACAATAAATCAATAAATATTCTTTTGAATTTCCATTCATCAAATTATGGTTTACAAAAAATATTAAGCGCAGCTGTTTTCAAAATTGATAATATACTGTAAATACATTGATAAGAAATGTTTCTTAAACACCGTATTAGGATATGAGAATGTTTTCTGAAGGATCATGTCACACTGAAGTCTGGAGTAATGATGCTGAAAATGTTAAATGAGGTTTTGTTGCCACAAAAATAATTTATATTTTCAGATTAAAATAAAAAAGTAATATTTCACAACTTTGCTACTTTAATTGTATTTTTGATCAAATAAATGAAGCCTTCTTTTATAAACAAAATAAAAACCCTGAACTTCTGAATGGTGTGTAAACATAATTTCAGATTTCTTTGACAATTTATAACAAATCATATATTATCTTTTTAATTATGCAATATTAACTGACAGTTATGTAACTATAATGTAAATGTAGACAGCTACACATTCATAAATGCATTGCGGGGAAAGAATGTCTTATAGTGATTTGTTAATAATTTTAGATCCATTCTCATAATATTATACTCAATTTCGACAAAACCTTGTTTATGTTAGCCAGCTAAATAACTTTCCCTTGGTGTCATATTTAAATCAGCGGAATTTGTTACAGCAATATTTAATACATCACTAAAAACCAAATGCTCGCAAAGCATAAAAATAATTAGAGAAAAGAGATGAAGAAAAATGAATGGAAAGCCAATAGATGGGTGACATACTGAAAGGGAAGGGTTGTGTTCCCTCAGAGGGAATTTTGATCATTTTATTTTCTTGGAAGGGCGCACACTATGTTACATCATTGTTTCAATAAACCAAGATCAGCCTTGACAAAGATAAAAACCGTTTGAGATACACTGGGATTAATTTTTATGGCACGATGATGAAAACTGTCCATCAAAACCACATTAATTTTCTCCTATTTGAACAGTTTCCTTTGTTGCTAGAACAGCCAAACTCAGAATAAGCAAGTGTGTGGGAGCGATGTCAGAAGCGGGGCCCAGCTGGTGTCATATCCTTCATGAACTATAAAAGGTAATTTGCACTGTCAGCCATCTCCAAGCTGCACATTTCCTCAACATTAACTGCACGATTAAAAACCCATTCTCCCTCTAATTCTGCAGTTAAGCACCTTCTTTTACTTTGTCTTTCCTTTCGCCTAAAAATCTGTCTGCTGACGTATATGTCCACTTTAACTAATTATTCTGATGGCTGCTTGGAATGTTTTAATTAAAGGAATGATTGCAGCGGGATAAGGAATGCTGATTGGAATCATTTACAGTTCAGAAGAAGAAAGAATAAAGGTGCCGTGCAGGATAATGCAGTTGTCTGCTTTAGCCTATGTAAATTATGGCTTGTATTACTTGTTAATTGTGTCAGCTAACTGATCAGTGCTGTTTCTGCATCACTGTTAATTGTGTTGGAACTTGCACATGCAAAGAAAAACATGCAGAAAAAAACACTCATGATGTGTCATCAGCATCAGGACACCATAATGAGACTATTGTTCCACAATACGTACTTTAAAGTACAGTGACAGTTTTTACAGAATACATTTCCTTAAAACATTTAAAACCTTTCCTTCACTCAGAAATTGACATTGTAATTATTTACTGTTCCAAACTCACAGGCTTGCTTGCTTATTTATTTATTTAGTTAAATCCTTCTACTACAACAATAATAATAATAATAATAATTATTATTATTATTCAATAATTCATTATGGAAACTGTCATGCAGCTCTTTCTATACAACAAAAGATCACAGTGATCATGTCTGTCAACATTAAATTTGTTAACGTTAACTTTTTTGCAATAATTTTTTGTTGTTGTTGTTGTGTTGTTATTGTATTCATGCTGCCTGAAAATATTACGTTTAGTCACTTAGTACAACTTAACATTTCAAGTTGAGTAAACTAAAAATTTTAAGGCAGCACTTAAACTTTTCCTTTCTGTTTTTTAAGTTTTGGGTACGGACAACAACATTGTCAAAAATATCCCTGTTCACACTGATCTGTGAAAACAACTAAATACTCTGTATTACATGTAAAGAATTTAATCATTTTTACATTGTTTAATTTTAGCTCTTTTGTTTTAAGCTTTATTTTGAATTTCAGCTTTAGGGAATCTTAAAATTCTAGATTAGTATGATCAATTGATATTAATCAAAACGTCCAATTTATACCTTATTTAACACTCGTCCAGCGAGTCGTTAAGTTTCAGTATATTCTGAGAAATTCTGTTTATTTTCGTGGCCACGATATAATAATACAGAATTATTTAAGTACCTTTATGACAGTTATGAGCATAGGTAACGTAATCTGAGCAGAGTTTGATTTGAATATTTCACACAGAACACAGAACACTTCTCTATAAATCAAACAAGAGTTTATTTGCTATCTTACTAAAATACATGAACTAAGCTAAATAACATAAAACAAAATACATACATACACACACGCACGCACAGGCAATGAATTTAATTGAGAATGATTACAATCTAGCACTGTTCTATTTCCACACGATTTTACTCGTGTCGATCATCAAATGGAGAACTCTCTTAATTTTACTTTAGAGATAGATACGACCAGTTCAGCAGAATAGAGATTGTTTGATTACTTGCTTTTAAGTTGAAATGGTCGCTGAACTGTCTTTCGTTTCCCGGATGTTGGAAACCCCGCGTGCCGTTGTCGCGTGGCGTCACTCTGGGGATGTCCTTTTGTTGTTGCTTATTTGCTCGGTGTTGTTTAATGCTTCAAGGAAGTCTGTTTCGATTTCTTATGGCTTTAGATGTTGAAGTTCCTTTCGCGTAGCTTCAGACTTTCTTCAGAGATTTAACTAGATGTTGGTTCAATGTTCAAACTCGGCCAGGTGTTAAAGGCTGCGAGCTTTTGTTGGTGTAGCTCCGAGTTTCAAAGAAGCGCGCGATTTCCAAGCAGAGCAGAGAGAGCGAGCAGAGAGCGGGGATCCGCTTTTTAAAGGGACTGACGTCAGAGACCTTCCGTTCAACCCCCAGAGGCTTCCACCAAACAGGTTGTCCCTCTGGACGGAGGTCCACCTACACGGCTCATTTTCCATGCAGTAAATTTATCTGCTTAGTTATTTTGTCACATGAAGAAAATATCTTTTAACACGTTCTAATCACACATTATTATACTCAATATTAACTTCCCATGCACACCAAATTCTTGCATTTGTCCTGACCGTTAATATGAAACCAAATATAAGGTATTTGACATACATTAACAGCTTTCATGCTAAAACTAACTCAAAAGGGTTCTATTTAAAGATTAGAAATAACACATCATGCATATACTACTAGCAGGTCTAGTAGTTCTTGCACAGGAGAAAATTATACCTCAAAAGATTATAAAAACATACCATTGATTACAATGACACAGTCAGCTTACTTTCATTTCATAAAATGCAGCCTGACTATATATATTGTAAATATAATGTATATATTGCTTTTGATAACAGCAACAGGTATTAATTGTCTTTTGGAACACTTTATAAAAGTTTGAGTCTTTGTTCTGTTAACGAAATGAAAGGCACATATCCTTGCAATGTCCTGGGAGGACGGGAGGTCATAAAGTCACTTTGGGGCTGTGTCTGTAAAACCTCAACACTCGGATTCTTCCATAAAACAGTCTTTGTTCTTGATACCATCATTGAGTTACTGCTTTAAGGATCATCCCAGACCAAGTCCAGACCTAGTGGTCCTCGTTCCATCCTGGTTAAATGATGGTTAAGTGATAAGAAACAAGTGAAGTCCTGTTTTAACCACATTCACGATGCTCTCCTCCAATTCCTCCTTGTTTTAACAAAGTCTCTTCAGATAACGAGGTTTTATGGCAGGAAATCTGAATTCAGGAATGTGCTCGCCATTATGTTCAGATGTGTGTGCGTTCTACCTTCCCCAAGGTCTTACATACACATGCCAGGCCAGTAGTTGGCGATGTCATTTTGTAAAGACACATTACGCCTTCTTATAGTCTTTATAAGATTACGCCTTATTATTAATGCACATACGCATGACATCACAGTTTTCACAATTTCTTGTTTTCTTTTACACAGAGACAATAACAGTATTCCTTTTAAAAACTCTGAAATAAGTTTTTAAAGGTTTGCGTTTTCAGGCCCAAAAACGCCATTGTCTTGTAAATGAACTCCCAAAATGCATAAAAAGTTTTCGATTTTTAGTTGAGAAATGTGTGGTGTAAACACCTCCTGTCTGTCAAGTAGTGTTGCTTTCGTCAACGAAAATTATGACGAAATATCGTCGTCAACGAACCTTTATCACGTGACGAAAACGAGACGAGACGCAACATAAATGCTGGTAATGTGACGATGACGATAATTAAATGTATAATGCAATATCGTTGACGAATAAAAACGAGACTAAATGTGGTTTACAAAATAAAAACTATGCTAAAATGTCTCTTCATTTTCGTTGACCAAAACGAGACGAAACGAAATGTTATAACGTTATTTCGTCTCGTTTTGTCGCGTTTCCTGTGTCTCACTCATGGTCTCACTTCAGGGGCTGTCAGGGTTGCCAGGTTTTCGCAACAAAACCCGCCCAATTGCTACTCAATTGGGAAAAACAACCCACGGCAACAGTGTTAAGTAGCCCAATTCCGCGGGATAACCGCGGACATGGCAACACTCTGCGCAGACGCAGGCGACGTCACTTCCTCAAGCTCCACCTCGCGGCATTATTTAGAAGATGACAACAAACAAAGTTAAGTCTGACACAGAGAAAGGGACCGATGGCCGGCTTCATCTGACTTCAGTTTACAAGCATACAAGTAACAGACACACATTTTATTTGCACTTTTTAGTATGTTATTGTAGCTCGAGCATTCAAGCACCTTGTTTCTCTTTGTTAAACTTCAATGTATTTTTTGTGATGCTATTTTATTTATTGTTTTTATTTATTTAAATTTATGTGTGTGTACTTCTAACATGTTTGGTTGGTAAAATAAATGTTGTAAATTCAAATCAGAGCGTCTTTCGTGTCTGGAATGGATGTATTCTTGAGTCTATAATATAATAAGATAACCTTGTTTGAAATGGGTTCGGCTAAAAAAATGTTTTGGTTTCGTCTATACTACTACTAGGTACTTATACTATATTGACTGGGTTAAATAGAATTGCATTACTAAAAAGAGACTAAAATACAATTTTCATTGACTAAAACTAGACTAAATGTCATCAGTTTTCGTCGACTAAAACTAGACTAAAATAGTCATGGATAATTCTGACTAAAATAAGACTAAAATGCTCAGACTTTTAGTTGACTAAAACTTGACTAGACTAAAAAGAGTATGAACGTGACTAAAACTAATAAAAACTAAAATGACAGCTTCACACAAAGACTAGACTAAAACTAAAATTAAAACAGGCCGCCAAAAACAACACTACTGTCAAGTTCCAAAAAGGATAAAAAAGCACTATAAAAGTAGTTAATATGATTTTTGTATTATATTCGAAGTATGAGGAAAGTTGGTATTCACTGAAACCTTCCCCTTTGTCAAAACTGGAAAATTAAATATAGAGTGGCAGGTTTATTATCGCAACGCAAGTGTTTTTTGCTAGTTTCAGTCTGACGCAGCTATCATTTTCACGTCCAGTGCCACATTGTTTAAATAGCAAATGCACCCATCTGTTTGCCCATGGGCGTGCTGGTCTGAAAACAAGGTGTGTTCAGGCGCATTGTTGGCACTTTGCTTTTTTTGAGGCAACTGAAAACGATTGCACCATTGACCAACTAAAACCTGGTCTAAAGTCAATGCGCAGCATTTTTTTATTTATTTAAAGGACGCATTAATAATATGTGCCTATAGGCGGGTGCACAGCATGCATACACTCTGCTTATTATACAAACAGGAACGCACAGCAGCACTTAAACATGCCAAATATTAAAAATGAAAGGATTACAATGTAAACGATTATTACTGTGTACAAAAAGATAAAAATGCCTACATGTCATAATAGATAGTAATTAACCTTGCGCACGAGCAGATCCGTTTCCTCTCTGGAGAAGCGTTCTTTGCTCTTGCTAATTCCGCCATGCAAATAGCAAATCCACCATGACTGGCTTTTAAAGGGAATGGGAGATGAGGTTTATTGCATGTTACGCACAAAACACACCCATGACTCATTAAGAGAATAGGTACAACCCTTTTGGACCATTGTCCTGTGTGAATGCGCCACATGAAATTCAGATGTGGGGGTGCAATTTCTAAATCACACGAGGTCCCCAGATAATACTAATCCCGTGCAAATAGGGCTTTAGATGTTTTTGGTCCTTTTTGAACAATTGGAAAAGAGCTGTGTGACAGATTCCTCCTTTTGTGTGCGATGGAGAAAAATAACCGCACGCAGGTTTGGAATGACATGAGGGTAAGTAAATAATGACCGAATTTTCATTTTTGGCTGAACTATCTCTTTAATCTGCATCAAGCGGAGAGATAAGAGAGCAGTCCTGCACTTTAATTGCCTGATGTCTGAGTCAGTCTGGGTATGAGGAGTCAAATTCCCTTCCTTTTGGGGAAAGAGCTGTTTGCGTTACGGACAGTCATTAAGGACCTGACGGGAAAATTAAATATTCATGGAAATTGCTCTGCACCCTTATGCGCTTCCCTCTAGAAGACATTTCCAGAAACAAGCTAGCGCCCAGTTTAACAGAGCTGTTTTATAATGCATGTGCTTGGTGCAGTTGTAAAGAACAAGGTGAACGGCGCGAGCGAAATTTGCACTTTGCCATAAAGAGAAATATGAGCTCCTCGCCAATGAAGGCAAAGCTGGCCGGCAATCACTTGTTGCTGCAAGGTCTTGTGAAGATCAACCTATCATGTCCCGACTTCTCTTGCGTCTGATGTATTGTTTATGATGAGCCTGACAGGATGCTCTGTGTTTTTCTCTCGTGCTCCCTCATTCATTTATGATGCCGGAGCTGGACTAGGTGAAGGGTTTGATATCATCAAAGGGTCTCATGACCATGATGGTGACCTTGAGTATGGTCTGTATCGTATTTCTTTCCTCTCCCTCTACGATTCTCTTTCAAGCTTTTCCTTGTTCTCATTCGCCCCTTTCTCTCTTTTTCATTTATTTATGTAACGCTACACGAAACAACAGTGAGGAAAGGCAGAAATGAGAGCACACAAAATGTTTTTCTCTTAGCAAAAGCTCCCGAAGTACATCTGGATCAAACTTTTCAGGAGTTACGCTGGGAACTGAACATCACCTCTTCATTCTTTTAATATCCAGATGGTTTAATGTGTACTGTGTAGTAGAGATTTGAAGCGGTATTGATCCTGCGCCGACTCTAGAGCTGCTATCTTGGCCCGACTCTGGTCTTTTCGACAGGAACGAATCATGGTGGTTATTTGGAAATGGCCGCTGTAAGTGTTGCCTGGTTATGGGGGTGGGGTTGTGCTGGGTAATAGCCTCAGGACCTGGCGGTTATCAGGTAAAAGCAACATGGTGACAAGCAGGCTGATGGTTTGCCCCTGAGAATGAAAAATTGATAACAGTAAGTGGTTGAGTTACTGTACTAGGTGAAATGGAGGGCATGAGGGCAGATGGCAAGTAAGAGTAAATTAAACTGAAAAGTAATCTTAAAATTAAAATTTCAGGATTTCAAGGACTGAGTCTGGCCACAAAAGTGATGGGGATTTATTCTTGAGACAATATGCTATTGATGTGAATGTAAACATTTATGTTATTTTGACAATTTTAGGCCTCTCTTCAACACTTTGCTCTTTATTTTTCCTTTTCTGTGCTCTACTAGTACATATTTTGCTCATATTATAGATCACAGGCAGCTAATACATAAATCCATTGGGCAAGCAAGTCTATTCATGAAAGAATCCTGAAAAAAAGTATCATAATAGCATTGTGTCCACAAACATCTAAAACGATCATGTGATGTTGAAGACTGGAATAATGGCTGCTGAAAATTTATCTTTGCCATCACTGGAATAAATGAAATTTTATTAAAATAGAGAAAACATTATTTTAAATGATAAAAATACTGTACAATATTACTACTTTTACTGTAAAAAATAAAATAAAAAATTACCCATCCCAAAACTTTTAAACTCTGTGTGTGTTTATGCACCGCCACATGAACCACAGCAGAGGGTGTATTCTGTAAGTGACAGGTGCATTTTCCTTCATACATTATATCAAGGACTGAGCAACTAATCAAGCTACATAATTAGCTTCTTAATTAAAGAGAATTACCTACATATAATCAAAGTAAGAAATGATAATGGGAATTAAATCACTCCACCTACAGTAAATAATTCATAGGGGGCCATGTGTGCAATCTTAAACTAGCTTACTGTATTGAAGACTATTAAGATAAAATAATATAAAAACATTTTATTAAAAATCTTGATTCTGTGAGGTCTGCGACTTTTCCGAGACGCAACTGTAAAGCGCACTTGGATGTAGGCGTTGAGAATTTAAGAGATAAAAAGTGAGAAGAAGATAGATAAAACTAATCAGAAATGGAGAGATTCTGACTTCCACTGCATTTATAGCAATGCCTTGCCATCTCCTTTTCTCTTGCTCTCCCTCTTTCTTCCCTACCACAATTTTCAAACACCCCTCTACATCTCCTCTGACTTGAGCTACAAACATGCCACTGAAGGTCCCTCTGATGTGCAAAACATTTTATTTCTCTTTCAAACCAGAACAGATCAAATGCATACAATGGGATTTTGGAGATATCAAGTGATTTTTAAACTACTTCATTACTGCTTTATTGGGGATGCAGCCTTTGAGATGTGCAACTTTACAGTTAAAATACTCTGGCTGGAGTAAGAGAGGCGGAGTGGAACAGAACCACGCTGGTAATCACAGTTTTTTCCCCGGCGTTAAATCTAAAGCAATTCTTAATTGCAATGTCTGATTACTTATATTCAGCTTGTCTCCAATGTCCCCTGCCGAGTTGATCTTTTAATCTGCAAACCTTTTGGTTATTATTTCAGGGCATTAATTTAGGTAAAGTCATCATGTTTTGTTTTGACAGGATCAAAGGTCTTATTGGATATTTATTCAAATCATTGAGTCTTTGTACCATGCAGTGTCTTTTGTACAGTCTAGCTGTTAGCTGGAATACCTTCAGACTCACCAAGACTATATATAAAGCAATGTTGCTAGTCAATTTCATGCACACTCTTTTAAAGGAGAAAAAATGAAAATTCTGTACATTTATTCACCCACATGCAGTTCCAAATATGTATGACGTTCTTCTGTACAACACACACACACGCATGCATAGACGTATTTTTTTTTTCTTTCTTTCTTTCTTTCTTTCCATGCAATGAAAGTCAATGGCGTCCAATATTTCCAATGAGGACCCCCTTTGACTTTTATTATACAGAAGCTTTCTTTCTTTCTTTCTGTACATGCATTGAAAGGCAGTACGCTATTTTGGACAAGTACAAAAAAAGAAAAGGAAAATGCCTCTGCGTTATTTTGATGTTTTTGGACTCATTGATTTTAACTGCATGTACAACAACAGCAACCAAAAAAAAAAAAAAAAAGAAGCAATATGTTCTGTATAGATGTTAATACAGGTTGCTGTAACATGCCACAGTCCATTATGAAGTTTGTTCAATTGAATAAACAAAGCAAAATCTTAAACTGATATTTTACTGGTGGATTTCTCTAAATTGAAGTCGTTAAAACATGCTGTGACTAAAAGTGCAAAGAATGAGCTCTTATAAAGCCGCTAATTGTTGCATCCCTTTGATGATATAGGCATTTGTGAAATTAAGGCTTTTTAGGGTACTGCAGTGATCAAAGACTATCCCCAGGATAGATGCTGGTAGGACACACTGTGTTTGAAGTGTTCTTACACGTTCTGCTATTAGGCAATGTTTAGGAACGAACTCTAAATTCTATCTGATGGGGATTTCATTTGGATTCAGGCCTGATATAAAATGTACCATCTTGCAGTCAACTTGCATTGTGAGGTCACGAAATTGAAAATGTGTGTGCGCCTTGTCTGTTTGTGTGCAAGGCTGAGTTCTACGCCCTGCTTTTTTATCTCTTTTCCTGGAGTTCGTGTTTCAATGAAATGGAAGCTAAGTTTTGGAGATGTACACGCCGCGAGGAAGAGCTGCAGGGGGGAAAGGAAATTATTACCCACTTTCCTGTTCCATCAACATTAGCTACACACTCCGGCAGGCGCCCCCTCTTCATGTTTGTAAAACCAGCAGCCTTTTCCAGGTAAAGGATCCATCAGAGATACAGTATGGAGCACTACATCTCAGCCCTTCCTTAGTGGGGCACATTTGCACTGTACTTAGACTCTGATGTCATTATAAAATCTGAGCAATTTTAAGCAGGAAATTGCTCACTAAGCCCTGTGCTATTAAATGACATATAATGGCAAATTATCAGTTCACATGTGTCACTGAGATTTGGAAAGACCTCCGGTTTGGTGGATGGCTTGACTCCAGCAGCTGAGCAGGTGATAGCTCTCTGCGCTCTTGCCTGATAAGGTTTTACATTTGTTTAGATTGAGGGATAAAGCTTTTCTAAGGGTTCATTTATTCTCCTGTGTACAGAAAAGTGACGCACTCCTGTTCCCATGGAATTTAAATCACCAATGCATTTGGCACATAAAAAGCGTTCGTGAAAAGGCATTATGATGCTTGCAAAGTTTCTGAAGTGTTTTGTTCGTCTTGCCAAGCAAACACTTTTGCAAATGTGAGAGACATGTTCTTTTTCCAAGTGTATGAGAGTGTATATGAACATTAATTGTTTCTTTAACCCTCACATTTAAAGAGCATTTGAAAAGAGTTAACAGCAAATTGAACACAGAAGCCAATTTATAGACAGATGTAATGTTTACAAGTACATTTTTTATTATTTTAATGTATTTTAATATTGTTTAAATAATTTTCTACGGTTTTGTTTTATTTTCAACCCATTTTTTCTTAATATGAGTTGAAACATGCTAAATACAAGGAACAAATCCTTATAAAGCTGTTAATTGCAGCACAGATAGATAGATAGATAGATAGATAGATAGATAGATAGATAGATAGATAGATAGATAGATAGATAGATAGATAGATAGATAGATAGAAAAGTTTAGTTGGTGTAGTGATCCTTCATGGAGCTTTGAATCTAGAATGCAACAGAAACCAGACAGAGCAAAATTAAATATCATAATCACTATAATGGCAAATGTGTTAAATACATGAACTTTAATACATGGAATTAATCACATTGATTTAACGTTAATTCCATTAATTTAATATTCTATGAACCTATAAGGACTTATAAAACTTGTACTAGAAGCTAGAAAAAAAATGTGTTCTAAAAATTTTCATATAAAAATATCATTGAATTAATAACATAACATTTCATAGATAGATAGATAGATAGATAGTGTCTACATGCTCTATTGGTGCCAGAGGACAAATGCCATTTGTAAGCAGGAACATGGGTGAGTCATTTGATGCTATTTTTAATTTTTAAGATTAAGCAGAATCTTAAAGTCATTCTACATTCGCACTGCTTGCTGCGAATCTCAAATGTAATGGTAGGCACAAACTAAAGTGACAAAATGTCCAATTGCACTTCAAAGGCAGCAGTGATGAGGAAAGTAATTTGACCACAGCATGTTGTCCCTCTTTTTATATCTTACAACAGGGAAAAGCTGTCACCAGGAGGGCTGGAAACATGCTAGGCAGAGCTGACTACATTATATTGAAATGCTAAGTACTATAAATCACACATATGCCATCTGAACAGGAGTGTGGGAGTGTTAATGTGTAAGACGGGCATGCATGTTCAAACACACACACACACACACAAACACAAGGTCTACTTTTCATTTAGCATTTTACCTCTGTTCTACACAAGGGCAAGCTTTAACAGCACTAGCGCCAAAATAAATGCACTTAAAATGAACCTCTGATATTTGTGTAACCTTACAGTATATGGGAAAAATTGGACAAGACCCGACCTGATAATAATAGCTGGAGTTGAAATTACTTTAGTTCAATTTGAATAATGGTGCTGCCTAATCTGGTGAAAATTTTAACACTTCCACTGAGGAAGAATTGCTTATGTTCCTTTTTTTCTACCTTGGCACATGTTACGTTATCATTCTCAGTATCTGTAAAAACACTTTACAACAGTCAAACAATGTGTTAAAATTAATAGAAGGTTCCAAGATCAAAGCTAAAGATTTAGTTTTAAAAATGTGACATTATTTGAATATTTGTTCTTTCTTACTTTTTGTATTCTAGCAGTGACTGATTCATGAATGAGTCATTCTTATGAGTCAAACCTTTTCAATGATTGATTTGTTTCTTAAACTGGACTGATTCGGTTCTGGAGTTCACACTGATGGCACCCATGAAGATTAGTAGCAAATAACCACTTAAATTGTCACACAAATCTATTGTTTTCATCATTTATGATCCTTTTATGCTGTATTTTATACAAATGTTTGCATGCAGTCTCTATTTATATTTATTGTATTGAATGAGCAACCAGCACATTGTTCAAAATATTTTCTTTGTGTATGTGTGAGTGTGTGTGTTCCGAAGAAGACAAAGCCATACAGGTTTTGAACACTATGAGGGTAAATAAGTAATGACAGACCAAGCGAGACTACTTGCTAAAAAGGGTGGAATATATAAATAAATAATCACACATTTTATAATGAAGATTTTAAAAGATGCATTATATACAGTGTGTGTGTGTGTGTGTGTGTGTGTGTGTGTGTGTGTGTGTGTGTGTGTGTGTGTGTGAAATTTGCCATCTCTTGACATTTACCCAACATATCACTAAACACATTTCTTACCTATGAAGCCTATTTAACTTCATTTGTATGAAATGTATGATGAAAAAGTATGATGAAAATTCACAAGCAAATCAAAACAACTTATTATTCTATTGTACACGTATTTCGAACTAAGGACTCTCCAACCTAAGTCACAAAACCATAAAATTACTTCAGTAAAGTGAGCATCACTTGTACCCTTCACTGACGGACTTGTGGAAGGGCCCTTTATGAAAGGATTCAGTTATTCAGTTTTGTTTGAAATGCCCCTAAAATGGTGTCCCCTTCCAAAAGTGCCTTAAAGGGCGCAAAAACTCTGTTTGCCCTTAAAGATTTACATCAAAAGAAGTTGTGACATTCTGTCAATTACAACAGAAAATATTTCAGACTTGGCATTAAATCTTTATGCTTTGTATTGCTCCATGTAAACAGTACTTATCATGCTGTAAATGCATTTAGTGTAAACGTGATTTTTGTTTCTACAAATTGAGTGATGATTATTTTCAGTGGAAATTATCAGCATTTTTTTGGCATAAAGCTTAAGTTGTATTGAACGTGGAATATTGTTTTAATGCCATGCGTCAACAGAGCTGCACAGAAGGCTTTACCTGCCCAATTGCCCAGAGACATGTCTGAGACAAAAAAAGGGGAGCTTTCCTAAATTTCCCTCTGTCATTAAAAAAATTATAAAATATTTTTGTAAGTTAAGATGAAGTCTTCAGTTCCAGTTACAAATTAGTCCAAAAAAATAAATAAATAAATAAAGCAGCCTACGCCCACCGGGATGAATAATATCTATCCAAAAAAAGCAAGTAGAATAAAAACTGGGATTTTAAAAACAGTGCCAGTAGTTATACATATTCCACTGGGTCTCAAACTGTGCAATTAATATTTAGTTGATTAGTTCAAGAAAAATAATAATCTGTGATCTGTCGGCCCTGTTGGACTCTGGCCACAAAGCTTGCATTCTTAAAGAATATTAATTAAGAAGACAATAAACCAAAAAGCTTTTACTTTTCTCCACAGAACATGTGTAGCCTTGTGCCATCAGAGAGCCCTTCAGAGTTAAAATAATTGGAGGAATTTACACTATCATAATTTTTCAGTAATGCTCTAAAGTTGGAAAGTTTCTAAACGCATCTTAAGCCCTATTCGGATGGTAATTGTTTCTCAGGGGGACGTAAGTGATTTTCACCATATACAGGGGGTAGTTGGTGATTTAATTGTCGTCCGAATCCAGGATGTCGGTGTTTATCTCTCACCACCCCCGTGAAAATCCCCGGCCGAATTACCTACTGTTTTTTGACAAACACCGAGGTCGTGTGGTAATTTAATTGCCGTCCGAATCCACATCCCTGAGTTTACGAGAAGAAATCGATTGAAAATTCAGTGTTTAATCCCTTTTTGAGCACTCCCGAACACCGTAACGTTGTACTTCGGTGTAATTTACATATTATTTCTGAAATGCTGGAAAGTATTTAAAAGAACAATATTAACTTCATGACTGCTCAACCACAGCGACTGGGAGCAGAAAAAGAAGAAAGCACAAACTTTCAAATGGGTCTTTATTGTGGCAGCAGCAGGTATGCAATACAATTTTAAAATGTGTATTATAAACAGATATATATCGCGTATAATTATATACAACTATAGCGCATCTATTTTCCTATTTTTAAACAGGAGATTTAAATAATCAAATAATAAATATTATAAAATATGCTTGGAATAATAATAATACATTTTACATAATAATAAGTATTTTTAAATACATTTTACACAATAATAAGAATACATTTGTAAATAAAATGAATTTTATTTACAGCAGACAATCATGTGATTGGTCACGTGAGCAGCGCATTCCCGGGTGGGCAGGATCACAGAACTCGCTCCTCCACTGTGAATAAATCGCCATCCGAATGCATGAGTTTTATCACTGAGGTGATATGTAAATTTATTTTTACAGACGTCCATATGAGAAACAATTACCGTCCGAATCGGGCTTTAGACTGAACCTATTTCTGTTCTAACAAACAAAAATATCATTACCAGCCAGTGTTCTCATGTCAAATAATTAGTTTGTCTAAATATTGATGAAAATGATGGACGTAATTGGAAAAGTTCATGATGTGACATTGTGGCCAGATTTTAGATGGACAAAGCCGCTGTTCTGATACACTTTAATTGTATACAGTGGAGCCGTGTATTTTAGAGTTTATTCTGTTGGGATTACCTCGACATTGAGACACTGGCCTCCCGGATGACCTCTCTGCTAACAATCTCCTCTCTCTGCTTTCTGCCATCAGAAGAAGGTGTGTGCGTCTGTGCGTGTGAGAGAGATGGAGTGTGTGTGAATGTGTATTGCGGGCGCTGTGGGAAGGGCCAGCAGTCTCTCTTCTATAATGAAGGGTGTGTGTGTGTGTGTGTGTGTGCGTGTGCGCGCGTGCGTGTGTGTGTGTGTGCAGTGTTGCAGCAGCTGTCATATTGTTGGGTGTAATTGGGACCCATTGCACCATTAAGAGGGTTATGATCATTTGTGATGGTATGTAGCAACTGTCTACTTTTGACCTAGCAGACCATTACAGATGTAGAGTGGAACAGAGGGTTAATGACATTACACACTCACTCACACACACACACACATTACATTTTGGTTCCTTATTCTCCTTTCCTGCATAGGTACAGGAATGATGCAGTATTCATGACACCAGCTTTTCTCTCTGAGCTGCGGATTACATTGTGCTGTAGCTTTATTAAAAAAGAACTAGTAATGTAGCCTATCTATATTTGTACTTGAGGATGTACTATCTATATAAAATAGCAATGTAAATGCAATCTAAAACCAAAACAAATATCTGTGGCATCATCTCATGGAATAACACTTAGAATTTATATTAGTCCTCCCAGGTTAATGTTTTTTAATGTCCATCCACCCTTTACACGGGAAAGCAGTAATTTGAACAACATTTCACAGCGTATTTCTAAAAATGGCAAGAAAACTTGAACTTAAAATGTGATGCTGCCACTACTGAAAAACTGTCATTAGTGTAATAATTTAATTGTGAGACTTCATGTCAACTATATATAAGAATGCATGTCAAAGAGAGAAAAGTGCCTGTGGCATATCGGCAGAATTAACACTTAAAATTAATATTTGTCTTTATAAATTCTGATCTTTCCTTAAGTCTTTTACATCCACCATTTACTGCAAAAATAAATAAATAAATGTCTTGAGTGAATTTTAAATGTCAATTGTCATTACTTAAAAGCTGCCATTAATGTAACAATTACCTATTTAGATAAAGTAACTCTAAGATTTCTTTTGTTGTGTCAGCTTGATTTTTTTATGTTTAAATAATAGATACCATATCAATAAAAACCAATAATGGTTTTTAATTTTTTTTTAAAAATTGATAGATATTAATTTTAATGGATAATATTCTTCTTGTGTTTATGTAAGGCATATTCATGTCATTGAGAGCAAAGTGCTTGTTTTAAACATGTAGAATATCCAAAGATGTCAGATACAGACCTCAAGACTTTGTACATGAAACACATTATGAAAAGGTAACAATCAAATGATCATTTTATATACAGTAAATGAGCAAACTCATCTCCAGACAAGACAACATGCTACTACTCAATGTGACTACAAAATCAACAGCAACAATGTAAATAAAGCCAGTAAATGGACAAACGATTTATCCGTATTAATTATTCATGCTCCAGTGCATGCTGGGAAGAAGTGAATGTGACTAAACCAAGGTCAAATTAAATTTCTTGCAATCAAAAGCATATAATCGCAATATTGCTTGATATTATACATGTTTGTTCTGGGGAGCTATTTTTTTCCTTGTCTGCTCAGGATTGTGTCTAGTACAGAGTTTGGGACTAATGGCACCTAAAGAACGCAGAGTGTTGACAAGATGTATTTTTTTAATGCCAATGCTAATGGATAACTCTCTCCAGGTAGGCTATAATACTAGATGTCTTTGGACTGAACCAGAAAACATGTTTTATTTTATTTTCAGTGTAAGCCTACAGTATGTGAACTCAAAAACATCCATTAAACTGACTCACCTTCTGTGCTTGTTGATTCAAATCTGAGTATGTCACAGCAGAAAAGCTGTATTGAGATGCCTTACTTCTATTCTTGAAAGTTCAGAATGGTATGTATGCTCAAGTTGATTGTTGGTTGTTTTTCATCATTTAATTCATCCAAGACATTTCCTACAATGTGCTGGGTAACTCCACCACACACGGTGTCCAAAATTCACTTCTCCTCCATTTATCTCCGTATTAATCATTCCTCTTTATTGAATTGTCTTTCATCTGGTCTCTCTTTTAACTAAATAATCCCAACCACTTCACACAAACAATTTAATCTGCGGCTGGGTGAGAATCCTGTATGCCATGCCAAAGGCGCAGTCATCCTTCATTTTCCAATTGGTTGTGGTGTTCGTAATGAATGTTCCTGAGCTGGACCAACAGCTTGTAAATTAACACACGGCGCTCTGTTGCTCGCAGCATTACCGCGATGCTTTTGGTAGAATGGTGCCAGAAGTCACTGTGGAAACAGCAAACAGCACATGAAGCATTAGGAGGGCTGCGGTGTGGTATGAGAAAATCTAAGTGCTATAAGCTAAGAAGTCACTGCGCTGGAAAATAGCTGCGAAACAGCCCCCAGAAACAGCTAAGAGCTTGTGAGGGAAAAGGCTGGTCTTAGGAGACTGGGAGCAAGAACATTTCCTAAATGTGAGGATTTAGGACCTGCGAGGTGAGGTTGGCCTGGCACTGAACTCGGTGTAACCTGGTTTTTTACCTCAGAGGTGCCACCCAGATGAGATTAGAGAGCTGGAATTTGTAAATGGCATTATGTTCGGCACACAGCTGCCTTCCCTGGGAGAGATCATTTAAAAAGGAATGGCTGGTCTGTATTGATTGAATATCTGAGGACGTGTTGTGGCTTTCTTTCCGTGGAGACCCTCAGAGGCAATGATTTCCCTTAAAGTTGAAAGTCACGGGAATCTTTAGTCACTAGATTGGGTTCATAAGTAAATTTGTTTGTCATTTACTGTAGCTGTAGCTAGAATGAGACACATCTATCGGCCAAAGCCATGAAATTAGAGACAAATCATTTGACTGTTTAGCTTCACACTTAGTAGCGTGTCCACGCATTAGATATTCTCTTTTCTCTTCATGGTCGAGATTCTGCTGAAGGACTCTAATGTGTTTCAAACATCACAGCCTTGGAATGGTGAGAGAAATGTAGTCGATGGATTTCATGAAATTTGCAAGACCTTTTTTGTATAATTTATAGTGCACATTAAAAATAAGTACCATGAAATGAAAGTGACTACTACATATAATATAAAAGTATATATTATATTACAGGTGCATCTCAATAAATTAGAATGTCGTGGAAAAGTTAATTTATTTCAGTAATTCAACTCAAATTGTGAAACTCATGTATTAAATAAATTCAATGCACACAGACTGAAGTAGTTTAAGTCTTTGGTTCTTTTAATTGTGATGATTTAGGCTCACATTTAACACAAACCCACCAATTCACTATCTCAACAAATTAGAATACTTCATAAGACCAATAAAAAAAACATTTTTAGTGAATTGTTGGCCTTCTGGAAAGTATGTTCATTTACTGTATATGTACTCAATACTTGGTAGGGGCTCCTTTTGCTCTAATTACTGCCTCAATTCAGCATGGCATGGAGGTGATCAGTTTGTGGCACTGCTGAGGTGGTATGGAAGCCAAGGTTTCTTTGACAGTGGCCTTCAGCTCATCTGCATTGTTGGGTCTGGTGTCTCTCATCTTCCTCTTGACAATACCCCATAGATTCTCTATGGGGTCCAGGTCAGGTGAGTTTGCTGGCCAACCAAGCACAGTAACACCATGGTCATTGAGCCAGCTTTTGGTACCTTTGACAGTGTGGGCAGGTGCCAAATCCTGCTGGAAAATAAAATCAGCATCTCCATAAAGCTTGTCAGCAGAAGGAAGCATGAAGTGCTCTAAAATTTCCTGGTACATGGCTGCGTTGACTGTGGACTTCAGAAAACACAGTGGACCAACACCAGCAGATGACATGGCAGCCCAAATCATCACTGACTGTGGAAACTTCACACTGGACTTCAAGCAACATGGATTCTGTGCCTCTCCACTCTTCCTCCAGACTCTGGGACCTTGATTTCCAAATGAAATGCAAAATTTACTTTCATCTGAAAAGAGGACTTTGGACCACTGAGCAAGAGTCCAGTTCGTTTTCTCCACAGCCCAGGTAAGATGCTTCTGACGTTGTCTCTGGTTCAGAAGTGGCTTGGTAGCCCTTTTCCTGAAGACGTCTGAGCGTGGTGACTCTTGATGCACTGACTCCAGCTTCAGTCCACTCCTTGTGAAGCTCTCCCAAGTGTTTGAATCAGCTTTGCTTGACAGTATTCTCAAGCTTGCGGTCATCCCTGTTGATTGTGCAACTTTTCCTTCCCAAATTCTTCCTTCCAGTCAACTTTGCATTTAATATGCTTTGATACAGCACTCTGTAAACAGCCACACCTTTCAGTAATGACCCTCTGTGACTTACCCTCTTTGTGGAGGTGTCAATGTTCGTCTTCTGGATCATTGCCAAGTCAGCAGTCTTCCCCATTATTGTGGTTTCAAAGAACAAGAGATACCCACAATTTATACTGCATGGATGGTCATTTATTGAAACTCAAATGTAAATATTCTAATATTTTGAGATACTGATTTTCGACTTTCATGAGCTGTAAGCTCTAATCATCAAAATTAAAACAAACAAAAAAACTTGTGAAATGTTTTACTTTACATGCAATGAATCTAAAATATACGAAAGTTTCACTTTTTGAAATAAGTTACAAGAAAAAAATAACTTTTTCACGTCATTCTAATTTATTGAGATGCAGCAGTATATTAGATTATATTATAAATGCCTTAAATGTTTAAATTTATTTCAAGTTCTATTTAATTTTTATTATTGTGTATTTTTTATTTTATTCTTGTACTGCTGTTTTAGGCACACTAAAAACAATTAGTTTTTATTAGATGTAGAAATAGTTTTCACTCCATAATTGCTAGGTTGAAGTAGAAAAACTAAAAGCTTAGTTTACATGTTTTCTTATACTATAATAATATTTGTTTTATTTAAAACTTCTAAAAATCTTTTTCTTTTTTTTTTACAGTGCACTGCGTCCCTCATCTTGTCTGAGAAAACACCCCTGCTTCATATTTGTGCAGTTGTGGACTTGCACCAGGACAAGGTCACCATTTCATTTTATTCAATACTGTTCACATCCCTTTTCTGCTCGAGACAACGGCAGTGGCCCAACTTGGCCTGAGGGACACAGCTTGCGTTCATTACAAGTTTATTGCAGCTGATTTTTTTCTTCTCTGCTCATTTGGCCTGCTGGCAAGTCCTCTCTGTCCATCCATCCATCCGTCCAAGTGCCCTGCGGGGATGGTCATTAAGGACATCACAATGTCCATCTCTAAGATGCCTGTCTTCATCAAATGCTGGGTGGTTATGTTCCTCTTCTGCCTGAGGCGACGCACGGTGGGAAAAGCATCTCATAGCCGGAGTCTTGACACTTGTGTTTCTTAATGAGGTTTAAGACTGACTGTCCCTGTGAAAGCATTTGGCCGGAGTCTGTTATGCCTGTGGTGATTTTAGCCAGGGAGATGGTTTTATGTCCTGCACCACAGATTCAAATCACAGTAATTTATGTTGTTTAATCTCCAGCTCTGTGACTCAATGATTTTGATAAGTCTGGAATATTTCCTTTGAAATGCAAGATTTTTACTGGTAGGTTGATAGATGGGTAGATATATGGATGGATGGATAAGTAGATAGATGGATCGGTAGACAGACAGATGTCTTCAAGTGCTTTAATCTACTGTATATCAATGATTCATTGGTTGCAAATATCATATACAGGACAAATGCATTGATATTTCTCTCATAAACTTCACACAAACAGTACACTGTGCGGAATTAAAAAATTGTTCTGAACAAATATTCATCAGCCTCGTGACGACAGATAAACAGAGAATATATTAAACTTGGGTTTTGTAAATACTGCCCTGTCTTACCAACAAAGAAAATCTTGTTCCCGTCAACAACAAATTAGGAATATCAAAGGCCCAAGCTCTCTTGAGTGTAATGAGATCGATTTTCAAAGGGATGCATACATCAGTATTAAAAATCACCTGACCGTAGTAGCTATGTCTCTCACTTACCTTTTACCTCAAGAGCTTTCTCCGGAAAACCAATAGACTATACTTGATATTTAAATACTCTGAAAAACTCATGCAAGTTACCATCAAACAGTAGACCACTGATAAACTGTGTTTGGGGATTTCCTAATTTTCATACTTTGCCATGTCAACAGACACACTTCAAACACAAGCAAAGGACAAAAATAATATGTTGGAAACAAATATATATATATATATATATATATATATACAGTGGGTACGGAAAGTATTCAGACCCCCTTAAATTTTTCACTCTTTGTTATATTGCAGCCATTTGCTAAAATCATTTAAGTTCATTTTTTTTCCTCAATGTACACACAGCACCCCATATTGACAGAAAAACACAGAATTGTTGACATTTTTGCAGATTTATTAAAAAAGAAAAACTGAAATATCACATGGTCCTAAGTATTCAGACCCTTTGCTGTGACACTCATATATTTAACTCAGGTGCTGTCCATTTCTTCTGATCATCCTTGAGATGGTTCTACACCTTCATTTGAGTCCAGCTGTGTTTGATTATACTGATTGGACTTGATTAGGAAAGCCACACACCTGTCTATATAAGACCTTACAGCTCACAGTGCATGTCAGAGCAAATGAGAATCATGAGGTCAAAGGAACTGCCTGAAGAGCTCAGAGACAGAATTGTGGCAAGGCACAGATCTGGCCAAGGTTACAAAAAAAATTCTGCTGCACTTAAGGTTCCCTAAGAGCACAGTGGCCTCCATAATCCTTAAATGGAAGACGTTTGGGACGACCAGAACCCTTCCTAGAGCTGGCCGTCCGGCCAAACAGAGCTATCGGGGGAGAAGAGCCTTGGTGAGAGAGGTAAAGAAGAACCCAAAGATCACTGTGGCTGAGCTCCAGAGATGCATTCGGGAGATGGGAGAAAGTTGTAGAAAGTCAACCATCACTGCAGCCCTCCACCAGTCGGGGCTTTATGGCAGAGTGGCCCGACGGAAGCCTCTCCTCAGTGCAAAACACATGAAAGCCCGCATGGAGTTTGCTAAAAAACACCTGAAGGATTCTCTGGTCTGATGAGACCAAGATAGAACTTTTTGGCCTTAATTCTAAGCGGTATGTGTGGAGAAAACCAGGCACTGCTCATCACCTGTCCAATACAGTCCCAACAGTGAAGCATGGTGGTGGCAGCATCATGCTGTGGGGGTGTTTTTCAGCTGCAGGGACAGGACGACTGGTTGCAATCGAGGGAAAGATGAATGAGGCCAAGTACAGGGATATCCTGGACGAAAACCTTCTCCAGAGTGCTCAGGACCTCAGACTGGGCCGAAGGTTTACCTTCCAACAAGACAATGACCCTAAGCACACAGCTAAAATAACGAAGGAGTGGCTTCACAACAACTCCGTGACTGTTCTTGAATGGCCCAGCCAGAGCCATGACTTAAACCCAATTGAGCATCTCTGGAGAGACCTAAAAATGGCTGTCCACCAACGTTTACCATCCAACCTGACAGAACTGGAGAGGATCTGCAAGGAGGAATGGCAGAGGATCCCCAAATCCAGGTGTGAAAAACTTGTTGCATCTTTCCCAAAAAGACTCATGGCTGTATTAAATCAAAAGGGTGCTTCTACTAAATACTGAGCAAAGGGTCTGAATACTTAGGACCATGTGATATTTCAGTTTTTCTTTTTTAATAAATCTGCAAAAATGTCAACAATTCTGTGTTTTTCTGTCAATATGGGGTGCTGTGTGTACATTAATGAGGAAAAAAAATGAACTTAAATGATTTTAGCAAATGGCTGCAATATAACAAAGAGTGAAAAATTTAAGGGGGTCTAAATACTTTCCGTACCCACTGTATGTATATATATATATATATATGAGATGAGATTTTTTACAGATGAGTGTGTAAAAAAAACCAATTGCATTTCTTGTGGGTTCACTTAAATACAAAAACTAAAAACTTTTTCTGAGTTTCTTGGCTGAATGACAAGATGATTATGTGCTAACCGCTGCTAGCTATGAGTGCTAGAATGTTCCAAGGCATCATTTAATGGCTAGGCCTGAATATGTCCACTTTGTTTTGCATTAAAAGTGTGTTTAAAAAAAATCAGTCGTTTGGTTTGGAGAAATCTATATTGCACTATGCCTCCACCTGATGTGTTTTCATGAGTTCCAGGAGGTTTTTCTGTGCAGTTAATTGACTTTAATAAGGTGTAACTCATTGAATTGATCACACACTCTCTGAAACACTTCATGTCTTTCTCGCTAGCCTTCAACATCCACCCTGCTGCGTAACTTCAGCACAGTGCCTGTGTTCCAAAATCACCTCCGAATGCTTCCCCTCCATTTATCTCCTTCATTAATCATTCCTCTTTATTGGATTCTCTCTCATCCTCTCTCTTTTTAAACTAAATAATCCCTACCACTTCACACACGGTACTCGTAGCTGGGTGAAAACCGTGTCTGGCAGCCCAAGGATACAGTCATAGATTTTCTTTGAATGTTTTACATGGAATTTTACAGTATTGTATAAACCCAAATAAGCAGTCTGGTATAAACATAGGGAGACTTAGAGAGTAACATTTCAAAATACATTTACATTTAAACTGTTTATTGTTCATGTTTTTATCAAATTTAGCCATGTTTAGATTATGAATCTCAACATGAAATGTGTATTAGTACAGTATGTCTCACATTTGCATTACTGAGTGTCCTTAACTGTAGGGTGTATATTTATTTCCGTTGTTAATGTGTTGAAAACTAACACTTTTTTTTCATTGCTTCTGTTGCGAGAAGGGGTGACACGTTGAGAGAAGTTTCCCTCTGAGTTCAATTCTATGCTTAAAATTGTCATTATTACAGCCCAAATGAGAATAATATCCCTACAGTTTTATGGGACATTTTAAAGAAACCAGTTTCTACCATGGAATTAAAAGAAATACATAGATAAAAAAGGTTATCGCAACTTTATCTCCTATTTAAGACTCTGTTTATATCTCATAATTATTTTTCCCCTTATAATTGAGAAATACAAACTCCCTATTCATTAAAAAAAAAAAGGTTGTACCTGTTAGATGCTAACAGAAAGAGGATGGATTTTAATAAAGGGTCAATTGTGACTTAGTGATGTTTAGCACTGCTCTATTGTAAAATAAAAATCTAAACCTAAAAGAGTATGTGCATTTTAATTACCTCCTTCTTGTAGGTCTGGCCCCTGTGATACCGCAGCGAGTTATCAGATCTTTGCCTGTGACCAAGATACTTCCACTGCAAAGATAATGTAGTCTGTGTGTCATCTGTTAACATTATGCAACTGCCTGCTTTAATAGGCTATAGCGCAGGCTATGTCAACAATAAAAGAAGAGGAAATCTTATATATAAAGGTGTTTTAGCTTAATTATGAGCTGTCAAGAGCGTTAAAATACAGACCTGCAACTCTTTACTTGACTTCAGGGCTGTCAGGGTTTTAGAAGTCGTGCTGTTTTGATGTGCAGTACTGCTATATTGGCTCACTATTCGTAATAACATCTCAGAAAAAGTTGTCTGTCAAGCATTAATGCGCTTCTCAGGTGTTACAGTCGGTTTTTGTATTGAAATAAATTAACTCTACATACATATGGGCTTCTTAGCAGCTAATTAATATATTACTGTCTATTTCGGTTAGTTTTACAAAGGGTTCACAACTACCATCTGAAGAATATATATGAGTGTCTTCTGCACATTTAAATAGAGCATCACTTATTAGCACAATTCCCTTGTGAAAAGAAGTATGGAATGTGCACTTTTAGTACTTCAAATCTTAAAAGTAGACTTTTTGGTGCTGGTCAATACATGATAAACGATTATTTTTCCTGACAGTAAATTTTCTAGTTTCCAAGAGTCTGAAATGTAACATATTGTATAACATAAGTATTCATATCATATGGCAATTTAACATGAAATGCACATAATAGAATTAAAGATGATCAAATCTGTAGATAAAAAAAAGTATTGTAGATATTGAATAAGTTTTAAATTGCATGTTTATCACTTCTGTGCACTCATAATTAATATCCGTAAAGTCTAATTGTACTACATTAGGCCAAAAAACATGTTTATAGTGTTGTAAAGTACACTGGTAATTTATCAAATATTACGTTTTAATATTCATTCTAAAGTAAGACCCATTAACAATCACTAAAACAAAATAATTCAGTTAAAATACATTTACTTTTAATCAGAAAGATCACTTAATACATAAAAAAATATTGTTTTAATTAAAATACACTTTATTAGATTGTTAAAATACATTTTAAATATATTAAATTGCAACTTCATTACAAAAAATAATTACAAATGTATTAAATTATATAATACTGCAAATGTAATCAACATTAAAGTATATTTTAGTTCACATTAATTGCTTGTACATTTAGCACTTAACCATATTTCAAAGACAATAGAAGCAATTGTGAAAGTACAAATAAAGATAAAAGTCCTTTAATTAAAATTAATAATTAAAGTATTAAAGTAAAAAAAAAAAACCTCTTAAATTCACCTAATTGCATTTATATAAGTTTTAAGTAGTGGTACAGATTACAGATTTGAATAGCATGTCAGCAGATTTTACAGATTTTAATGCAAGAATACAGATTTTAATGCCATGTCAGCATCTTCATGGACAAAAACAGTTACAAAACACGAGAATTACAGAAATACAACAACAATGAAACCTCCCCACCAAGAAAAGACACATATATGGCCAGTTCTAACAACAGCTTGCGCCAGTGCAAACCGTCTTTTGGTGTTAAAATAGTACTGTCAGGTTTTACTAAAGACGCGCAGTGACGAATTAGCGCTGAAAAGGCGTGGACACAGTTATTTTTGCACCTGACCTTATTGAATATGCATTTCTAGGAGTTTCCCTTTCAGATGCAAAATTTATGGGAGGAGAGTATTCAAAAAAATCACGCAACGAGATTTACTAACGTTTGCGCTTGTCAAATGACTGGCATTTGCGGCATTAACGTCCCAAAAAAGCATGTTTTAAAACTATTTTGCGCTTGAAATGGATGCAATTTGTTGCTAGGAGGATAGTCTCAGCCTCAGACGTCACGCCTACGGAAAGTTGGCTAAACGTCTGATGCATATGGCACACTTATCTGGAAACACTTCAGGAGTTTCGAAGTCGTCATCGGATTGGTTGAATTATACAGGATTCTGGGAGACATGTGTGTCGCGTTCTTTAACTTTACGCCTGGAAACAAAGATGTCATGATGCCAAACCCCCTCACGAAAGAAGAAAGCCGTCGTGTTTACAACTGATGACGAGCTCTTGTCAGGATCAACTAAACGCTGAATTTTCAAAAGTATGTGAAAATGTAAATTGTTACAACTGATGACGAGCGCTTGTCAGGATCAACTAAACGCTGAATTTTCAAAAGTATGTGAAAATGTAAAACTGTTATTGTGGTGAACAAATGTTCTGCCTAACATGACGCGGAACAAAATGAAACGTGATTGGTTGCTTTACCTGTCAGTCATATGGCCTCTTAGGCGGGCCTTGGCCATTCAAAGCGGCCAAAGTTCCCAGACCTTCAGCCGTCAGTCTACTGAGACTACTAGGAGGAGGCACCGCAGAGACGAGAGTGTGTGGTCGAAGGGAGAGGATTTTTTTTCACAAACACACTGGTCCAGATAACCAATTCTTCTTAAAACCAGGAAATCGTCAGCACGTTTATAGGAGAAGGGACAGAGCGGTGTAGAATAAAGGTAAATTATGTGAAAAATAATGTTTAAAAAACAAAAAAAAAAAAAAACAAGCATAAATATATGTTAGACTGCACCCCATTAACACAATCAAGCCTAGAAAAACAGCAACAACAGTCAACCACCCCTTTAAGTAGAAGTACAGTATATTCTCTTAAAATATAAAGTATATTCAGACGAATCTGACACAGGCAACAACTCTGGAGTGGCTGGATCTGCATTGACCTGTGTCGACCTGATCAGAAACCCTGGCTCAGACTCAACAAGAACGGCATCTGAAATTCATCTCAGATGGAATTTGAACGGGCATTGGATCAGAATCATGTAGATTGCATGGACTGCTTTGCTCTTCTTCCCTTTTTTTAACATTTTCTAAAATGAAGAAAAACTGAATGAACTATTAGAAACATCTCTGTGATATTATTAGAGATGCTAAGTAATACAATTAAAAATTTAGATTTTAAAGTTATTAATTGCAGTGAATCAGAATTAAAACGGCAAGTAATAATAGAACGTAGAAAATAAAAGATGGCTGCAGAAATAATAAACCAAAGTAATGATGACTCACCATTACCCAGATCAGAACTGGTCTGGATCTATCACAGGTGACGACTCAGGATCGGCCAGATCTATGTCCAGTGTTTGCTCAGTCCTGGAGGGACCTGGCACACACAACGACTCAACATCTTCACAGACCTGGCCTGGCAGATGCACCAGCTCAGGGTCGGCAGGATCTGTGTCAGCCGCTGATGTGATTCTGAAGGGACTTGGAGCAGGCATTAGCTCTGAATCATCTTGGTCCGGCTGCGGTGTAAGATGCACCACTCTGTTCAGGTCACAGCTTTACAGCCTTCCACACTATCCAAAAGAGAGCACAGACTTCTTTCCCCTTCCTCCCTTTTGCAGGTTTTTCTAAAATATATATATAAAAAAAAAAATAACAGGCTCAGTGTGACCTGTCTCGGTCTCTCTCTGTATATTAACATCTGCTTTTATGATATCCTGATAGCTGCTAATGTATTGAGTGCAAGGGGGAGATGGAGATTGTGAAAGAGGGCTTCACTGAGTTTGCCTTCTGGTCCACAAGGCACATATGGAGAGGAATATCTTTTGTTCCAGAAAGCCTCTGTATATGGATTTTGTTATTGCCTTTTCATTCCTATATTATGTAATGCCAAATTCTTATTGGATGAATCCCTGTACCACCTCTTATAATATGCCTGTATAAGATACAGTTTAACAATAAACTTGGCAGATGTCTTCATGTACATGACTCTTCCCATGGGCAAGAGGGGACTGAGAAACAATTTAATACCTACTCTGTGTGTTACACTACCTTTTCTTGTCTGGTTGATGCATGGGATCCGCTGTCTAGTTATTAAACCACCTGTGCTCTTCTAGATGCTGTAGAATCAGTCTGTTAGCTGGATTGCGGATCAAACACTGGAAAATCAGGTCACGGCATGCTGTAAAGTTTTCAGAGGGAGAGTGCGGGTTAGTCTTAATCAACATCAATGCTGACATAGGAAAAAGCTTCTGAATGTTTTAATGTAATGAAATGAATAATTCACAAATAATTTCATGATTTGATAATATAAATATCCCCAATTAAATAATTAGGTCTACAGTCACATCAGTAAACATTTGTTACTTGCTAGACTTCCTGTCATATCCTGTCTGACATATATTTTCCGTCTGACACTGAGACTGAGATTGTAAAGAGGTGTCTGTTGTGGTTACCTGAGGATAAAGTCGGTTTTGCTTGAACGTAGCCACGCATTATTTCGTCTTGGCTTTCAAAGGGCAAATATCCATGCAATATTTCAAAGAGCACAATACCTACTGCCCAGACATATGCTGGGTTAGCGTGGAATGTGGTATTCCCTATGACCTCAGGTGGGGTGCAGAGTGGTGCTCCTGTGAGAGAAACATTTTTAGCGTTGAGCAATGCTGTTATCAAAAAGACAATACCGTGATCAATGACACTGCACTCTGCTATGGTAACACAAAACATACCTCGATATTCACTGCTGAGATTGCCCTCACTGCTGATTGGATGAGCACAACCAAAGTCAATTAGTTTGAGCTCTAAACGGGGGTCAGTCACCAGGATGTTCCCCGTGTGGATATCACCATGGAAGACTCCATGGTCAACACAGTGTTTCACAGCTTGGATTAACTGACAGATTAACCAGCATGCTTTTCCTTCATTCATGTCAACTGAATACATGATATGTTGATTCAAGGTAAGGCATGGTTCCGGGTACTCCATTATGAGCACGAAGCTCCTATTATTCTCAATCCATTCATGCAATTTGATGATGTTGGGGCATAATGGAGGTTGTCCCAACCGAAGCAACATCGCCACTTCTGCAAGCACAGGTTTGGAATGACCATCCTAGAGAAAAACAAACAGTTGGCTTTGAGTAACTCATTACTTAGAAGACAGGTAGAATGATGAACATCATTGTATTTCGATTTGCACTTAAAGGGATAGTTCACCCAAAACTGAAAATTCCATCATTAATTACTCACCCTCATGTCATTCCAAACCCGTAAGACCTCGTTCATCTTCAGAACACAAATTAAGATATATTTGATGAATTCTGAGAGCTCTCTGACCCTCCCATAGACAGCAATGTAATTAACACGATCAAGGTCCAGAAACATAGCAAGGACATAGGTAAAATAATCCATGTGACATCAGGGGTTCAACCATAATTTACAGAAGCTACGAGCTACTATTTGTGCACAAAGAAACGTAATCCACTGAACGCAAACAACGTATGATGTTCTGTGTCAGCTGCGCTACGCAGATACGTTTTCTACTTTGTTTATGCTTTGACAGAATTTTTTTGGGTGAACTATCCCTTTAAATCTTTGTTGTCTATTTCCTTTCTGCTTTATGTTAGCTACAGGTATTTACAGCAATAGTCACTCAATCAACCAAATATTCCTTAGATTTGTCAACTTACAACATCAAGATAACGGTCAGCTTGGCGCTTGTGGATGTACTTCATGGCAACCTGTGAATGGCAAAAACACAGTTAAATTTTCCAAACATACCAAATTGCCAGACATGCATCTACAATGTGTTTAAACTAGACAGAGGACACAAATCTCTACATCTGGAGCAAAATGTTGGTACAAGTTAATAAAAGTGCTTTACCTTAATTCTGTCACTAAATATGTGGGATCCCTCATACACTACGCCAAAACTTCCACATCCTAGAAGCTCTCCCACTACAAAGAGAGACACTTTAGATCCTGAAAAACAGACAGGAAAAAGAACATGGCCATACATGAGTTTCCTTTCATTGTCTGATATGATCAAATGAGATCCATTTAAAGAGTCTTACGATTTTTTTTTTAATTATTATTCAGATTCACTGTAAATTAGGTACAATCAATTATACAAAGGGAAGTTAGAGTATCCAATTTACAGTCTAAATAATGATAAGCAGAAAGGAATGCAGAAAATAGCAGAGTGCAGCAATATCACAAAACAAAGGTAATAATGACTCACCACAATCCAGACTGATCTCCAAATCCGATGAATCTGACACATGTGACAACGCTGGAGTGGCTGGATCTGGGTTGGCCGCTTGCACAGATAGGGACTGGAGAGCTGGAGACCCTGGCTCAGGCTCAACAGAAATGGTGCCATCTGCTAACTTCATCTCAGAATCGTCTAGATCCACCTGTGGTGTAGAATGCTGGACTCTCTTCGAGTCACGACAGAGGAAGAGGTGTTTTACAGCCTTACGGAATCTCCTGAAGAACGCATGGACTGCTTTCTTCTTCCTCTGTTTTTTAGGTTTTTCTAAAATGAAGAAAAATTAAACTATTAAAAGTGAAAATAGTACAACAAACAAGTTACACGCAGTGAATCACAATTACAACCGCAAGCAATACTGGAGAATAGAACATAAAAATAAAATAAAAGATGGTAGAAATAACAAACCAAAGTAATGATGACTCACCATCACCCAAATCAGAACTGGACAGATCTGCCACAGGTGACCACTCAGGATCGGCCAGATCTGTGTCCAGTGTTTGCTCAGTCCTGGAGGGACCTGGCACACACAACGACTCAACATCTTCACAGACCTGGCCTGGCAGACGCACCAGCTCAGGGTCAGCAGGATCTGTGTCAGCTGTTGATGTGATTCTGAAGGGACTTGGAGCAGGCATTAGCTCTGAATCATCTTGCTCTGGCTGTGGTGTAAGACACACCACACTGTTTGGATCACAGCGATGGAAAGGGCGATTTACAGCCTTCCATACTCTCCGAAAGACAGCACAGACTTCTTTCATCTTCCTCCCCTTTGCAGGTTTTTCTAAAATAAAGAAAAATGAATAGTAACCTAAGAATCTGACTACAGATGAAATACAAATCAACTCCTGAAAATAAATGTTGCTTTTATTTGATTATTTTATTAAATGTTTCTTTTTATTTGATTTGATAAAGAAATGTAAAGTGAGTGAAATGCTGAGAGTTATTTTCAAAATGAGGCCAAGAACACAAAAATAACTTTTTCTCTGTAATAAATGCACCTGCAATAACCAGCTTACCTGTTGGGCTGTTCTCCACACTGTCTGTAGGACAAGCCTTCATGCCACCTTGATTATCTGAGCTCACACTCCCTGAACCTCCTGTTGTTGTCTCGACAGGCTTTTTGTCAGTTGTCACCTCTTTGACGCTGACAGAGCCAGACATTATGTCAGAGGTAAGACTGATCATCTCCAGCCTATCCAAACCTTCACTCTTAACTTCACTGCACTCAGTGAAAAACACAGATGTCTTGGACATTCTGTTTGATTATGTTATAAACCTAGAACACACTGTGTGTAAGTCTAAATAGACTTCGTGTCTGTACACTGTGTATCTACTAAAGCGTTTCAGTCAGTATAATCACTTTCTGTCGATACTCTACACTAGTTCTCACTCACGAAATTCGCTTTAACTCTAGTTCGAAGCTTGAGCGTGTTTGTGCTCTGTGACGTCACACAACAATGTCACGTGACCGCCAACCCTGACGTACTTTTTTTTTTTTTCCTTGACGTTCTTCTAAATACATAGGCGCGTGCTTGAATTTCACAGCTGAACAGCACACAATTTTGTCCTTTTGTCGTTGCTGTGTTAAATTATAATTAAAATATACTATAACTTAAACATGCTGCACATACTGTACGTCCTCACGTAAATTCCAGTCAGGAGCAAGTTTTACTTCGTCGGAGAGTACACGTGAACATGACAATCCTCTTTAAGTTAACGTTACTTGAGGAAGGAATGCAAATTTACATTTCGAAGTAACACTGCATTTTTATAAAATACGACTTTACCGAAGCGCTGTCTCAGTGACACGTGTGATTTTGTGAACTTTTTGAAAGAAACAGGTTAGAAACCACTTTAGAGAGAAAGAAAGAGAGAGCACGGTAATATATTTATTTACTTAACGTTAATTTCATAGTGTATAATTAGTATTTCGAATTAATATCGCAGTTTTATGAATTACTTAGCTCACTGAGGAACTAATCGTTGAGCAATTGATAATTTTCAAAACATTTTTTTCTATTAGAAATCGGCGACGACAGACAGTTGTTTAGTGTATGTGACATAAGGAGTTTGTTAGGTCTAAGGTTATACTTGGTTGATAATGAAAATTAAATATCAAATACATTTTGTTTAATACAGTTCATGCTTTCCCGAGTGAAGAAATTAAATTGAATTTGAGATTTTGATTTCGAGAAGCCTTTTGAAAGTTTGATTTATTATTTGATAATTTGAGCATTTTAATTATTTTAATTTTGTTAGGAAAAAACTTCCATAGTTAGGCATTCATAATCAAGCACCAGAACTACCTGTTTTATAAATATCCATTATAGTAATTTCTTGTGATGTTTCATTTACACAACCTAAATATTTGTCTTATCAATAGTCTATTTTCTTGATTGTGCTTATTCACTAAAATATTCATTATAGCACTATTTGCTTATGCAGTAGTAAAAATGCTATTAATTTGGCTAATTGTAGCATTTGATACCATCTCATCTGAAAGAGTTGGTAATTCCAGGATGACACACAAGTATTTAATACTAGAGGAGGATCCTCCAACATGTTCTCTCTGCTGAATCCCATTAAGCATGTTTTATTAGATTGTGCTGGTTTTAACTCATTGAGAATTTTTTTTTTTATTCAGTTAAATCTTTTGAAGAGATTTTTAACAGAGTTAAGCCAAATACAGTTTTGGAGTTTTTAGCAAAAATTAATTATAAAAACATGATATAATTCAGCCATAATATTTCTCACCATGAACATAGTCATAGAAGCTGGAATGGCATTAAAAACAAACAAACAATAGTTTTACTTTGCAATAATAAATTACAGGTCATATTATTGTAATTCATATCTTTATATAAAATAAGTATTAACAATCTTTTTTTTTTCTTGTCTGAACATTTATTAGATGTGTCTCTTGTTTTTGCTCAGATGCATCATTCCCTTCGATTGCCTCAACATCAAATCCTTCTCTGGTCGACTCAAGAAGGACGCTGAAGATGTGATGACCTGACTGATTAGAAAATGGCCAAATTCGTAAGTCAAGCTCATCACTGTTCAACAAACTTTGCCATTTGAATTCAAAATATAATTTTACTATTGAGCTAGAGCTGCTTTACAGCAAAGTTTAGATTTGCCTAATTTTTGAAGTTTGCATAATTGATTCTGACATTTTACTGGGAAGCTGCTCTACTGTATAACTTGACTTGACTACTGTGTGTTCAAAGGATTGTACTGTTGTTTAAGAACATGCCAGATCCAATTAAGTATTCACAGACAATTTTGGCTTACACTTATTGATTTTCTTGAAAGTTGCATGTTTGGAATCATAGGTAAAGACAACAATTTGTTGTTATTATTGTTATTATAGGTATTTGCTTCTAAAGTACCAGTGATGGTCTATAAGTCATTGTGATTATAAATTCCACTTCCAAAGCCTCGTCTCACAACACTCAGTGTACATTATTCATAAATAACATGGTTGTTGATATGCATTTTGCATAATGTCGACTTTTCCTTTCAGATAATGGGTTTTATTGTGCTACTTGAGATTTAATGATAGGCTTTCACTCATGTGCTTAATTGGTGACATGGTGCTTTATTACACTATTTGTTATATATTATTATTATGGTGTCCATGCATAGTATGGGTATAAGACTCTGAGCTGTGTGAAATACCCCACACTTCTTGGTAACTGCTTTAGTGATATAAATAGCAAATCATTCTACAGAAAGTGCTATTTAGACTTCACACCATGAAATTTTACCACAAATTGTGTGAAGTAATACGTTCTCACAACCTGAATTAGATTTTTTTTTCAATCCAAATGTTTAATATTTACTGTTTCCCTACATTTATTAGGTATAACTTTATAACCTGTAACATACTTGACAAAATATGGGTGCTTTTTTCCACTAATAATGACTAAAATAATTAATTAGGGATTTTGATTCATCTTTGACTCCTAAAAGAAACACTTTGATAAAGTGTCACATTATATGTTTCACCTGTTCCTTACTTGCATTTTTTAAAAGGTAAAATGGTTAGGTTGTTGATTGTTTCATTATCACAATGAAGATTTTGCATTAATAACATCTTTAAAAAGGTGCCATACACATCAGTTGTGCTTCATATATTTGCTCTACAGCACTGATGCTCCCTGGAGTATATTAATATTCATTTTATCTTCCTTGGTACCTTGTGTTTAGCTTAATGCAATGTTTTATGCAGTAGGTGGTCTGGTTTTGCGTTCTGCTTTTTGCCTGACAAACATGTCTCAACATGTGTTGTATTATTCAACAGTCGGACAAAAATAGTGCTGAGTACAGTTGCACAACATATCTTTATTATGCTGCTAAACAACTATTACTGGGGATTCAAGTGGCCTTCCCCCAAACACAGTTTCTTGGTGGTTAAAATTTGTAGTAATAAATATAATGCATATATGCAATTATTGTAAAACTAGCAATTTTAAAATAAGCTGTTTGCAGTATTATGTTTGTGCTTTTGTGTGTTATGAGGAAACAGACTGCAATTTTGTTGAGGAATGCTGAGTTTGAACTGGAGAAAGCAATGATGAGAGGGAAGAGGGAAAAGAACATCTCACACGGTTTACAAGACCACAGATTTGAATTTCATGAACCATGGATCACAGATTTGACTCGCCTAAATCCTAAAAACCACATTAAGTGTGGGTAGTTCCTCCTGGAGTAGAGCGTACGTATCTTTTCCATATACACTATATTGCCAAAAGTATTGGGTCGCCCCCTTCTAATGAACAGGTTTGACCTTGAGCCAAAAACTCATCACCAAACACCAATGACTTGTACATGCACTATATAGACAAAAGTATTGGGACACCCCCTTCTTTAGAACAGAAAAAGGCACTTCCAAATCTGTGGCAACAACGATGGGAACATAATTCATGTATTTAAAAAAAATATTTCCATCTCTGTTGCAACAGTTTTGGAAGTGTCTAAAATGACTCTACCCATATGTACAAGTCATCGGTGTTTGGTGATGAGTTTTTGGCTCAAGGTTAGAGCTGCACGATTCTGGATAAATTGAGAATCACGATTTTTTTTCTCAAATAGAGATCACGATTCTCCCACGATTCTGAACTAAACAAAATAATGTGTGACAAAATATTAATTGCTGCAGTCTATTTAAAAGTGTTTAATTTAAATGAATTATTAAACATTTTAATATATAATACAGTATGGCCAGGTTTCACAGACGGGGCTTAGACAGCCAGGATTAGATCATAGTTCAATTAAGACATTTAAGCAATTTTTATAAACATGCTTAGAAAAAAACATTACTGGTGTGCATCTTGAGACAAAACAAAGGCACTGATATATTTTAAGATCAGTCAGTGCGAGTTTCTTTCAGTTGAAACAGCTCAGATTTACATTTTTGTCTAGGACTAGGCTTAAGCCTTGTCTGTGAAACCCGGGGTATATGTATTTAAAATATAGTGTATTTAATACACCAACTTGTACAACAGTATTTATATCGTTTTTTACCTCTTGTACACAACCATGTCCAAGTGATCTGAGTGCGCACACGCATCCGGTGTGTGACGTGTGTGTGCGCGCGCTCTGGCTCACGCTGCATTCACACGGGGCGTCGGCGTCAACGCTTGACGGAGGGCGTGTCTGAAGCGTGGTGCTGACGCGCCTTCATAGTTACAACAACCAATCACATACTTCTCTGGTGTTGCATGAACGGGATTGGGTATTTGCATGAGGCGATCTGATTGGCTGACGCCTCCGTTGGCGCTTGAAAAGTTGCGTCAGCACCACGCTTCAGACACGCCCTCCGTCAAGCGTTGACGCCGACGCCCTGTGTGAATGCAGCGTGAGCCAGAGCGCGCGCACACACACGTCACACACCGGATGCGTGTGCGCACTCAGATCACTTGGACGTGGTTGTGTACAAGAGGTAAAAAACGATATAAATACTGTTCGTTTTCTCACACAAACCGCTCATTTCGTGTCTTAGGCCATCAATGTGTAGTTACGATGGGGAATTGTTTAATTTGGATTTCTCTGTGCATGTTCTTTTTCCCTCTTATAGAGACAGTGACCTATACCTGCCATTATATGACTGACAGACTAGAACGGTTTAAAAACATCAAAATTGGATCTACTGAAGAAAAAAAGACACCTACATCTTGGATGCCCTTGGGGTAAGCTGATAGATACCAAATTTTAATTTCAAAGTGAACTATCCCTTTAAACTGGGACTAGGACTTGGTTTTATGCAGACCAGTCAAGTTCTTCCACACTGACTGAATCAATCATTTTCTTTTTGAACCTTGCCTTATACACAGAGGCATTGTCATGTTAGAATAGAAAAGGGTCCTGTCCAAACTCTTGCTATAATATTAGAAGCACACCATTTCCTAGAATATCATTATATGCTTTAACATTAAGATTTGTACTCATAGAAATTATTAAAGTAATCAAACCTGTTCATTAGAAGGGGGTGACACAATACTTTTGGCAATATAGTGTATGTGTGTATAGGTAAGGAATAATTGACGACGGGCCGTTAAATTTAGTTACACCTTGGGTGTGCATTATTTTTCTAGGGCCCTATGATTTCCGCGATGCAGAAAACGTGGACGGAATCGCGTAATCCAGTCATAAAAACGGAATTTACAGTTTAACGCGGAATGTCACGGAATTTGTCAAAGTTTGGATGAATTAATCAAAAGTAGGTCATTACACTTAAATCAAATCGCAGTATGGACTAGTATCTGTAAATATTAAGCCGCAAAAGTCGATTTGAATATGAATCCTGCATGTTCTGCGCGTCACTGTATGAATGGAGCAGACGCGTGGCGCTCGCGGTGATTTCAGCGTCTGTAGTCTCAATGAGGACATATATACATGAACAATATCTCCAGAACTGATCTAAGAGTCACTTCATGAGCATTTTACCATTTCATTTGAGTAAAACTAGCGTCATATCATATACACACAGAACTTTAAAGGTATTCACGGCAACCCATCAAAATAAAAGTTTGGTTTATCTTATTAACCCTCAAAAACTGAGACAGCCGCCCGCGGCTAAAAATAACTATTGTTCTTAAATGTTTAATAATTTTTGAATAATCCGCTAATCCTATCTGAATGCTTTAAAAAGTGTCGTAAAGCAGAGATTCTCCACTTTTCAAAGATATCGCATTTGTCTCAGTTGGATATTCAGAGGCTCCGTAGCGTACGTGATTACGTCATCACATTTTGACAACATTGATTCGTCAGAAGAAACCAATGCATTTCGTCCCTCTGAGCCAAACAGGAACGATTGTTGATGCTTAGTCCCACCCCCGTGCCCAGATTGGTTCAGACTGTCCCATATTCAACCAATAAACATAGGTTTTGGTCTTTTGAACCATTATTTAACGTGTTTCTTTGGGAATTTGAGCAAACGCAAAGTGAAAGTAAAGTGTGTCCTGCGTGCATGAAAACAAACACACAATAACACATTTGCATGAGAGCACTCTCTGAAAAAGCCCAGAAAAACACAGGACAGAGCACTTTGGCATAAAACAAACCAAAAGCAAGGATGAAAAAGTGGTACATATCGGATAAAGCACTGGAATTTAGGTATTCGCGTCGCGAGGCGATGTCCCGGTAAAATCAATTCTGACGCAGAGTGCAGCCAGCGGATCGATCCATTTGGCTGTTATATGTAAATAATACTTATATAGTTCATAAAGATAATTTGCACAATTTTTTTCTATTGCACTATATATTTCTCACCCATTTCATGTGTAGTTTGTGAATCATTTGCACTGCTTGTATTGTTGTTGCACAAGACAATTTTTTCACAACTTGCTGCACTGTTTGTGTTTGTTGTTCATGTGTTTGTCGTTCAAAACGTATGAAAAGCACCTATAACAATATTGTAATAAATGGCTATAACTTGCTTGGGAAATGTTACATGTAGACAAAATTTTATTTGGAAGTGTAAAACACACAGATACAACTTTTTAAAGAAAAAAATCCAAACTTCAGGAGTTTTTGTTTGAGTGCACAGTACAAAAATCACCTAATTATTGCTTGCGTTTTTCTTAAAATTCGGGAAATTTGTTAATTCTTAGAGAAAACAAAGGGAAAATTGGGACTTTAAATTAGCTAGACTGAAACGTCTAGTTCTCCTTTTTATAATGATATATGGCACTTAATGCTGACTGCTAGAATAGGTCTGAAAAAACAAAGAAAAGTACAGGCGTGTCAGATGCCCCAAAAATGTTCTAGGTCTTTAAGGGTTAAAGACATTGTGCCAGAAATAGGCTATATTACTATTATTTAGTAGAATGTAGGTATTACTACTACTACTACTTACTACTACTGTTGAAAAATAATAAAACTTTATTTTTTTAAGAAATAATCACAAACTATTTTAATTTTAATAGTAAATCCCCTTTATTTGCCAAAAATGTAAATGTTTAATTTTCATTTATTAAAATATAAATTAAATCTATGTTTTATGCCTTCATCTGATAACCATTCAAATTTAAATACACAACACAGAATTTCTGAGGGGGGAAAAAAGCATTTCATAAGGCTACTGTAAGAATAAATAAAAAATTGTTTGTATGCATTCAAATAATTAGACATGCTAAAACACAGAATTTGGTAACAATAAAACATAAGGTGAGAAAAAAATAAAACATTTCATACGGCTCTAAACATGTCATTTTTGTTACACTTTTAATAAATTAATGTTAAATTGTATAAGTTTCATGATTTTAATTAATTAGACATGCTTTTTGATTAATACAATTTAATTTGACCATTAAAAAGGAGTCCAGAAAAATTTAAACGGAAAAAAAACGGAATCCAGAAAAATTCAAACAGAAAAAACTGAATTTAGAAAAAAAATAAAACTGAATTTGGGAAAAATAAAACGGATTTCATAGAGCCCTATTTTTTCTAATAATTCACTGGACCAAAGTCAATTATTCCGCTTATACTACGGTTGCCACACCTCAAGACATCGATCAGATGATATATTTCAAGGCATTCGTCCTGATGTTTTTCTACTTAAATCGCTATTGTGAGTAGGATTATTTCTTCCGCATCTCATCCAACGACTCCGTTGCTAATTCCAAAATGTCATTTTAAACCTAGTAATGGAGGCTTGAGCCGTTGATAGCACACTAATGCAGTTAATACAGTTAATAACTAAGTTATGACTTATGAGAGAGAGATTACCTCTGTGAGTTTGTGCTTCTCTCAATAGTGTTCGGAAGCAATGTCTCTAGTTATAGTGAAACTTAAAGTTCATTTTCTTCACGAACAGCGCCGTTGTTGTTACCTTGCTTGTGAGAAGTCATGTAGTTTTTAAGTTGTTAAACTATATTACTGATAAAATCGTTAGAGTAGCACTAACAACAGCGCCTATGTTAACGTGTGTGCAAACTGTGCCTCTGTGAGGGAGAGAGAGCGGGAGAGATAGAGTATGTGCTTTCCGTACATAATAAAACGTATTTTTGTGGCAAAACATGGATACGATCTGTCGTTTTTATCCTGTTATTTACTATATTTATTTGTTTGGCCAGTGTCCTTGTGGGTTTTGGTTCTTTTGCTCTTTTAGGCTGTAAGGACCTTTGAAATAACTCAAATCATTTGGCGAAGTGATATAGTCATGTAATGCGGTCCAGACCTGCCTGGAACTACGTTTGCCGTGCGTTTCCCTGAAAATAATTGCACACCTTAGAACGTTCGTCAGCCAATCAGATTCAAGCATTCAATGGCCCTGTAGTATAATATAATTTCTACAACACATCCAGCAGCTATATCTTTTCTATAATAGCCTGCAAAGAGTGAATCACAAAGGCTAGTAATGATCTATTAGGTCCCCAGCCAAAGCCCTAGCAAAAGGTTTAAAAACATGTCTTTACCTAATAAACCTGTCACCATGGAGACTCAGACAGACCCTGTTCTTAAAAAATAAATGAACTGTGTTTTAAAAGTCCACTTCTGTCACAGATGCATGGTGGTGGATTGAATAAACCACACTGAGCATTGCACTGTTATACTGATCTTGTCAGTTTGTGGAAAAATTAAAAAGCAAATGTATTCATATCAAATGTTTTATTTTGATTGAATAGTGCTAATACTAATATACACTAATAGTACACTAAATAAATATACTAATAAATAAGTTTATTTATTTATTTTACAACATATATTATTTTATTATTTTTAAAAATAATTATGTATAATTTTTTTATTTTAATTGAATAGTATACTAATATATACTAATACTATCCTAAATAAATATACAAAAATAATAGTGTATTTATTAATTTAAGCCAATTTTAAAGATCCTGTTGGATTTTGAAATAAACACTTGTTACAAAACTTGTTACAGTCAGATTTTTTTTTTTTTTTAAGTTGTAAATAAGGATTATTAGACTAGGTTTTTACAAATAAATAATATTTCAGTTTCTACTTTGGAAACTCATGTTTAATTCTATGTGTTACCTGCCAGTTCTTTGTAATTAATTCTGTGAATTTTGTGAAAATTGTTTAAAAGTAAACCCTACTACACCATTTTTCACCAGTACATGCATGTTTTGAATAGCCAGCAATGCCCAGAATGGTGTAGTTACAGCATCTGACAGCAGGGGCTAACGGAGCTGTGCCAATCAATCAAACCTTGAGCCTTATGAAGTTAGCTATAGAGAGCAGAGATCTGTGCTTTGACTGTCATGAATTCTGCAGTCTGTTGCTGCCTGAGGTTACAGCTATCCATGTTTGTGTCTACATTCTTCTTCAGGTTTTCACAGACAGACCACACTGACCTTGAAATGATAAAAATAAAATGCACATTTGGAAAACGATGACATCTTCTTCACATTGTAAAGAGGACTATGCGTTACTGGTATGTAAATATCATACTTTCTTGTGAGATTCGCCACCATCCCCTGTGTATCGTTGATATTATGCTGTGTACAAGCAGAATAAACTTGTCACTCCGACAACAGCAGCAAAATCCTGGGGCTGTGATGCACATCTTTGTATTCTTAAAAACCTCTTTGGGTCAAAACCAGTCACAGAAGAAAATATTGACCACTGACACTGACAATTGTTTAAAGAAAGCACGGAGAGTCTGTCATCGTCCAATTGTTGTCATGCTTTCATCTCTCTGATTTACAGGATGGTGCTACACGGTTGTTCGCTAAATGCTCAGATCAATACTGACTCTCATTTTTAGCTGGATGACTTTGACAATGGCTGTTTTCAGTGCTAGTAGATTTGTCTTTTTAAAGACGGAAGAGACTTCTAACATACTTTGAGTATAAACTGTTAATAAAACGATTAGGTCTCTCCTGTTCAATGTGATTTCAATTGGACTTGATAATACCGAACATTAATATCTACCCATGCCATATTGATTTCTCTGGAGCCGTGCCCCGCTCTTAGAGATTTTTTGAGTGACACCAGCATGATTCAATCGCGGACAGAAGGTTTTGATCTAATTTTTCTTCCTCTCATTGGCACAGATGCAACGGTAGATTTAGCTAAAGCTCCGATCGATACAGCTCCCTGCTTCTTGCATCTCTCCCACAGCTTAGAATTTCCTCTGCAGGGAAAGATCCCCTCGTTTTTGCCTGGAGAGGTGGACACATCAGCTACTGTTGTCTTTTTATATCTGAGCACTAAAAGCTCATGAAATGTTTACAGAATAAATCTATTATACTAATTCTATCTGCAATATCTTATTTTCTTTTGCAAAAAAACAACAACAAAAACAAACAAACAAACAATTCCTCTCTTTTAAGGAATAGTTCACCCAAAATTGAAAATCTGCTGAATATTCACTCCTGGTCAGGCTACCCAAGATGTTGATGAGTTTGTTTCTTTATCAGAACAGATTTGGATAAATTCACCAATACATAATGGATCCACTGCAGTTTGTGGTGCCGTCAGAATGACAGTTCAAACAGCTGATAAAAACAGCACAATAACTCCAAACTCCAGTTCATCAATTAACATCTTGTCAAGTAAAAAGCTGCATGTTTGTAAGAAACAAATCCATTATTGAGGCATTTTGATGCTAAACTGTTACTTCTGGCCAAAATACCAATCCATAATGTTTACTTCAGTGAAAAAGTCCTTCCCCTTGTATCCTCTCACATCAAAATCTACTGACATATTTGTTAAGAACTGTTTTGACTTGTAAACAGTGCTTGATCTGTGTTTTTTTATCAGCTGTTTGAACTCTCATTCTGACGGCACCCATTCACTGCAGAGGATCCATTGTTGATATCTCATCTACATCTTAGATGGCCTGAGGGTGAGTACATTTCCAATCAATGCAATTCACCGCACTCTTCCAGCTGGTTAGGTGCCAAGACCTATATTTATTCAAACATTGCAAAGGTTGGTCTGCATTCTAAATTATTTTATTTGAATTAAATCAGGGGATAAAAGACAAACGTTTTGGCTATCTGCCTTCGTCAGTGTCACACTGCGTCAGTGTTCGAGTGAAGACCAACCTTTGCTGTGTTTGAGTACAACTTTAATTTTTGGGTGTACCAGTGAGATGTTTGCAAACTTTTATTTATGGGATAATAAAGATTGAATTTTTATTCAAAATTGCATTACATAAACCTACAGTTTGCGACATGTCATTGGTAATGCTAATGGCAGACCTTGAGTTGTCTAAAGAATTTTCAAGTGCAAAATATGAATTTACATACACCTTGTTAATCTTACTCATCTGAAATTAATGGACGCCCACAACAACAGATGACGACCTCACAGGTGTTTACTCTACACGAGTCAATAACGACAGAACCCTTCAATTACATTCTACAGGGGATGCGGAAGAAGCATTTGTCTGAGACAATTGGCAGAAGATTGAATTGATTACCTGATTATGAAGAGACAGAGTTATTATTGTCATAACTCACTCCCCATTACAGTTCTTCAGCTCTGCAGACAGGCTATAAAAAGCATTATGGCTGTAATGTGGATATGGTGTGTTTACCACCTGTTCTGCAGGGAATAGCTGGCTTAGTTTAGATATCATCAAGATCGTTTTGCCCTGTGGTGAGATAATCCTATTTTTACTGCATATTTTTGCACCCCTTGTCTTATTTGAATTAGAGGAATAGTTCACCTAGGAATTAAAAATAGTCATCCTACTCACCTTCATGTCTTTTCATAGCCGCATGACTTTAATTCTTCTGAGGAAAACAGAAGAAAATATTTATAGCATATTTATGAGCTGTTCTTTTCCATACAATGAAAGTGAATGGTGACCACGGCTGTCAAGTTCTTCAAACAGAGCTATGGTATACTATAGTTTCCTGTTTGGTGAATATGATCAAAAATGCTGGCATTGGCTGGCAACTTCTCTGGCGGGTAAAAAAAAACGTTATTTAGGCTTTTAACCAAAAAACCAGTTCAAAAACCCTAATGACTTTTGGAGGATTTTTTTTTTCCTGTTATAACTGTTATAAGAACTGTTTAAGCCAGACTTCGTAACAATATTTTTTTTCAGTTATTTAATTATATTAATTATTTTTCCCTTCATTATGATACCAGTATATCACCCTGACATTTTTAAGATTGACTTTTTCAATTCAGAAACAATAATGAAAAAAATTATCATCAAGTTAGAAGTCTATTTATGTAAGAGATGTATTTTTGATTAAATTCATAAATTGGACAAAAGAATGAGCATCTTGTCATTGACCCAAATATCTTCTTTGTGTTCTGAAGAGGAAAAGGAGTCATTTATGTTTGCAATGACATGAAAGCAAGTAAATTATGACAAAATTAATTTCATTTATGACTAAACTTTCGCTTTAATATCAACCCTCCTTTCATAATAAATCCTTTGCAGTTGATTCAGAAATGAAAGCAGTATAAGGACGAAGAAAAATGCACCAGAAACATTGACTCATACAGCATTCAATACTCAACGGTGCAAGAGATTCAGCACATATTGTTTGGTCAGTTGTTGTTTCCCCTCACATTTCTCCCCTATAGCACTTGCTGTCAGGAGCTGTGCACTGCTGTGTTTTACAGTTTTTGCAAGGTGTTGAGGAAATCTAAACATCCTTGCTGTCGGCTACGGCTCATACGCCTTGTGCTGACAGTTTCTGCTGTCAGCTTCCTCCTTCATCCTACTGTCCTCTCTGCAGAGGTGAGGCTTGTATGATTAGTGATGGCGAGGTGCGAGGAGATAGCTGAGGAAGGAGAAAAGAAGGGAGAAAGTCATGAAAGAAGAAGAAAGAGAGGGAGGGAGGGAGATCTATTCAGCTTGTCAGTTTGTGGTCCTGTCAGACACCTGTCCCACTGCTTTCTGATGGTTTGTCCCTTGCTTCACCTTTCTGCTAAGAGGCTGCTGCTCCTTTCTTGTGTGAGAGGTAGGTGCATGCGTGCATTCGTGTGAGTGTTTGTGAGAGTCTCTGGACAAATTGTGAACCTTGGGTGAAACGACTGTGGTGTTCTGTGACATGTGCACCATGTGGTTTTCCAATGCACTGCGAGTCACAAAGTCAGCAAAATGAAAGGTAGCTTAATTGTTTATCAATAGACAATTATGTTTAAACAATCAATACCTGACTGTTTAATACCCAAAATAACACGTTTTAATTAAAGTCAACATGAATTTAAAATTCAAACTGTGTACTTCTTTTAAAAGGGACGGTTCAACTAAAAATAAGAATTCTGTAATTTATTCACCCTCCAAACCTGCATGACTTTCTTACTTCTGCAGAACACAAAATAAATATTCTGAAAAATATCATGGACAAAAAGCACGATTCTCAAAAAATATCTTCTATTGTTTCACAAAAGAAATAAATTTTAATTTTGACCTTGTCATTTTGAATTGAAGTCAACTATCTGTGTGTTTTTTCTTGTGAACTATTGTGCATTTGTTTTTCAGTGATATGCACTGTATGTTCAACATTAGATTAGTCTTCATAATTTTTAATGAAAAATAAAAGTTTACTAATAAGTTGTAATATTTTTTTTATTTTTATTATTTTTTATTTATTATATTTAACATTCCATAGATAAAAAAACACTAAGACAATAATCAAAATATGTTCTGTTATGTTTCACAGAGGAAAGCAAGTCATACAAGTGAACTATTGTGATTTTTTTTCATTATGTGCACTGGTATGTTCAACATAAGAAAATGTGTGTACACACACACACACATACACATCTATATCTATATATGTGTGTGTGTGTGTGTGTGTGTACATATATATATATATATATATATATATATATATACACACACATTTTCATGTTGAACATATCAGTGCACATAATATATATATATACGTATATATATATATATATATACAGACAGTATATAACTTATTAGTAAATGTATATTTAATTGATTTTTATAAATTAAAACAAATATAAATAATTCATAAATTAATTACAAATTATTACATCACATGTTCAAATTCATTTTTGAGTCATGATCTGCTGAATTTGATTTTCTATTTTACTGTGAAATATGAAATATAGAAGTAGGTGGCGAGCTTTGTTTCACGTTCATTTTAAGAAACAATGTATGTTGAACACATGCATTTTGGATTCAACCCGATGATATGGCTTGTCATTATTCTAGTGTGTTGCAGCTGTGCATTTTTGCATCCAATCATGCGGTCAGGGCCATTAGAGCTCTCACTGTGCTGCCTGCTCAGTGGTGCTGAGGCAACGTTTTCTGTCTTACTTTCTCTCTCCCTTTCCCCCACTCATGCCATCTTCCTTTCTTGCTCTCTCTCCTGCTCGGTTGGTGTGTAATTGGGCCTCAAGTAAATGAAGATTTGTATGGAGATCAGCGCTCAGCGCATCCATGCACACGTGCGCACACACACACCAGGGATAGCTTTTAATCAATGGCCGGAATGAGAGAACTAACATACGATAAAAATCCACCGTTCAGGCATCAGCTTTGACCAGTGCCGAGTCCTTTGTGTCCCAGGTTCTGTAATTGTCTCCGTATCTGATTTCATTTGACTCTTTGATAAGAATAACCTCATTGGCTCTGCCTTGATATTTCCAATCCCATCATCCCTCAGAGAATGATTAACTCTCCTCCTGGCTGCGAACGGCCGTCACCGAGGCGTAAAATATTATTTGTATTACCCAGCATTTCCGCAAGCCTCAGTTGAGATCTTTGGCAGATGAGCTGGAAATAAACAGAGGGGGGAGCCAGTGAATCAAAGCTCCTAATATTAAATGATATGATATTAATTAGGGACAGGCGAGAAGTAATGCATCACATCTTATTGAAAAGGGCCCCGGAGGATTAAATTAGACTCGTGGGGACGGGGCTAAAAATCACCTAACCTTTTCTCCGTTTTAATATAAGCCATCCAGCGCGGTGGCGGTGTGCTTTTAGCGGCGCTCGTTAAGATGTAAAGGGTTCTGTGAGGAGCTCCACTCCTTCTCTCTAATGATCATTATGCTCTATGTAAACTGAGAAGCTACTGTTTGCTCTTCCCAATCCCACTCCAAAGGGTCATTCTTCTTCATTATCGCCGTCACAAAGTGCCTGACGATTATTGTGTAATCCAATTTGTTGTATCATTTTCAACAAATTGCTTCAGCTGTCTTTAGCCAGGGAAAAATGTTTATGAGCGCATACGTCCGCGTTTCCACACTATATGCTTTTAAGATGCCAATTTCCTTTGCCTTGCTAGTTAGCGACGATGAAATTATGTTTTTCCAGCCCTTTATTCTCCGCGGTATTAGTTTAGCGAGGACATTTCTGGCAGAAAGCACTTTTTAAAATGCTGTTTTTAATTGCCTCGCTGAATCAGAGCTCCAGGGATAGGCCCCGGCCTTTGCTAATGGACTCCCTCATTTGAGCAGGTAAGACAATTAGCCATATTACTGAGCCCACTTAGCTACAGGCTAACCTGTGTGCTTCTGTGGCACCTAATGTGCTCTGCTTTGCTGGTGTGGAGCTGAACAAGTCGTGACTGCCAAAAGGCTAGGCTGTTTAAAGGTGGCTTGTTTGCTTTCAGACGGAACCGTGTTTGTTTGTTTGTTTGTTTTTTGGATTCATCAAACACTTTTTGTTTTAAGTGCGACGCCGCGCTCCATCCCAAACCTGACTCCGACCAGAGGCTAGCGCGTTTAACCTTGGACGTGATTGAGAAGCAGATGGCGCACCCTTATGTCTGTTGAGCATAGCAGTGTGCTAATGAAGTGATGTCTCCATAAACAGCAGACACGGGGTCAGTCAGGCTGCTGCGGGCCCGGAGAGAAGCTGTTGTTGCAACAGTGGACAGGCCTCTGGAGGACTAAATAATGAGCACTCGCTCACGGTCTCGCTGGCCCTCTGCTGCCAGCTCTCAGCCCTCAGGGACATGACAGAGAAAGACCAAACACACACCTGTACACAGAGGGACAAATGCACAGACGTACTTGTGCAGAGTGAGAGCCTCCTATAAATACAAATGCACAGCAAGCAGTGCATTCAAATACTGGTACACAGACAAGCAAAAACGTATATTTACTTCCACATCCAGCTTCTGGATGTGTGCTCGCACAGAAATACCAGTAAATAGTAGTTGCTACAGTACATACACATACGCTAAGTACGTATGCAGACAGTGTGCGTTCTATGAGATGTAGAGGTTTGGTATTAACTAAGGCTGTCAATCAATTAAAATTTGATATACTGATTCATTATTTAAATTATTTGCAGTTACTTGCACGTATATCAATTTCTGCAGAGGAAAGCCTCAAAAGATGATTGGTTATTATATATGGCTGTTACTTATATGGTTACCAAATGTTGTGGCAATTTTCTATTTCAATAAAGGTATGAGACAAAAGTCTTTTGAAGATTTATTTACTTGCAAGACAAGTTGACAGTCATACAGTCATTAGTGCAAAGTGCGGCGAAGAGAAATATGTTGACTCAGGATTTATACCCTCCGGATGCTTCTCTTTCCTCTAGTCGTAACACATTATCAACATATGTGTCCATTTAAGGTATCTAACTATATATCTAAATATGTCCCCTGGATGCGTTTCTAAGTATTTAATGCAAATCATTTTCTTAGAAGCGAGCATGTAGGAGCTCTAAAATAACACTTCTTGTCTCACTTTCAGCTACACACACACTTCCCGTTGGTCTTTTAGCACATTAAAATAACTCAATTATACTGATGAGGCATTTAGACAGTTTAAAGAAAACTGTTTTGTAAAGTAAAGCAAATAATACCTATAATAATAAAATTTCCCTCACACCAATATTCTTCACAATATCTTTTTATGTTTAACAGAATTAAGAAATTCATCCAGGTTTGGAGGGGTGAGTAAATAATGACAGGGTGAACTGTCCCTTTTAAGAGCATACTGTAGGCTTCTCAACAAAATGTAAACAATAAAACTACTATTAAAAAGCAAAAGTACTAATAAGTTAACCCATGTTTTGGCCAGCGCATAAATTGCAAACATTTTTATATACATTTGAATTATTTATATGCATATATTGTCAAAAATCTTTTTTACTGTGTGTGATTATGTATGTGTATATGAATTATTTTACCCTGGTTTTATATTGACTTTCACTATTAAATATTTAATATATGCATTCGCTGTGTGACTGTAATGCTGTGCAAAGGGTGATGTTGAAGCTTCATTAATTTCTTGTTGTACCAGGGAGCGCTTCTCTCTGTAACTGCCGAAGAGTCTGCATTAACTTCCCAAGTTAACTGACAAGGAGTAGCTTCCTGATGAGAAATAGCTGAATGTTTTGTGTTAATCTAAGGGCTACACTGTCCGGTCCAAACTTATTAGTGCATTTTTATTTTTATTTTGTATAATTAATACTGAATGTAATTTTTACTAAAATAACATGTTAAATTGAAAGTCCTAGTACTTACAACTAATAATTAGAGGAGCAGGAGGCTGTAAAATATATGAAAAAGAAAACATGTTTTATTTTCAGTGCATAGTGAGTAAAATCACAATATCTTTTCTTGTATTTCCTTTTATTTAAGCCAAAATTCAGCTGGGGAGTGTGATGGTGTAAGGCATCTTTATTATGAGAGCTCCTGAGGAAGAAATAGAATAGGCATCTGAAGTCATTCACAGCAAGATATAAAAAGCACACAATCTCCAAACATCTCCTTTAAAGCACACATGAAACAAAGAATTCAGTGTCCGTGGCAGGAAGCTACTCCTTATCAGTTAACTTTTGAAGATAATGCAGACACTCCTGCAATTACAGAGAGATGCGCTCCCTGGTACCAGAAGAAATTAATGAAGCTTCAACATCACCTTTTGCACAGCATTACAGACTTATGGAAACTGCATATATTAGAACACAGAATCAATATAAAACAAGGGTAAAATAAGTCAAATGAATGTGTGTATGTATGTATGTATGTATGTGTATATACAGTGGGTACGGAAAGTATTCAGACCCCCTTAAATTTTTCACTCTTTGTTATATTGCAGCCATTTGCTAAAATCATTTAAGTTCATTTTTTTTCCTCATTAATGTACACACAGCACCCCATATTGACAGAAAAACACAGAATTGTTGACATTTTTGCAGATTTATTAAAAAAGAAAAACTGAAATATCACATGGTCCTAAGTATTCAGACCCTTTGCTCAGTATTTAGTAGAAGCACCCTTTTGATTTAATACAGCCATGAGTCTTTTTGGGAAAGATGCAACAAGTTTTTCACACCTGGATTTGGGGATCCTCTGCCATTCCTCCTTGCAGATCCTCTCCAGTTCTGTCAGGTTGGATGGTAAACGTTGGTGGACAGCCATTTTTAGGTCTCTCCAGAGATGCTCAATTGGGTTTAAGTCATGGCTCTGGCTGGGCCATTCAAGAACAGTCACGGAGTTGTTGTGAAGCCACTCCTTCGTTATTTTAGCTGTGTGCTTAGGGTCATTGTCTTGTTGGAAGGTAAACCTTCGGCCCAGTCTGAGGTCCTGAGCACTCTGGAGAAGGTTTTCGGCCAGGATATCCCTGTACTTGGCCACATTCATCTTTCCCTCGATTGCAACCAGTCGTCCTGTCCCTGCAGCTGAAAAACACCCCCACAGCATGATGCTGCCACCACCATGCTTCACTGTTGGGACTGTATTGGACAGGTGATAAGCAGTGCCTGGTTTTCTCCACACATACCGCTTAGAATTAAGGCCAAAAAGTTCTATCTTGGTCTCATCAGACCAGAGAATCCTTCAGGTGTTTTTTAGCAAACTCCATGCGGGCTTTCATGTGTCTTGCACTGAGGAGAGGCTTCCGTCGGGCCACTCTGCCATAAAGCCCCGACTGGTGGAGGGCTGCAGTGATGGTTGACTTTCTACAACTTTCTCCCATCTCCCGAATGCATCTCTGGAGCTCAGCCACAATGATCTTTGGGTTCTTCTTTACCTCTCTCACCAAGGCTCTTCTCCCCCGATAGCTCAGTTTGGCCGGACGGCCAGCTCTAGGAAGGGTTCTGGTCGTCCCAAACGTCTTCCATTTAAGGATTATGGAGGCCACTGTGCTCTTAGGAACCTTAAGTGCAGCAGACATTTTTTTGTAACCTTGGCCAGATCTGTGCCTTGCCACAATTCTGTCTCTGAGCTCTTCAGGCAGTTCCTTTGACCTCATGATTCTCATTTGCTCTGACATGCACTGTGAGCTGTAAGGTCTTATATAGACAGGTGTGTGGCTTTCCTAATCAAGTCCAATCAGTATAATCAAACACAGCTGGACTCAAATGAAGGTGTAGAACCATCTCAAGGATGATCAGAAGAAATGGAAAGCACCTGAGTTAAATATATGAGTGTCACAGCAAAGGGTCTGAATACTTAGGACCATGTGATATTTCAGTTTTTCTTTTTTAATAAATCTGCAAAAATGTCAACAATTCTGTGTTCCCTTTCAGTCGGTCACTCCGAGTCACGTCGGATGACCGACGAAATTGGGATCTCGCCAGAGAGACCAATCCACTTCGAGTGTAACTAAACGAGCCAATGGACATTGGCATGCGATCATTGCATCCAGCTGCCGCTGATCACCGTGTGAGTATAAGAGGCAGCAGGTGCACCGCATTAATTCATCCTTTCGCTTCGGAGCCGAGCGGTGGTGCATCACTACTGCTCTCTACTTCGGTGTTGCAGAGAGAACGAGAGTGCGGGCGTTACGGCAACAGCAGCGGTGGTCACGGTCTCGCGGCTATCAAGTTCGTGCTGACAAACACACTAGGAGTGTGCGCTGGCCAGCTCCCCTGCGTGCTTCAGCACTGAAAGAGCAAATTCTCTAAAAGAGCAACACGGGTGATCGCGTCTTTTTAAAGATGTCTTATCACCCGTGCGTTTCTGGGTGTGGTCGGTTTCTGTCGCCTCAGGACGGTCACGATCGCTGCCTCACGTGTCTGGGCATTCAGCACGCTGAGGAGGCTTTCGTGGATGGTTCATGTTCTTCTTGTGGGGACATGACCATCTCGGAGTTGCGTGATAGACTCCGCTATGTCAAACTTGGCGGAGTCCCTCTGCCTCTGCCGCGATCCGGCGTTCGTCCCGGCACCCGGGGCGCCGCTGCATCCGGTGGAGTCAGAGGTGATCTGAGGATTACGGTCAGGGCTTCCCCAAGAGGAGTCCCTCACCCCTCAAGCGCTCCGCAGCCGGTGGGGTTGCCGTTGGAACGGGCTGGGACCTCTGCACCCGTTTCCTTCGGTGCTCCCCCTGACGACCAGATGTCGATCGCTGCATCGGAGGGTGAGCTCTCTCTCTCCGGGGATGACGACTCGGCTGCGTTGCCCCCTTCGGGTGTGGTAGCGTTGTCCGAGCCAGACCCAGAGATGACGGCTATGCTTTCCCGGGCCGCCGAGAATGTCGGGCTCGTGTGGAATCCTCCACCGCGTCCCGATCCTTCGAGGCTGGACGAGTGGTTTCTCGGTGGGGGTCGCGCTGGTTCTCAGCGCCCCCCTCCGGTGCCATTCTTTCCGGAAGTGCATGAGGAGCTTACAAGATCGTGGAAGGCACCTTTCACTGCCCGAAACAAATCTTGTGGCTCCTCCGCCCTCACCACCCTCGATGGTGGGGCTGCTTTGGGGTACACGGGCATCCCCTCGGTGGAGCGGTCTGTGGCCATGCAACTGTGTCCAACAGCCGCTACCACCCTGCGGGGTGATCCGTGTCTCCCCTCACGGGCCTGTAAGTATTCGTCAGGCCTAACTGGCAGTGCTTATAGAGCCTGTGGGGAGGCGGCTTCTGCCCTACACGCCATGGCGTTACTGCAGGTCCACCAGGCCAAAGCCCTGAAAGACCTGCACGAGGGTGGTCACGACCTAACGGTTCTACATGAACTGCGTGCTGCGACGGACCTCGCGCTTCGAGCGACGAAGGTGACCGCACAGTCTCTGGGTCGTGCGATGTCCACACTAGTGGTCCAGGAGCGCCATCTCTGGCTGTGTCTCGCTGACATGAAGGAGCAGGAGAAGGTGCAGTTCCTGAATGCTCCCGTGTCGCAGACCGGCCTCTTCGGCGACGCGGTCGAGAGCTTTGCCCAGCAGTTCTCGGCAGCACAGAAGCAGACTGAGGCGATTAAACACATCATGCGCCGGAGGAAACCTGCTGCTTCCACCCCGGCTGCAGTCCCTCAGCCTGCTCGTCGCCGTGGGCGCCCCTCTGCGGCCGCCCCCGCTCCCGCGCAGCCGCAGCAGCCTTCCACCAGGCAGCGTCGTGGAGCCGGTCGCAGACAGGACGCCCAGCCCGTCCAGGCCCCCGCCAAACCTGGCGGTAAGCGCAGGTGCAAGAGGCCCTGAGACGGGCGACCCGGAGATGGAGGAGACTGCTCAGTGGGAGATGGTGACTGCGCCACTCCCTCCCCCGGAGGAGGGCCGGGTGGAGAATCTTTTGTTTCGTTTTGTTTCTGTTCCGCCGCTGGCCCAGCAGCCAGCGGTACCCAAAACATCAATAAAAGAGCAGTTTCCTCAATCTCTGGGTCTCAAGAGGAGGAGAGTGGTGAACCGTGCATCACGAGTTCACTTCCCTCTTCCTCTCTCGCCAGGCAGCAGGTGGTTGCCCAAGAGCACCCCTCCTGCCCATTCGTGGAACCAGGTAAGGGCGGTAGCACTCCAGTCCCCGCTTCAAGTCGTCACACGCCGGGCTGTCACAAGCCTCAAGCCGGGTTCCTGTGTTTCCTTCCACACGAGGAGGAATCAGGTGAGTGTTACACTACACACCCAGACCCCGCCCCCTGCCATCACAGGCCAGGCCGTCACAGGCCCCGGGGCGGGTCCCTGTGCTCCACCATGCTGCCCCTCCGCGGGTACGTCGGTGGCCCCGTTGGTTCCGCTGGCACGGTCTCTCGGAGCCTGGTTAGCGCTCCCCGGTCCGTCTCGGTGGCTCCTGCGGACCATCAGACTCGGCTACGCGATTCAGTTCGCCCGGCGTCCCCCCAAGTTCAGGGGTGTCCACTTCACTTCAGTGAAAGCTGTCGATGCCCCTGTCCTGTGTGCGGAAATCGCAGTCCTGCTGGCGAAGGATGCGATAGAACCGGTCCCTCCAGCCGATATGAGGTCGGGGTTTTACAGCCCTTACTTCATTGTGCCCAAGAAAAGCAGTGGGTTACGACCGATCTTGGATCTGCGAGTTTTGAACCGTGCACTTCACAAGCTGCCGTTCAAAATGTTGACGCAGAAACGCATTTTCGGGTGCGTCCGTCCCCTAGATTGGTTTGCAGCGATCGACCTGAAGGATGCGTACTTTCATGTCTCGATCCTCCCGCGACACAGGCCATTCCTGCGATTCGCGTTCGAGGGTCGGGCATATCAGTACAAGGTCCTGCCCTTCGGGCTGTCCCTGTCGCCTCGTGTCTTCACCAAAGTCGCGGAGGCGGCCCTTGTTCCCCTGAGAGAACGAGGGGTGCGCATCCTCAACTACCTCGACGACTGGCTCATACTTGCACAGTCTCGCGAGCAGTTGCGCGCACACAAGGACCTGGTGCTCAGGCACCTCAGCCAGTTGGGCCTTCGGGTCAACTGGGAAAAGAGCAAACTCGTGCCAACACAGAGGATCTCTTTTCTCGGCATGGAGATGGATTCGGTCAACCAGACAGCACGCCTCACCCAGGAACGTGCTCAGTCGGTGCTGAACTGCCTCAAGACTTTATCAGGCAGGACGGCGGTCCCACTGAAACTCTTTCAGAGGCTCCTGGGGCATATGGCTGCAGCTGCGGCGATAGTGCCGCTCGGTCTGCTCCATATGAGACCGCTTCAGCACTGGCTCCATGGCCGAATCCCGAGGTGGGCGTGGAAACGCGGTACTCACCGGGTTCAGATTACACCGGCCTGCCGCAAAACCTTCAGCCCGTGGTCAGATCCCTCGTTCCTTCGGGCAGGAGTGCCCCTGGAGCAGGTATCCAGGCATGCTGTGGTATTCACGGATGCCTCGGCCACTGGCTGGGGAGCCACGTACAACGGGCACGCAGTGTTAGGGGTCTGGACGGGTCCCCAACTGCGTTGGCATATCAATTGCCTCGAGCTGCTGGCAGTACGCCTGGCCTTGAGCCGCCTCAGAGGGCGCCTTCAGGGCAAGGACGTTCTGGTCCGTACGGACAACACTGCGACCGTTGCGTATATCAACCGGCAAGGCGGTTTACGCTCCCGTCGCATGTCGCAACTCGCCCGCCACCTCCTCCTCTGGAGTCAGAAGCATCTGAGGTCCCTTCGTGCCATCCACATCCCAGGAGTGCTCAACCGGGCAGCCGACGAGCTGTCTCGAGCAGCACTTCCAGGGGAGTGGAGACTCCATCCTCAGGCGGTCCAGCTGATTTGGAGTCGGTTCGGAGTTGCTCAGGTAGACCTGTTTGCATCTCCGGAAACCACCCACTGCCAGTGGTTCTACTCCCTAACCGAGGCAACGCTCGGCACGGATGCACTGGCACACAGCTGGCCCCAGGGCCTGCGCAAATATGCGTTCCCCCCAGTGAGCCTACTAGCACAGACACTGTGCAAGATCAGGGAGGACGAGGAGCAGGTCTTGTTAGTAGCTCCATATTGGCCCAGCAGGACTTGGTTCCCGGAACTCATGCTCCTCGCGACAGCCCCTCCCTGGCCGATTCCTCTGAGGAAGGATTTGCTTTCTCAGAGACGGGGCACCCTCCGGCACCCGCGTCCAGACTTGTGGAAACTCCATGTGTGGTCCCTGGACGGGACGCGGAGGTTCTAGGTGACCTGCCCCAGGAGGTAGCTCTCACTATTGCTTCAGCACGAGCACCGTCCACAAGACGGGCCTATGCGCTGAAGTGGAACCTGTTCGTCGAATGGTGTTCCTCTCACCGTGAGGACCCCCGGAGATGTTCGATCAGAGCCGTGCTGTCCTTCCTGCAGCAAGGGTTGGAGCGTAGGCTGTCCCCCTCCACCCTTAAAGTTTACGTTGCTGCTATTTCAGCCCACCACGACCCCGTAGAAGGGAGATCGGTGGGGAAACACGATCTGGTCATCAGGTTTCTTAGGGGGGCTAGGAGGTTAAATCCTCCTAGGCCTCCCTCCTTACCCTCTTGGGATTTGGCATTGGTGCTAAGAGCCCTACAAATTGCCCCCTTTGAGCCTTTGCAGTCAGTCGAGTTGAAGTTTCTCTCTATGAAAACCCTACTCCTGACTGCGTTGGCCTCGATCAAGAGGGTGGGGGACCTGCAGGCATTTTCGGTCGACGAATCGTGCCTTGAGTTTGGGCCGGCTGACTCCAGTGCAACACTGAGACCCCGGCCTGGCTATGTGCCCAAGGTTCCTACCACTCCCTTCAGGGACCAGGTGGTGAACCTGCAAGCGCTGCCCCTGGAGGAGGCAGACCCAGCCCTAGCTTCGCTCTGTCCTGTACGTGCATTGCGACAGTACGTGGATAGAACTCGGAGCTTCAGGACCTCAGAACAGCTCTTTGTTTGTTACGGAGGGCAGCAGAAGGGGAATGCTGTCTCCAAGCAGAGGATGGCCCACTGGATAGTGGATGCCATCACCTTGGCTTATGAAGCACAAGGTGTGCCCTGCCCGCTCAGGCTGCGTGCTCACTCCACTAGGGGTGTCGCATCGTCCTGGGCGCTGGCTCGTGGTGCCTCGCTAGCAGACATCTGTAGAGCTGCGGGTTGGGCGACTCCCAACACGTTCGCTAGGTTTTATAGCCTACGTGTCGAACCGGTTTCCTCCTGTGTTCTCACCTCAAACGGGTAGTGGCACTGAGAGGCCCGGCTCAGAGTCGGCTTGCGGCGTCCTTACGCCTAATTCTCCAGAGAGTTCCTTAACCAGGTAAACCCTGTCGAGTCCTCCAGCACTCCAGCGTCCAGACGTGGCGGAGCGTCCGGCGCCAGGCCTTTTCAGCCAATGAATTCTTGAAATCTGGTGTGAGGCTAGTGCCCATATGAAAGACCCTGCTGGGATCCCATATGTGTATTCCACGGTATGCTTATTAGAGCCGTGTTTTCCCTGGCAGACCACGTTCTGCCATCTCTAATGATGCAGCCTAAGCCATCTCCGAGACTTCCATGTGCATAGGGCCCTATGGGGTTACTTCACATGAGTAATGTCACTTAACCCCCTCTGGGAGGAGGTGACTCCGCAGTGTGCCTCTTCCAAGCGGAAGGGCACGCTTCCCAGTGTTACCCAAGTCCTACTGTTTGGGTTGCTCAAGGAACAACAGTAGTTGACCTTCTCTGTGTAGAGCCCGGTCCTATCGTCTGCCTTATAGGAAGGATCAGGAGGCCTACACAGGGCACTGGAAGGGGCAGCTCCTGTGGCGCTTTGGTAGGGATCCCAATTTCGTCGGTCATCCGACGTGACTCGGAGTGACCGACTGAAAGGGAACGTCTCGGTTACGTATGTAACCCTCGTTCCCTAAAGGAGGGAACGGAGACGTCACGTCCCGTCGCCACAGTCGCTGTACCACCGCTGAGCTGCCGGGTCACCGGCTCGGCTCCTCAGCGAAAGCATGAATTAATGCGGTGCACCTGCTGCCTCTTATACTCACACGGTGATCAGCGGCAGCTGGATGCAATGATCGCATGCCAATGTCCATTGGCTCGTTTAGTTACACTCGAAGTGGATTGGTCTCTCTGGCGAGATCCCAATTTCGTCGGTCATCCGATGTGACGTCTCCGTTCCCTCCTTCAGGGAACGAGGGTTACATACGTAACCGAGACGTTTTTCTGTCAATATGGGGTGCTGTGTGTACATTAATGAGGAAAAAAAATGAACTTAAATGATTTTAGCAAATGGCTGCAATATAACAAAGAGTGAAAAATTTAAGGGGGTCTGAATACTTTCCGTACCCACTGTATATATATGCACACATACATACACATATATTAAAGTTAGTAAATAAAGCATATATACAGTATATATATATATATACACACACACACACATTTTTTTATAAATGTGTTATATTCTGCAATTTATTAATTAAATTATTTACTAGCCAAAACAATATGCCATTCAGATTATATTTTAGTAACATTTTGCTCTTTAATGATAGTTTTACTATTGAAAGTTGGCTGAAATAAGAGGCTTTTTAATGGCGTACATCTATGTTCAATGAACTTTCAACCTCAAGACCTTGAAATATGTGCCTGTACAGAAACTGACTTTAAAAACTAAATGTAACTTGAAAAATACGTGTGATTAAAACATATAACAATTAGCCTGAGTCTCCCATATATGAATAATCATGTTAAGGAGAAGCAATAGTAACTGAGATGTTCTGCAAAAGTTTCTGTGCTTTCTGGAAGCAATTCTGAAAGGGCAACATTCATTATTAGCTCTCCAGACATGAGCCAGATCCACAATCACCTCTCAGATAAGACACACAGGTGGCTTCACAAACCAATTATCCAAGAATCCTTCAGATCGTCATGTTTCCAGCAGCACCGCTACAAACTAGAACTGTTAATAATAATAGAACTGTTAATAATAATAGAAACAGGGTATAAATTCGGCTTCGCACATGTAACCATTACCTCCACATGCTCAATGCTCTGTCACACAATCTTTCACAAAGTTTCCTCCCGATCTATACTGGGCCCATTTCCAGGTCTGAGCTTTTTAGTTAGACTTTAATAGAGATGAAACCCCTCCATTCATAAATAGAACTGTCCTGGATTTTAAGCATTGTTCATTAATTTAAGTGTATTGGTAAGGAAAATAAAGTAAGTATAAAGTAAGGAAAGTGTATTGTAAAGACGTATTAGACATGCTGCTCAGGTTAAGCAAACTATCTAGTGTTTTTAAATGACCTTCTTTTAAATAAGGACATTTGTTTCACTGCCCAAAGGAGGTATGATTTACTTCTTCCTGAGAGAAAGCAAATGAAGCATACTTAAGAAGAGTACTTGTGGCACGTCAGAGTGCACTTGTGATACCCACATGAGCTAAGACTTGCTTGTATTAATATTACTACTTAAAGTCACTAGTGAATGAATGAAATACTTGTAGTGCATATTGGGATAGGAGTGCTACAGGCATGTCAATCTTGATTTTGTTTTTAATCTGAAGTGGTCATGTGCACTCAATTTCTTATAATACTCTATGTAACTCTATATGCACCAGGAGGTCTGACAAAAGTTGAAAAACCTCTTTGGAATATATCTCTCTGTGTGTGTGTGTGTGTGTGTGTGTAATTCAACATTAATAAAAATGAATTGCATTCACGACATGAAGGTGAGTAAATGATGACAGTATCTTTTTAAGTGTGAAAATGCTGCCAAAGTTAAAAATTACACGTTGTTGAGGTGCTGAAAGCGATTCAATATTACATTATTTTATAAAACTGATAATGATGGCTTTGGAAAGCCTTTGGCAAGGTTAAAGAAATATTGATGTTTAACTTCATAGAGATTAATGTGACTGAAATAAAATGCATTTAATGTGATTGCATGCAATGTGGGTCATGAGGGCCTTTGATGGTCTTACTTAACCTAAAATTGTGCTTTTTGACTGAAAATTTAAAATGTTAAAATTAGAAAACAGTAAATTATTAAAATGACAGATATGTGTGCTAAAGTGAAATATTTCATAGGCATATAGAGCTTGATGTAGAGAAACACTTGTGCACGCAATTATTATTGGTGCAACATGATTATTTAAAAAATAAATAACTCACATTAGCTATTTTAAGCTTAAGTTATTCGGTATCATTAATTCTCAGAAACAGCGTACAGAGGCTTTGCTTTAATCAAAATCCATTATTGTCATTTATAAAGTCCCTTTGTCTTCGATAAACCGTGAAAGATCTTTAGTTGCACATAATGGATGTAAGAGGTTTTCATTAATTCAAGTTTTTGCATGCTACTTAGATATTGATGCTTTTATGCTTTTACCATGGGTATTCATACTGTAAGAAGCATCGCAAACCAAAAATTATTTGCAATCAACTTGTTGAGAGAAAACAAGTCACTGAAGAACCCTTGATTCTCACACACTTGTTCTCATTTAAACGCATAATAACAAAGCTGCTGTTTGTTTTCAGTGCCGCCGCAATATCTCAACCCACAGACAGCCCACTCCTTCCCCTTCCCGTCTTTGCTTTGGTTTTTGCCACAGAACAGCCAAATCCACCACTAGCATGTAATTACTGCCCATTAAGAGACCCCGATCTGTTTTTATGACCCACATTCATTTTTATGTACTCTATTCTGAGAGGCTTCTTCCTCTCTCCCAGGCATTCCTCCCTCTTTTTCAAAGCCTCTCTCTTAGAGTGTCTGTTTCTTTCTCCTCTCTACCCCCCATCTGCTGTGCTGGCACTTTGATAGTGGAATAGCCGAGGGGACCCACATCCCCTGAGCTCCCCAGTCAATATATCATATACCTTGAAGGAGATACAGAGGGCAGTTGCAATGCAAATAGGCAAAGATGTACGGCGTACACATTTTACTGCGTTGCTAGTTGAAAGTGGGCGATAAAGGTCAAATGTCTAAAAGCAATTCTCCATCTATCTCACAAATTATGCTGCTCGTCTTTGTACAGATTTTTCTGTGCAGCACTGTTGGCGCAAATTAATGCATTGTTATTAACAATCTGATATTAAAAAGTTTATTTACCAAATTTCTCCAAATGTGGGCTCAGTAATGTTTTGTAATTATAATAGTTTACTCACAAGGAAGGGAATAGTACTTTTGAGAAAACATGATTCTATGTGCATCAGCCTTCTGTCTTCTAAAATGGGTTTATAAAAAGAGAAAATGTGAAAAGAAAGAATGCAATAATAATGTAAAAGTGGATATTATTCTTTGTGCTATATACTGTAATTACTAACATTTTATTCCATTAATAAGTAGAATACTTTTTGTTATACTATATAATACTTATTATTATTAATATTATTCATATATTTAATCAGTGGTGAGCTGCCAGGGCCAGCAAAGCCTTCTCTGCTGGCCTAAACACTATCATAATCACTGACTTAGTTTTAATATATTTTTTTCCGTGAATGTGTATAAAATTATTTCCAATATTCTCTATTCTCTATTGAAGTCTATTCTCTTCATTTCATAGCTTTTCTCTTGGTTGTGCTGCTTCTAGTAGTATATGCTTTTATTAGAGCTTTTATCCAATCATATTTCAGCAATCGTGTTGCCAGGGACAAATAAATCTGCCTAAGGCCTTCAGAATCAACAGTACAGGTGTCTGTGCTTAAAATCAATGAGAATGAAACCGTTGCTTTAACCAATCAGATTTTGAGTTGGCAGCACCAGGGCCACCTAGCAGGCTTAAGATAACGTCAGCATTTTCTCGTCTTTTGATTGGATGGTCAGAGAGCATATAGTCAAAGCTAGCAAACAGCATCACTGTAAATCATTTTTGTTTTCACAGTATTATTACTGTTTCTCAGGTTTCTTACTGTATATGCTGTGCACAGTGCATTATTGTAGATTTTTAGTGCATTCTGAAAAATATTCGCCTTCTGTAAATCTAAATACAATAGTACTAATGACCGCAAAAAACAACCACACCACATCCTCGGCACCGGCTCTATGAAAGTCTTGTGAAGATGAAAAACCACTAGAGTATGGTATGTTAAATTTCATTGTATTCTGATGTTATTTGCAAGATATAAAGCCACGTTTAAGCTTCCGTAAGAATATCTCCGTTTTCCGAGTCGAGCTGTATTAACTGGTCTTTTCCTCTGGCCACTGCGCTGGCAGAAGCAGACCGATGGGGAGACTCGGCGTGAAGATGAGAGTCCTAGGGGTACATTAAAACACATGTATACACTTTTCTTCATCGTCTTGTATGAATTATGTTACTTGCTCGCTTTCCCAGTAAAGCTGTGCTAACTAGTATTTTCCTCCCGCATTTTTTCAATTTTTCAATTTTGAAAAGCCCTGTTCTAGGAAAAGTTGTTTGAGATCACATGACGTGAGTTAATAATTTTAATAATAATAATGTGTTTATCTAGCAATGTGTTTTAACAATAATAATGTGTTTATCTAGCAATTTTATCCACTACTCAAAGTGCTTTACACAATGTAGGCATAAAAGTATATCTAGACAAAACAAACAATTAGTGATGCACGATATTGTATTTTTGCCGATATCCGATATGCCGATATTTTTCAACTCATTTTGGCCGATGCCGATACCGATATATTTCCTTTTGTTTGGAACAACACCAAGTCTCCTGTGCAGAATTTATAAGCCAATTATTTTTAATTTTGGTTAGTTTTTAAAAATAACTTATTTGTTAGAATTAAATAAACAATAATGAAGTTCTTTTATAATGACAGTGCACTGAAGATTTGAAAATAATAATTTGAAAATATATTCAATTGCTGCATTTTTTTTTTTTCAGAAAACGCGTACCACACTTTGAGAACCACTGGTCTAAAGCAAAAGAGTTGTAAAAATTCTGAAAATCTTTTAGAGCTCATAATTTGTTTAAAATATATAACATATTACACATTAATGAATAAATCAGTATATAAAAAAATATTTAAGTGTCATGTTTGTGATTTTATTTTATTTTTTCATGTAAGCTATAGCTTCTGATCTTTAAATCAAAAGATACTCATGATTTTATGGCATCAATTACTGTTTTAATCAGAAGCACAGTCTAAATATTATTTGTGTATTTTGTTTTCATTTTATTAGAAGTAGGCCAACAGCGCCACCTACGTAATGAAAACTTCTTACCGAACGGGAATAAGGACCCGGGGGAGGCTGCCACTACACGTGATATTACTGTTGACTCTATCACACCGAATGCGTCATTCTTTACGTGCATTCTCAGTTTAAATGCAGCTATCCAAAACCTTGAATCTAATCATCATTCAGGCAAAACTTCAATGCTTCAAGAATGAGCCACACTGCTGACGTGATCTAATCGCTAGCACACCCTGAGCACATGTGAGTTAATGTATTCCTCTTATCGGCAAGACATATCGGCATAATATTTCATATCGGGCCGATGCCGAAATTTACTAGGGATACATCAATCCGATACTCAGTATCGATATCGGCTCCGATACTGGCATTTTCTGCTGGACCGGGTATCGGTCAGACGAGACCGATCCAAATCTGATATTTGTGCGTATACTATTCTGTGTTATTGTTAAGCCCCACGAAAGCACAAAAACATTATAAAGCACCATAAAGTCAAAGTACAAGTGTTTTGAGGTACAGATGACTATTTAAGTCGTTAAATTCAAGTTCACGCAAACTCTTCTCTCCGCTGCGGCTGTCATCCTCCATTCAGCATTCAAACTGCGTGTCGCATTTGGTTACTACAGTAAAAACAATTAAACTCCCTCCAAGAGCGCACAGTAACTGAAATTTAAAACTGTTAAAAGAAAAGGCTCAATAAACTATCGCACAGATTTAATACACTATGCATCGGTATCTCTTCCCTTTGCGCTTTGAACTTGTCTATGCGGTGCACAGCACGCTGTGACTCCTTGTTGCTTCAAGCACATCATTCTGTGCACGGGATGCGCATAAGTGCTTTGTGCCGCTCTGTATTGGAGCTTTTCGTATCATAATACTTTTGCGCAATGAAAGATTATTTATAGCGTTTCTTGTTCTGTCCTATCAAGGCTATTAATAATCTAATGTATAGCACAGTAATGGAGGCAAAAACATATGATAGATAGGACTCATATCTATCATATGTGGCTGCCTTCATTACTGTGTTATACATTTAAAAGAAATGTCTTTTAATTTTATAGTTTATATTTATATATAAGTACATTTACTTGTTTTCATTAATGTATTTTACAACAATACAAAGAGCAATGTGTAACATTTGACCAGATTTAGTCCTACACTTATTCACTTTTATTTGTTCCCCACTAAATAATGTTTTTTTCACTAAATGTTTAGATTTTATAAAATTGTGCACTCATGATTTTTCTAGAATAACTTTTGCTGCTAAATTATTCACTAACCTAGTTTATAATAGTATTTTTTGTCATACATTATGAATGTATATTTTTTTCATTTGTTATTTTTCATTAAAATTAAGTTGTCTATATTTAGTAATTGTGTTTAACACACAAAAGAGTGATGATCAGGTCAGCACACAGAAGTATAGCAATTCTACATTGATTTAAAAAAAACTGCGCTGGTATCGGATCGGATCAGAATCGTCCGATACTCAGAATTTTCTGGATCGGATCGGTTCTGAAAAAATGGTATCGTTGCATCCCTAATATTTACATTTAAAGCCATTATCGGCCAATTCTGATATTGGTCCGATAATATCGTGCATCCCTACAAACAATATATAGAAGAAAAAAATCTTTGTTGTGAATGGCAGTTAAGAAACAAACGTAGGCGTCGGCGCCAATAGCCTTTGTTGTTAGTATGCCGAAGCATAGCACAATCGTGCTCGCGGCGACCCGAGTTTGATTCCCGTCTCGAGGTCCTTTGCCGATCCTGCTCCCCTCTCTCCGCCTGATAATTTCCTGTTATTTCTCTACTGTCCTGTCCAATAAAGCATTAAAAAGCCCATAAAATATCTTTAAAAAAGAAACAAACTTAGGTGAAGAAAAGTCAGTATAACTTATTGAGCGCACCTTTACGTTTCCGATTTTCTGTGGTGTAGCTGTTGCTTTGTTTCTTTCAAGAGGTGCAGAAGTAGAGTGATCTCTAACCAGAGTTATGAAACTAGGAACAAGGCCTGTTTTGTTCTCAGGGCAGGTTTCCACGATAACAGCGAAATATCACTTTCAAAGGTGCAGTGTAATGCTAGCCACGGGCTCCAGGTAGATTGGGTCTTCACTTCGTTTCTGCCAACACCTATTTTTTGATGGTGCAGGTGTGCAGTCCAGATTAAGGTCCTCATATTAAACTCCCCAACCTAGAAAGGGAGTCGCCAATCAGTTCACATTTCTCACCCTCTGCTTTTCCTGAAGCTCTCGAGCTTGCTTTAAAAAAGGCCACGTGCTTACCATATTAAAGTTACTGAGTCAAAATGAAGGCAGATCAAGGTCAATGTTTCTTCTGCATCTCGCAGGAGGTGATAGCACATACAAATAAGACAAAGTTGTAACACATTCATACATTGTTGTTAACAAATCATGAGTCCTGTCAACCAATTCAGCTTTGCAATCTATCAAAAGTGTATACACTTTTGAATGTAATGTATAATACATGCTGAAATATACCTTCTTACTAGATTCCACCTATAGACAATCATTGAGACTGTAAAATTTATGCACATTCAGATTTTTAAGCAAAGATTTCCTATATATACTGTATATATATATATATATATATATATTAGGGGTGTAACAGTTCACAAAATTCATGGTTCGATACGATACAGTGGTGTCACGGTTCGGTATGTTTTCAATATAGCAAAAAGAAAGAAATGCCAGAGAAATTTCCTTGATTTTTAAAATTGTTTTATTTATTAAAACTATTTTTTACTTTGAACAATGATGGAGCTATACTTGACCCATCTTCTGGGGTGTCTTCTTAGCAGCATATAAAACAAAAACATCTCCGGTTTGAAGTATTCCAGCTGATGTTGCCTATTGTCATGTAGCAAATTAATATTTTCCAGTAAGTTTAAATTGATTTTTACCTTTTATGGGCATTTTTTTACCTTTTATAAAGCCTTTTTTTTCCTAAAAGTGTGCATCCCTTTTTGAGTCAATTTTTTTTTACATTTAATCAGTCAGTAAGACATTTGGGCTGTTACCAAGCAAATGGAGTCAGTATTGACAAAATTCATCTTTGCAATGCAGAGGCAACATAGTAGAAGTTTTAAACACTGTTTAATTCAACTCAGAGGGACATGTAATGCTTTAATCTGCAGTTACAAATGCATACATAATGTTTTGATATTATACATATATATATATATATATATATATATATTTATATACACAGTGGTGTGAAAAAGTTTTTGCCCCTTCCTGTTTTTTTTGGTTTTTTTAGCATATTTGTCACACTTGAATGATTCAGATCATCAAACACATTTTAATATTACAAAAAAAAAATATGAGTAAAAATGAGAAATGAGTAAAAAAATGCAGTTTTGAAATAATGATTTCATCTATCAAGGGAAAAAAGCTGTCCAAACCTGCCTGGCCCTACATGAAAAAGTAATTGCCCCTAAATCTAATAACTGGTTGTGCCACCCTTTGCAGCAACAACTGCAATCAAGTGTTTGCGATAACTGGCAATGAGTCTTTCACATCGCTGTGGAGGAATTTTGGCCCACTCTTCTGTGTAGAATTGTTTTAATTCAGCCACATTGGAGGGTTTTCGAGCATGAATGGACTGTTTAAGGTCACGCCATAGCATCTCAATCGGATTTAAGTCCGGACTTTGATTTAGCCACTCCAAAACCTTAATTTTGTTTTTCTTGAGCCATTCAGTGGTGGACTTGCTGGTGTGTTTGGGATCATGATCCTGCTGCATAACCCAAGTGCGCTTGAGCTTGATGTCACAAACTGACGACCGGACATTCTCCTTCAGGATTTTCTGATAAAGTGCAGAATTCATGGTTCCATCAATTATGGTAAGTCATCCAGGTCCTGAAGCTTCAAAGCAGCCCCTGACCATCACACTACCACCACCATGTTTGACTGTTGGTATGATGTTCTTTTTATGAAATAGTGTGTTGGTTTTAGGGGTGTGCGATATGACGATTTTTGATCGTGGAAGATAAAAATGTCTCCACGATCTGCTTTTGAAGAAATATCATAGTATCGTGCTACAGCACATATTCTATCTGCTGCAGTTCTGGCGCCTCTGTCATATAGCCTACTGTACAATGCCACATGCATTCACATCAGTGTTAACTCAGTGGTAGAGTTACTCTCACAGGACACTGCACTTATTCGCAATCACAAAAGTACATTATTTGCATGTGCTTTTAAATGCTTTTAAATGTTTCATTCGCACGCTGGTCTGACATGCGCTTTTTCGGAGCGCCGCATACACCTGAAGCGTGCACGCTAAAGCCTGTCAAACAGCACGTGATTACTGAACTAAGTTATCTTTTGCGCTAATACTGTCAAAACACACAAGGTTTACATATACAGTAGACTCAGTTGGTTATGTCTAAAATGAAAGTAAACCGTTGAGAGAAAAACGGATATGTGCCTGTTAGGTATGGGAAGATTCCCCGATTCGCTCGGTGCATCGGCAAAAAAAGTTAACGATGCGATGCATCGGTTTAAAAAGTGTGCATCGGACAGGGGCATAGAATTAGGGGGGGACGCTAGGGACGTGTCCCTACCAATATCCAGCCACTACCAAACTGTCCCTAGCAATATTTTGATCAAATAATTAAATATATGTATATGTTTTTGTCATTTCAAACGCATCTGAAACATCATATCATTGATAATACCTAACAAGTTAAAGGAAATACGTTAGAAAACTGCGCGCTCTCAAGGACATGCATTTAATACATGTGCGGAATGTAGTCGCACACCGGACTCGAAGCGCAGACGCGTTTAGAACAACTCACAGGTATTGCACCCAATTCAAGACAGCAGTCTAAAACTGTTAATATAAAAGCCCACTTCAGGAATTAACAAAGGTGCATCGATGAGTTTGAAGTGGTGTTTGTTTGACAAAACAGAGTAAACGGAAAGAGAAAGCGCAATCTATGCCTTATTAGCTCCCTATATAAATCATACGGACAGAAAGACAAACGTTGTGCGGAAAGATACACAATCTTTCAGCCTAGGATAAAGTCATGAACATCAACAATAATTTGGGACAAATATAATGTGATTTATTTTTATTTTTTGGTAAAATATTTAAGTGGCACTCTGTGGTGCAGCAGGATTTGGAACAGCATCCTGAGTCGCCGCGGACAGTCTTTAACTTTAAATTAATGTTGTTCAACTGAATGTACAAATCCAACTGTTAGCTGAAATATCCACAAAATAAAAAAACAACAACACTGATATAAGAGCGTGCAGTTTATCTGTCAATCAGATGCGCGCGAGTTTCGTTACTACAGCAACAGCAGAGTATTCTTTCAGAATCATCCTGGGTCCAATTCAATTAATATTAAAATAAAGTGATGTGTGATTAAAGGGATAGTTCACCCAAAAATGAAAATGCTGTCATCATTTACTCACCCTCAAGTAGTTCCAAACCTGTACACTGTAAAAAATGGAACAGGCTATTTACTTAAAAAATATATGGTAACAATATTACACTTAATATTTTTGAGTAGTTTTTAAGGCTTGTTTTTGTTAATGGAATCTTCCTGAATAAATCATGTAAAATCTCCTAAATTAATTAATCTATGACACAATGAATTTATATAATTTGTGAAATGTGCTCATTTGTTTTAAGTTGATTCTCAAAAGTCTGTGATTTTGAGTGAGGCCTGTTTGTATTTGACTTTGATTTATTTTGTACATTTAAAAGACTTGAGCTGTTTACAGCCAAACAGCTCAAGTAGGAAAATACTTGAGAAATACTGGAAAGCACTGCACTAGCACTAGAAAAGCTGCTCATTGAACAAGGTTTAATGCCTTATAGGAGTAGTATCCATAACCACAAGCTCTACTCTTCTGCACAATGGTAACGATTGCACTGCACAATGGAAACTTCAATGTAACAGAAACTCTTTCAAATGACAAACATAACTGAACATTAAAAGATGTTTTCCTTCACTCAAAAACACATAAAATAGCATTTAATTTTAAAATGTACTCTCCATATCCAGCCAAATGCAAAGCATGCTGGGAACTAACAATCACCTCTAAAATAAAACTGCAAAATTGAGCTAATTCTCTTAAAATAAATAGGTCGCCTTCTTTCCTTCATTTTTTTAGTTTAATCAGTTCCTCAATTCAAGCCTCAAAACTGCTTAAGTTTCCTTTAAAAAAATGAGGAAAACACATCTCTTGGTTTTATTAGTAAAAAGTCCTTAATATTTTCTATACAACACCGAATCACAATTTCTTTAATGAAATATACTCACTATTTCTAATTATCACCTTAATTTCTTTAATGAAAATTACAAGACCCATGATTCATTTTTTACAGTGTATTCTTTCTTTCTTTCTTTATAAAGCACATTTTAAAACAACCAAGAGGTTGACCAAAGTGCTGTACAGGAAATTGAAACAAAACAGCAATCAAAGTATAGACAATATACAAAAAACACAGCACAATAAAAAATATTTTTTAACCCATCATACATTTTTCAAATAAATAAGATTTAAGCATAGATTTAAAAGTGTATAGAGAAGGTGCTGTTCGGATAGCTACAGGGAGATTGTTCCAAAGAGTTGGCCCGGCAACAGCAAAAGCTCGATCACCACCTTGTTTCAGTCTGGACCTAGGAACGGATAGCATTTTTAAATGCTCTGACCTTAGTGATCTCACTGGTTTGTGTGAAAGCAACAACTCTGTGAGATAAACCAGTGCAAGACTATTTAGTGATTAGTTAAAAAACAGAATTAGTATTTTAAGTTCAACTCTCAATTTTATCGCCAACCACTGCAATGAGATCAAAATAGGAGAAATATGCTGATATTTACGAGTTCCAGTCAGGAGCCTGGCTGCTGCATTTTGGACCAATTGTAACCGCTCCATAGATGAACAATTAATCCCATAATGAAGAGAATTACAATAGTCCAAGCGAGTAATAACGAATGCATACTTTTTCAAAATTCTTTGTTGATAAGAATGATTTCACTTTAGCCAGGTGACGAAGATGGAAAAAACACGACTTAACTACACCATTTATCTGTTTGTCAAACTTTAGGCCCGAATCAAACCAAAAACCTAAGTTTTTTGCACAAGGAGTAACCCACCGATGCAAATGACCAAGGTTATAATTACTAGCATTAAAAGCATCACTGGGTCCAAACAAAATTACTTCGGTTTTACCTTCATTTAACTTGTCAGAAAATTTTCATTTTTGGGTGAACTATCCCTTTAAGACACCCAGCGCTCTGATGCTGATGTTGTTGGTTCACAAGAATCATAATTGTGTAATTATTGTCTGTTAAACATACTATTTAAAGAAAAAAAAAAATAGTATGGTATGTCCCCACCAATGTCGAAAGCAAACCTACACCCTTGGCATCGGATACAATTTGGCATTTGTATCGCGATGCATCGTTTCTAAAATATTTGCATCTGTAAAAAACAATTTATTTATATATAATTACTAGTGGATGTGCTACACTTTTATTGTTTAGAAAGTGACCAATAATCAGTCACCAATATTTTATATGAAGATTGATTTCTCCTCTCGAAACTGTGTCTCAAGCGCGTTCTCTCATCACCGCTGCGTGAATATGATGAATCACAACACTACAGAGACCTGAGGAAAGGCGGGGCATAAAAGTCCAAAACCTGACTTGAAATAACCTAACAAATCAATCGGGGCTAAAGCGGTTATAAACGACAATGTAAGTTCACACAATCTAACTAATTTGTGCACGCTTATTCTTAAGCAGCTCTTAATGTCGATCATGGATCAAATCGATCCAGCATGGTAAACAGCGAATATATCTGTGCTGTTTAATGCATTTGAGACGTTTTGTTTTCCTCAGTGCATAACTGACATGTCACGAGTATTTTTTTTCATCTGTAAATGTTAGAAAGTCATGCAAATATATCCATTTTGCTGTCAGGAGTGGGCTTACGCGAGTGGACGAGCGCTGCTGAGCTGTCGTCTAAACAGACGGAGCGCAATAATTCTGAGTCAAATATGCATTTTATGATAGCAGTAACTGTAAAGGGACTATTGTAATGGGTAAATAAAATGTAAACTAATACAGTCCTAATTACTAAGCTCAGATGAGTTAATGTGTATTTCTTATAGCAGTTAAAATGTAGTTTTAATTTAGTGATTTTAACTTTTAGTTTAGTGATTGTTAATGCTTTAAAGAGCAATGTTAGATTGTAATGTTCTAATGCTATCTGTTCTAACTATAAAAGGCACAGCTGTTATAAAACCAGAGAGAAAGGCTGCATGGCTATGATAGTATGTGAGAGAGTCAGTGATATTGCATTCCAATTGGTCAGTGAGGAGCTCAGCTTAGCCTGACAGTTTGCCTGCCCTGAACCAGGTTAGCTTTCCAGCATAAGTAGCCACAGTGACTGAGGTTGATCTTTGTTAAATTTGCTTTATGGAACCAAATCATTTGACAGTGAGTCAGACTAACTGAAATAACCCTGGCCTATTTGGTAAACTTGTTTTATGAAACAGGCCTTGAGGCGTTAGAAGTCAGAAGACACATAAGTTAATTTATGATTTGCTGTCTGTCTAAACCAAAGAAATAAAAGCGATCATATTTTTTCCATTGCATCGAATCGCATTGTGTTGAATCGAATCGAAATCGAATCGCACTGCATCATAATAGGGGTGAATCGTATCGCGTCGCTAGCTGTTTCATATGTATCTTCAATGTATCGTATCGTTGGCTATGCATCGAGATGCGTATCGCATCGGCCTCAGTTATGGAGATGCACATCCCTAGTGCCTGTATAGATGCGTGCAGGTCTTAAAGGGACAGTATTAAACATGCAGCCGACTGTCATTAAAGGGATAGATCACTCTAAAATTTAATTTCTGTCATTATTTACTCACTCACATGTTGTCCCAAACCTGTATTAATTTCTTTCTTGTGCTGAACACAAAAAGAAGATATTTTGAAGAATGTGGGTAACCACCAGTTGCTGGTCCATATTGAATTTGATAGAAGGAAAAAAAAATACTATGGAAGTCACTGGGGACCAGCAACTGTATTGGTTTTCCAAGTTCCTCAAAATACCATTTCTGTTCAGCAGAAGAAGAAACTCATTCAGGTTTAAAACAACTTTTGAGTGAGTAAATGGTGGTATAAAAATAAAACACTATGACAGAATTGACAGACAGATGACATAATTTTTATTTTTGGGTGAACTATTCCTTTAACGTTAATAAAACAACAAAACACAAAGAGAAAAATCACTCACTATTCTTGACTGAAGAACTTTAATACAGTTGCTTTAGGAATCAGTCTATATAGTGTTTATTTTCATATTTGTTCATTCAGTTTCTTGAATGCTCCTGCTAAATACACTTATTGTACCTGAAAATAAAGCACTGTTTGTTTTATTTTTTATATTATGTGTAGTTGTAATGTGTATGTGTATTTTTGTTCTTATTTTTTAATAACAAAGATAAAATAATGACAAAAATATTTATCTTCGCTCACTTTTAAGTGTGACAAATATGCAACCCCCCCCCCCCCCCCCCCCCCCCCCCAAAAAAAAAACAGGAAGGGGGCAAAAACCTTTTCACGGCACTGTATATATGTGTGTGCATATATATATATATATATATATATTTGTATCTTTGATAATAAAGTTGCGTTATCAAAGTTGCGTGTCAAATACATTGCGATAATTGAAAGTCAAGCTCAATTGTGAATTTTCTTCATTTGTATATTTCTGTGGTTTAAAATAAAAATAGTATTACATAATCTACTCTAACATTAATGTAAAGGACCAGAGATTGGGACCAGTATTGAGAAACACTGCGGCAACATTTCTGAGAAGTTATTAGAATAAGAGGATGCATGATTGTGTGATACAGCACTTCAATAAACAAGATGTTAAAGTTGCGTAACTTACATTTTAGGCACAGTATTGTCAGTCACTTTATCTGTTTTTGCTCTGCTCTGCCAACAACAACAACAACAAAAAAATCCAAGCAAAGATACAGGAAAGCATTTGCATGTCAACCTAAAGGTTTTAGAATGATTCTACACTCTAAAAAATGCTGGGTTATTTTTTTTAACACAAATGCTGGGTTCAGCCTGCTGGGTCATTTTATTGGGTTGTTTTTTTTAGGGCTGCACAATAAATCACATGTGATTGTCATGCGCATCTCATCAGTAAAGCCTGTTCTGTGATTAGTAGTAAATCTCCATCACGTGCTTTCAGATGGAGCGGCATTTAGTACACAGAGCCATAGTTCACTGACAAGCTATGCAATATCGCGTTCATAATCGCAGATGAAGCACATTCGATTATGAACGCCATATTGCATAGCTTGTCAGCGAACTACGGCTCTGTGTATTAAATGCCGCTCCATCTGAAAGCACGTGATGGAGATTTACTGCTAATCACAGAACCGGCTTTACTGAGGAGATGCGCATGACAATCGCATGCGATTTATCGTGCAGCCCTATTTATTTATTTTTTTTACCCAGGTGCTGGGTAGTTTTTTTGCACTAAAAAAATGCTGGGTTATTTTTTTTTACCCAAATGCTGGGTTCAAGTTGTTGGGTATTTTTACTGGGTTATTTTTAATATTTTTACCCAGGTACTGGGTAATTTTTCTGTAACTAAGTTGCTGGGTCCTTTTTTTTAATGCTGGGTTATTTTTTCTACCCAACCACTGGGTTGAGCCTGCTTTTTGTGTTACCCAGCTGTTGGGTCAATCTCACTGACAGCTGAAACTATACACCCCTCCCCTCCCTCTGACGAAACAATCCAGCACGGGGTTGATTCAACTCAGTCAGTGCGTGGGCTTTTTGCGTCTTCTACAGGAGAGAGCAGTTCTCAGCACCACCGCTGCCGATTTGGTGCACTTTCTCAGCAAAATAAAGGTTCGTAAACATTTAATTTAATTTATAAAGTCTTTACTCTGCTGTAAATTACATTATTTTATGCAACGCTACATACAAGGAGCAGATGTCAGTCAGATAAATGCATCAGCAACGGTCATTTCGCATGATGGAAACACCTTGCCTTGCATAACATAAACAGACTTTATTTCGATATATAACTGAATATAATTTAATTTAATGTTAACATATGTTCTCTATGTTATAGCAATATAGTAATTTTTAAACAATAGTTGACTTAAATAAAACAACCCAGCATGCTGGGTAAAAATATTTAACCCAACCAGCTGGGTCAAAATAACCCAATATTTACCCAGTGCTGGGTTGCCAAATAACCCAAGTTTTTTTTTTTTTTACCCAGCATTTTTTTTTTAGAGTGTATGTTTTTGAGATACGTTGATTTAATTATTCAATGACTTGTCTACAAAGACAGCCACCTTTCGTTGCTGGATGAATCAGTGTTTTGAACAAAATTGGTTGTGTGAATGATTCAACGACCAAATTCCCATACTGTCCAATAGCTACTGCATTTCGATTGTATATTTGAAACATAAAATTCAGACATACTATATCAATTCCACTGTCTTTTTTTTGTTGTTGTTGTTTTTTGTAACGTTTTTGCAGATAATATAATATGGAAGTAGGCCTAATTAGACAAAGTGTATGTCATAAAGTCAGTGGTTTCCTTCCAATAAATATTTTATTTTATAACATTAGTTTTTCTTGTTCATGTCTTATCTTACCTATAGTAGAGATCCAGGACTGCTGCTGCTACTGGTGCCCTACTGAAAGAAAAACAAAATAGATGTATGACTGCCTGATTCAGACAACGAACTTTTGAACCAGCACAGAAGTTGGGTGATCACAGCGCCACAGGGTCGGCTCATTCTGCTTTCTTGCGTTTGTTTGTTTAATACCAAACTAGGCTTTCTCCGTGGCATAATTAAATCAGTTCTAATGTACTATTTATGCATGCAGCCTCTGCATTATTCAAACAACACTTTTGCACATTATTGCATTTTTGTTGAAACACAAGAACTTGTGAGGTTGCCATTATTGAACAGCAAAACGTTCTCCCCAAAACCCCTCCCGAGATGCCATTTATTATTAATTTATCCCCCGCCACCTCCAAAAAGTAGTACAGAAGTGATTTAGAATGCATTCCTTTAGAATGCTGCATTAGCATTTTACTCAAAATGAGCAAAACATTTTTCAGTGTGAGCATTAAAAAAAACAACAACACTGTTGTTTATATTATTGCTTGGGATGGCAAGGCATTGTGCTGATATGATGGTGAAGTGGGAAAAGTTTTATCCTCTTGGTGCTGTGGTGAAGTTGCTGGGCAAGCTGTATTGTTTGTTTGCCTGAAGAGATCTATCAGTGAAGCAGGGAACAAACCAAACAAAAAATAAAAGCTGCGTTAAATTGATGAAAAAAGTAAATATAAAAAGCAACAGGGTCGAGAGGCCTTGAAACTAAAGACAACAGCAGGAAATGAGTTTGACAGGACTGTTAATTTTGACATGAAATGGAAATCTATTTTTAAATGCATGTTATTGATCTTATTGTGAACCTCTCATCACTGCATGCTTTTATTTATTTACTTATTTTTTACCTAGACTGTTATTACTCGATACAACAGACCTCACTGGTGACATATGCCCATCTTGTCTGCCTAAATCCCGCCCCTTTCTTACAGTCAGCTGCAAACACACGTTCAGATTTGCCTCCATCGAATCAACAATCAATTAATTAAACCAAGTCCCCACCCTCCTTTTTTCAGTAATCTGTTTTACTTGGATGTTCTTCGCAATATAGCACACGATATCTGTTGCTTCTTCAATTACATTGCAGCTTTTAATGAATATTCTGGGTTCAATACGAGTTAAGCTTATTTGACAGCATTTGTGGCATAATGTTGATTACCACAAGAAATAATTTTGACTTGCCACTTGCGTGAATATAGGTTACTCTGATGCTCTTTCAGTAGAAGTGAGGCCAATTTTTGGAGCAGAAATGTGAAGCATATAATTTTATAAATGAACTTACAATACATTCATTCTCCTGTTAAAACTGATGTAATGTTTGAGCTGTAAAGTTGTTAATTTTACAGTCATTTTAGGGTTTGCATCGATAAAGTCGTCTTAATGATCAGGACTGCTCTCCAGCTATAGAAGTTAAACTAACACATTTGAAATGTTTTACAACATTTGCACATCACATTCCGGAGGCACCGGGTTACATAACTCCTCACTCTGCAAATGTTGTCTGATGATGTTAGTATCAAAGAATGCATTTTTATAGCCAAAGAGCTACATTACTTTAATGACCCCTTTGACTGATAGAAAACATTATGTTCATTTCATTTTGGTGCCGTGACGTGCGGCATCTCCATCGTTGTAAATTGTGTGTGAAATGCAAGATCTACAGGAGCAGATTGCACCTCTTCCCTAAGGTAAGATGTGAATAGGAAGCCCTCCAAGAGGAACAGCTACCGTGAGGTTAATTAAGCAAAGTGTATTCCAGGGTTACGGTTCAAATGAAAATACAAATGACATCTGCCATCGTTTGTCAATGTCGCTCGCTCTGCATGCCTATCAAGCAATCATTGTGTTTCGAAACTGCAGCCAAAAGGTCAAGCGAAGAAACAGACAGCACACCGCTTCCATTTGTCTCCGGTGATACGAAATGCATTTACTTGGATGACAACTTTTGTCTGTAGCATGTGGCTGGTGCGAGAAGAGCTGCTTATTCACTTTCTTTTCCTTTGTGATTGGATCTACACAACAAGCTAACATCGTTATGCTGTAATATTGCTACATTCTGACTTATTGTGTGGATTGTGTAGTGTACACACACAAATATTTATCTGTAACTTTGCACCAGGAGTCAAGAGGTTTCCAAGTTTCATCCATGGATGAAATTGCTTATACATTCCGGATTTTCATATCTCCATGGCTCCCCTGTGCGGCATGCATGTAGGCAGTGGAAATATTCTCTCTGCAATGTTTTAGAGGAATATTTTTGTTCAGTACAACTTAAGCTCAGTCGATAGTGTTTGTGGCATTATGTTTATTACAATCAAAATCATTTTTTAATTGGAAAAGGGCCAATTTTATGGAAAATTTTAAAGCAGATTTTATTTTTTAAGCAGAAATGTGAAGCTTAAAATTTATACATTTTGTTTTTTTTCTTCCCTGTGAAAGCTTGTGTATTATTTGAGCTTCAAATCATTTCAAAAGGAATCCATGGAATCAGGGCAAAATATTTCCTTTTTATTTGCCTGTGAAATGTCGCTAATGTGACCACATCTTTGTTGTAAAATTTGTTCCAACTTTACACAGAAAACATTATTTTCACAGAAAACACTCATGTTGTTTATGTATTGTGGCTATTGAAAAAGTGTGCATTTTAAAATTTTTACAAATTGGCCTAATTCACATCATTGTAAGTGTCACTGCAACTTTTGGCCTTCATAAACAGTTGTTTTTCACATAAACAAATGGAAGGAGACACATTGTAACTCAATTGTGGATTTCAGATGTTGTCACATCCTACAACCTCATCACCTGCAGAGAGAAACTGCAACTCAATCACACCAAAATACACATAATGATGGACTTAAAGGCATCACAGTGGGTTATGAAAATGCAATATTTCACTGGAACTTGATATTCATTACACTATTTTCTGTTTCCATTTTGTTTACTTCTTTAAGTATTTGTTCATGTTCAATGTCAATTGTCATTTATTAATTAATTCTGCTAATAACTGTTGTTAGAGCACTGACATTTTTGCTACTATTTTACGTCAATAAAAAAATCAAATAAAAGTACCTAACTGACAACATGCTGTTGCAGATTTTTTGTAAAACCCTAATAGAGGCTACCATATATTATAATACTAGGCAGATAGAGGGGTAAAAAACAATATTAATAAATAATATATACAAATGATACTAATATACTAATAAATCATGGTTCTTTATGCAACCCTAAAATGGTTCTGTTTAGCACTAAAAAGGTTTCTGCTATTGTTACAGAAACAGTACCAGAACTTTTCTGGTATTGTTTAGAACCAATTTTCTTAAGAGTATGCTGTTTAGTGAGCTTAAATTCCTTCAATATTTATATTTTGGAAGAGGTTTGCTTTCACTGTGCCATCCGTTTCATTAGAAATATAGTGCTGTTTTTATCTCTAAGCTGTTGTTTTTGAAGAAACTTTTTAGTCTTTATATGTCTATGTTTTCCTTTTGCTTGTTTGTGCTTTGCCAGTGTGCTGTGTCTGCTGTAAACATTTTCCATGGATTGACGCAACACTGAATGCTTAAATTAAATTAGATTACAGCCCTTCCATTTTTACCCCATTAATTTGTGAACCGTCATTGATGTTATTCATAAAACTGTTTTTAAAAACATGGTTTCTGCCTTTAAATACAAAATAGCAACATCATTATCGGTCAAGAACGAGCGTTGTGTTGCGCATACTTATTGTAAAATTGGCCCTATCCGCAAATTGCAGCGCGAGGCATTTGGAACACTCAAATAAGTGCTTGGACAATCAATCCTGGATTCCCTCAAGCAGCCAGAGCGATACAGGTGTCTTCAAACCATTAAGGCTGATGACACCAACAACTTACACAGCCATGAATTATTAAATATAATAATGGATTATTTATCAAACTAGCTGTCCACACAGAGCTGCGGCGTTCACGTCAGTTTGGTTGGGATGGAAATGTCATTCAGATTACGCTACGCTTCTCATTCGTTGGATTACATTGATCACATCATTTGAATACAGGAACTAAAAGTAGAGTATGGTTTGATGAACAAAGCCAGACTGCAGAATGCTAAGTATGGGTATTAACGTCTAGTGTGTCTCTTCCTCTGTCAAACAAGCGGAAATGAAGAAACCGCAGACCAGCTGAACGAAAGCTGTGATGAAAGCTTAGTGTCAAACTACTTTAAATATGTCAATGTAACCAGAGAAAAGACATTTAAATAAAACAACCAGTGTGTGGCTCTCGAATTGTGAAAGTATTCAAAGATATCTACAGTGTTTGGCCCACAACTCAAGTCATCTGTAAAAAATGTTAAGTGGGACCCATTTCGAGAGATTTGCTTAATAATTTAACACGGCCTTAAACCAATTCACTTCAAGTGCCCAGATGGTGTTTTTATTAGGCAAATGTTCAGTACTCAAGAAGAAGAATTTACACACCTTAAAAAAAAGAAGCCCTACTAGAGTATCTCCAAGCTCTGCAATCCACTGAACTCAGAATTATTCACCACATGCTGCTGTCCTGATATTCAGCTCGACAATAAAAGTATTTAATGGATATCCATCTGTTTGCGAATGGTTTTGTGGACATTTAGACATTTCAAAACTGACATTGTGAACTTGAGTCAACAAGCTCTGGTTCCTCCAAGACTTGTGATCAGTCCACAATGGTTCTTTCTCTGAGTAAAGATGTGTCTACAATCAAACATGGCACACCATGTGTATGTAGAATTTCCTGCTGCTTGAAGCAGATAATTCACTCACATTTGGTGGAGTGGTGCTTGCTATCAGTACCTATTATACATCTTGTTTTAATTGAATGAATTGAGTAATAAAGTTGTACCAAAAAAGACTCCTAAACCGATCCTCTATTTAGTATGCAGAAGAATGTCAAAAAGTCAGGTAAACGAATTGGTCTGTCATAATTGGCATAAAAGAGCACGTTCACATTTCTCTCATGTTTCTTTTGATTGGATCAGACTGGCATCGTCCTTCTGATATGGAAATTGAGCTTCCAACTCAGATGAGCGAGAAAATGTCAGCGTCATTAAAATGTGGACGACGGCCTTTTGATTACTTTCATTCTGGACGAAAAGACTGTCGCCAAGGAAGTAAATTATGAATAACTTGGAGAGCTATATTTGTTTCTCACTGTGTGTAAAACAGTTACGTCAGATGGGATACAGGTCTTTTACAATGGATCACAGCAGGTAACGCGGCCAACTCAGCTATGATAAAAAAACAGAAATAAGTGAAGTGTGAAATGGCTCCCTGCGTTGCAGTCTATATCATGCAGTCGGTTATATGAAGCTTGTAAGACTGACATTTTTGCCTACGGACAACCTGTCTTATTTATTCATGGAAAGAGCCAGTTAAGAGTTTACACTTCAGGTCAGAAGCACCATTACAAGAATTTTACCATGGCAAAGAAAGACTGGAGAGTGTTTAAACATCTGTAACTCAGTGCTTTTTTGCAGTGCTTTGTGTCTCAAACTTTTATTAAATATTAATTTGTTGTTTAACCCTGTAAATCTTTTATATTAAATTCTTCAGTTATTTCTGCTCCTCAACTGTAATTCAGTTATAAATGGCAGATTCACTAACAGTGTAAGAAGCTTTTGAAATCTTTCTTTCAGTGTGTTTAATTTATTTTTTCATAACAGTGGTGGCTAACTATTATGTTGGGTAAGTTACTCTAAAAAAGTAAGCCTTTACTAGCTATTAATTATATATTTAACAGTGTAATTAGACTCATTATTGTCTCTAAAAAGTATTGCATTACTTATTATTACTAATTAATTTCAAAATCCTGTATCTCAAACAGCAGAACAATAGGCTTCAAGGATTGACATGAAACGCTCTTTTAATTCTTTAAAAAAAGTAACATAAAATTACATAAATTATTCTTGAACTAACCAAGGTATTTAAAGGGACAAAGTTACATTAAAAAATGTTAACATTAGTTGTTAAGTTTTTATATTAAATTGACTATTCTATACAGTGCAACATGCAATTACATCAGAATAAATTACAGTAATTAATTATTTGTTAATGCATTAGCCTACACCCAACACTGCTAATTGTCATAATTTTGTTTTAGTAATTGTTACCATGGTAAATGTTCAAACAGAAAAAAAAATGCTGCTATAGTGTCACAAATTAGTTTAATCATCCAAACATTCTGAAAATGTTTTGATTGCCTGACATTTGATAAATAGATCGTCGATTACAATAGGTAAAATGCATTATGGATTGTGATAATTAATTTTCATAGATTCAGATTCCACAATTCAATATATTTTGATCACTTTTAACTAAAGGAAAGTAGCCTACTCTTTAGACGTTGTGCGTAGGCCTACTATTTAAACGATTTTCAAAACAATTTAAACAAAACACTAACGTTTTGTGGTTATTTTGCAATGTTTAAATCTATAATGAAGCGATAACTAATTACAGTAATTGTTTTTTTTCCCGATGCACTGTCCTAAGGCAAAGCGATCTAGCAGAGAACTGTTTGCTAGGTTACTCCTCAGGTGAACACTAATGTTGGCTCGAAAGCTCGTAATCAAACTTTTGCACTATGGTCATATGTAAAAATAATTAATGTCTTTAAGATATCCCAAACCTTAGTTAAGGCGGTCAGACCCCACCATAAAACCCCTCCCTATTAATTCGCCACCTGACTGCATCCGCGGACTATTTCAACGTAAAGTAGATATGCGGAATGTACACAATACTCGCCTGTTTAACAGTCAAGCGTGCTGTAGTGCGTCAGTGTGTGTCTTTAAGTAGTACGCTGCGGTAGGAGGAGTTGTAGCGGTTGTGACGCCGCCAGCGGAGCCGTGGTGCTGAGCTGAACAGCGACTGTCCACCTGCAGTAGTGCGCAAGACCGACCGGGACAATATTCTCTCGCATCGCTCAGCGGAACAACCGACAGCACGTCTCACAGGAATTATCTCCACGTTTGTGAATAACAAACATCTGCCTCCTCTGCTGATGGCCAAAATGAAAACCGGCTGCGCGATTCTTGTGGCGTGTGCCTTAGTTGTGGGCACCTCTTTGGTAAGACTAAATGTTTTATATACAAACACTCTGGAAGTAACACTACTTGAATTCAGACAGACCGTGCGGAACAGTGCACTTGTATTTGTGCGTTTTATGCGCAGTGGTGCATCGAGCGTTTACTTTGTCTTTTTGGAAATGCAAAATTGCTTTCGTAGCACTTCTGTAACAGTCGATTTTTTTTCATTGAAATAACATTCAAACAAGTAAATCAGTTTGTGCTGAACACTTGTCGTCTATCAGGAAGCTGCAGTGGCTTGCAGCTGCACTTTTAACACACATTGCAGAGGATGCGACGATGCCTGTGGTGTGTCTGCGAGTAATAGTGCTGCTCTGTCCTTACTGGAGGAATATGCAAATTAATTGTATTCATATTAATATTCATGTTATGGGATATTCATAAATAGGAACGTCAGGAATGATTTAACTTGTTGGATGCTAGAGAACTGGTTGCTTTGGTCAGTGGAATTATGAAACATTAGTAGTTAAAGACGCACATATATGAAATCTAGAAAGTGCTGGGGTGTTGAGTAAATATAAGTTCTGCAAATAAGACATATTGCTGTTGGATGTGGCAGATATTGACATTCTCTTTGATGACTCATTCAGAATAAAATCTGTATCCAGCTGGGGGTGAAATGTAGCTATAGAGCTGTATTCACATGGTGGGTAGAGGCAGCGCTGCTTTAGAAAGTAACCATCTCACAGTCCTCTGACTAATGTGATCTGTAGGGATGCTTTGACACAGACTGTTCCTCTGTGGACGTATGAAAGAGCTTAGTGCGCCGGCTCTTTGTTGTCTTGATTTTTCAGGTTCGTAGTTGTCTGTGTTTCCGAATGGAAAAATATAGGGAGAGAGAGAGAGTGACCCCTAAAGGCAACCTTTCATTCGGTTCAGACACAGCCGAGGCCTGAGCTTGAACCCTGAATCATTTTTAGAAAAGCCCACCATATTGAGACTGGCATAACCTGAATATGACCCACCATCTAATTATGCTAAATCTCTGTGGTGAGCACTATCCATTGATGCATACACACACGCTCTCACACACACACACACACACACACACACACTAGGTCACTATCCTAAAATAGATGCCACTGTAATGGGCACAATTTCTCTACTGATTTACATGGCAGAACTCCAGCACAGCCTTCTTTACTCCGCATTTCCTGTCTTCCATCGCATCCCCCTTTTTTCCCTCGGTTTGTTTTAATCATCAAACAGGCTCGTTTAGCTCTTGTTAATTTTTTAGAGAAGCCTTGATGTTTTCGCTTGTGTAAATGTCTTTAAAACCACCATTAGGGCATAAGAATGCAGGCCTCTGAATGTGAATTAAGAGAATCACAGATTTGCTGCTTTTGATTTAGAATGTGTTCATTGGCATGGAGCTATTGAATATTCAAACACTACTGAACTATAGTAGTGATTCGTAACCAGGAGTACGTGCACAGCAGAGGGTGTTTAAGCAGTTTACAGTGGGTGCTTGAAAAGATTGAGATATTGCTTTGTTAGAGCTACAAAATATAAATATAAATATATATATATTTTTTTTTTTCAAATGCTTAAATAATGTAATAACAATCACAAAACAACTAATCTTGATGATTAATCCAGCATTTTCTTTAAATAATTAAATTTAATTTAAATTTTATTCTACTGAAATTAATTACTTATATTGACCGACTACAGTGATTATAATACAATTTATTAAAACTGACTTATTAATAATGTTAATATTAAAGATGAATTAAATCAGGTAAAAGGGAACACATTTTTGGTTTACGGTCAATGAAGTTACTGGAGTGTGATAAGTGTGATTTTTAAATGTTTAAATAGTTTAATAATAATTAAAATGACTAATTTTGATGATTAATCTCAAGTCTTCTTTCAGAACCTTTTTAAGGAATTAAAGAAAAAAAAACATTTTAAAATATTTTATACATTTGCATTGATGATATTCATAACAGAATATGTTTTATCCCATGTATTTTATTTCATTTTATTTATTACTGATATTGACAGACTAAAGTCATTATAATACAATTTATTATAAGGGACTTAATAATAATATCAATAATAAAGCTAAATTATATCCAGTTCAAAGGAACACTCTTGATTAGGTTGCCTGAGTGGAGGGTACATAAGATAAAAAAAGGCTTAAACTTGTCTATTCATTCCTAATAGTAAAACGACTGCATCCCTGCTCTGTGAGTTTGCCTCCTGAAGGTATTTATATCGGTTTCGATAACCTTGAATAAGAACCACAACCCTGTGGTCACAAATCAATTTGCCTAACCACTTCCCCTCTCCTGTGTCTTCATAGCCAATAATGTCTGTCTTTCTCAGGGGAGTCACGGAAACGCTCAGACCATCGCTCCATGCAGACCAGGTTTCTCCCAGAGTTTCTACACCGTATTTGTCCCCAGGGGTGTGCTGCAAGGCCTGAACATTCACAAAGGTAAGAGCTTGCAGTGCATTGCATGATTCGGCGCTGGTTTAAATGTGTGTGTGTGTATGTGTGTGTGTGTGTTAATCTCAGTGGAGCTTTAGCAACAGGTTTGTGGGTGAATATAAATGCTTGTGCATCACTTTCTCTCCATCGTTCTCTGTGTGTTGGCTAAATATAATATGTTAAAAACAATTCTAGCTTCATTATTGCACATTTATGGAGAATAATTCCTAAGTAATCAGAAGATGTTGAATATTCTTTGGTACTCTCACCTATGCAGTAATTTACACCAGTTGTGCTTACTGTATGATTCCTCAAAAGGTGTTAACAGTGATCCAAAACCAGTTTCATCCGGCTTTAAAATAAGCACAGTGCGGAATAACAAGCACAAATAAACGGTTTAGAAATGAAGAGTGGTGATGCAGATATGCCAGCATGCTGAATGTTGATAGTACACACAGGACCAGTAATGCAATTAGAACACGTTTAAAACACACAATGCCTTTCAAATGCAATTTTCAAGGTCTGCGAAACGTCAGGTGATGCATTTAAAGAAACACATCCATGCTATGCCAGAAACTACGCTTCCTTCTTGGTGGGTGTCGAAAGCGTATACACGTTCCTAATCGTTGAGAGCTACAGTTGGCACACGTCTACATTAATAAAATGCACAAAGCCAGTGTCTCCTACTGATCACAATCAATATGCATATTATTCAGCTTTAGTTTTCAACTCTCAGACAAACACTTGCTGGATGATTAAAAACATAAATAAATAGAAAAACGGAAAGAAAGCCATAATCTGAATTTAATGGGTAGTTCAGTGGCCCGGCTGGCTACAGAAGCCTCATTTAAATCTTATGTTCGTCTCCCGCAGGGTGTTTTTGCCGCTTTGAGCTTTTGCCCCCCCGCTCCCCCTCTGTCCTGCGTGTAATACAGTTCCTCTATTCTTTCCCACTTCTTTTCAGCAAGATTTCAGCCATCCTTTTATTCTGTCGCTTTTCATTGTCATTGAATGTGTGTGTGTGTGTGTGTGCGCGTTATGCAGGGATATGCTTTATCTATGGAATTTGTTTTGCTGTTACAGTAGGAGAAAAGATGTCGGGGGGGAAAATTGGACTTGCAGAAACAAATCATACAAGAAAATTACACATTGATTCGATGAATTACTTGTTTTTTCCACCGCATTCAAACTTTGATTGAGTATAACTGTTATTAGAGTAATCAATGGTTTTATTCACATAAACGTGGATGTGCAGAGGGAGATTTAGGCCTATTTGTTGTTCTCATTCTAGCTGCAACTTCTGCACTGATGCGGGAACACGGAATCGAATCTTCGTAGTAATTGCGCAATCCGTTTTATCATTTATTTTTTTATTCTAAATACTTTTAGAACATTCCTCGTTTACAGTACGTCTAAGATCTGTTTGTTTTGATTCCAGCCTGTGGAGGTGTTGAGGGAACATTGTCAGTCATTGACATGTCAGATGTGCTTGTTACACAGCAAGTCGGTGGAGTGTTGGCATGCGTGTCCAAGTGCTTGCGCATGAGTCAATCATTTTGTTTACTCGTGGATTTAGATATGAGCATTTTGCTGGTATCGACTCTCAAGCCTGTGCCCACAATATCCACCAGCCACCTTTCCTTCAATAACCAATAGTGCACTCTTCATTTTAAAAACATGCTTACCCCAGCACAACTTGGCACTCGGGTGTATATCGTCAGGCTGCAGTATGAGCCCTTATAGAGAGTGATTAATGTACAGTCACCGGCCTGGGGGAAGGGTGATGTGTTCAGAGGAACCGTAGTAATCGGGGAGTGGGGTCGCCTCACAGGGACATTAATGATAACAGCCTTGTGTAACCCAGAACCGTCAAAGGGGAGAGTAATGGGTGAGCCGGAGCACTCGGTAGGGCCAGCGAGCATCAAGTCGAGAAAATCCAGCGTCAATTTAGTCGTGATTATAAACATTGGCCTGACACTCGAGAATGCTAATGCTGAGATGGGATTTCTCAGGAGCACGGTGTGGTCTGAGAGTTGAACTCGGCCGAGGAATCGAGAGTAGAAAGTTCCGCTTGAGTTGCCTCCATAACTGTTTAATATGGCTGCGGCGCACTGGGGTGAGAGTGAGCGATTCATCCCAGTTCTCTAGGTACTGCTTAGCATTGGTCTCTAAAGGCAGGCCATCCAAACAGAATCAGATATGACTACTCTTTCATGGCCAGAGCAGTCGGGGTGTCTGCCAGCTGTCCGCTGGTCTCGCAGCTGCTTGCGATGCAATTTGCTGATTCTGTTTAATTACACCGCTAGCTTGTTGTGTTTATTTTCTATTCATTTACAAAGGTGTTTGTTCACGCCAGGCTTTTAATTATAGCAAAGTTTAGGTATGATGACAACAGCGGTGCATTTATACCTATTATGCTCTAATCCTCGTGATCACTTTTATTATACTTATATGGATAACGAGCCTATTAAAGACGCGGCCCTCGAATGAAGTCGACCGGAGTGGTTATAATTCAACCATCCAACGTTTCTAATATCTTTACACAGTAAAAACAGACAGCGTGAGTCCCTTCAGGCGCTCTGCCTCACTAGACGTGATTCATCTTCACTCAGCATGTGAAAAGATTCATCATTTATGCTGACAAAATATAAATGCCAGGGTTGTCACATATTCAGCTGGCCTCAGGAGCATATGAAAGGGACCCGCATGGCCACGGTAAATAGGTATGGTAAGCATTTGTGTTTTACATGATTGGATTTCGGATTCTAAATGGGATGTTTCGAACCGCGTGTAACGTTGACTGATGATGCGATCATTTAGTGTGGCTCGTTATTGCGGTAGGCAGTCTGGCTCAGGAGAAAATTATATTTTATGAGGTTTTATTGTGTTACGTCATGTCTTCCGGCATTTATGCAAACGTTTATAGACGTATAAACTCATGCATAAATGGCCAGTCTTGCTGTGTTGATGTGTACAGTGGGGTCCAAGGGTTTGAGACCATTCTGGAACAATTTAAAGGAACAAAGGAGTGTTATATACAGTCTGTAAAAACAAGAAATATATGATTTGATCGTGTATGCAAATGTCACAGGTCATGAACCAGGGGACATGCTGCTGTCATGGTAACACTTTACAATAAGGTTCCATTTGTTAACATTCGTTAACTCCATTAGTTAACATTAACTTACAGTGAGAAATATTTGTAAATGCTTCATTTATACATTATTTAAATCAAAAGTTGTATCTGTATATATTATTTATTGGATGCGAGCTAACATGAACCACTCTATCTGTATTTATTATTTAACTAACATGAACTAACTGTTAGCTAACATAAGCACATAAGCATAACATGAACCAACTGTTGTATTTGAATTAATATTAAAATGGTTGATACATACTGTAACAGATGTATCAATGCAAAAAAAAAAAAAATTAAGAAATACAGAATGTATATTTATCTGTACAAGTTATATGTATATTGTACATTTTTCGCATGTACACTTCATTTATAATATATTTCTCTGTATTTTTATCCTTTTTTTATTTTTTTAATTAGCTGATTTTCTTTTTTTTCAAAACAAAAGTAGGCTAATTAGAAATTATTTGTACATTTTTTTTCAGTGGTCTTTTTTTATGTTGATATACACTACTGTTCAAGTTTGGGGTTGATAAGAGTTTTTAAATGTTTTTAAAGAATGTTAAAAAATAATAATAAAAAAGAATGTTTATAATAAGGCTGTGTTTTTTAACATATCAAGATACAATTAAACAGCAATATTGTGAAAAATTTAAAATAAATGTTTTTGTGTAAACTGTGATTTTCAACATTCTTTGATAAATAGAAAGTTCAGAAAAACAGCATTTATTTGCAATTATAGAATTTGTATTAACATTATAAATGTCTTTGTTGTCATTTTATACATCTTTTCCAAACAGAAGTATTAATTTCTTTCAAAAAACAAAAACAAACAAACAAAAAAAAACACTTACTGACCCCAAACATTTGAACGGTAATCTTCATAAAATCAGATCAGTATAGATTTACAAGAAGAAAATATAAGGATTCATATACAACATACAAAACGTTTTTGAGAGTATATTGTCCATGAAGACGAATGGAGCATTTGAGCGTAGGCCTTTTTCAGAGCAGGACCCCACCTGGGAGAGATAAACCATGAAAACGGATATTCCACTGATTGCACATTGTAGTGTAAACCATCATCTAGGCCTAAGAGCAGGATCAGGCACTTTGAAGCCAAAGACAGAGAGATGGAGATGGGGGGAGGACAGGTACATTCTCACACACAAAAGAACAATCTGATTTGAGTTGCACTTACCCCTAAATGGTGGTCTGAAAGGATGCTGTCAGAATGTGTTCAAGAGAACATGAGCGATGAACTTCAGCGCATAACCCTTTAATATCCGACACAGTGCTGGTGGGAAATGGAAGTCAGTCGCCTTTGCTGTTAGTTCAGAGGTGGCCATTAATCATCTTAATTACTAGTGCTTATGCATAGTCAGAGTCATTTGACTTCTCTGGCAGATTTGTGGCATTTGCAGTGCCACAAAATATAGTGCCTGCTTGGATTTCTTAGATATTCTACGTATATGCCACATTTTATCATCAATAAAATATAGTAAGACCCCACTTCAGATGTCCTTTCGCTTTAAAAAATATGCCTCTCCCACAAGGACATCCATTAAATCCAAATGTACAGACATCTTACTGCAGTTTTACAATAAAAACAGAACTAGGACTCCACCTGTGAGATGGAGACGCTTGGCGCTTGGACTCCCGGGCTCTCTCTGCTTTCCAGTCGTGTCTTAGATTTTACCTCATTATCTAGCAAACACATTGCTCTCCATACTTACACCGTGCTGTGGAACCTCTCATGGATACAGACATTCACAAAAGCTCATTAGGATGGTTCTGTTTCAGCCCTGTGTGTAGCTTTGCTGTCACAAACACAACAGGGTTAAGAGTTTATTACCAAACGTAACATTTCGACTGAATTCTGATCGGATGAGCTAGATTAAAATCAGTCTAAAATCAGTAAAATTAGTAATAATAATAATAAGAAATGTTGTTGAAAATTAATACATCTGTTGATAGTTTTTAAATGATTTTATAATAGAATTTCTTTTTTTTCAATTTCCTAACATTTTCCATTTCCCTCTCATGGTCATGTTTTGTGAAAGAACAGCTTACAAAACTTACAGCTTTTGATTTCATAATAAACAGCATGATCAAATGAAACAAAAATGTCCTGTATTGCTCAAGGATGTTTACATTTTACACGGTTGAAGATAACATGATTTGTGCTGTTCTCAAAGATGCAATTTCCTTACATTATATGCTGTTATTGAACAGAAACCAGTGAGGTCTGCTACTCAGCTCAAGTGGACCAAGCATTAAAGAGTGTACCGTATGCACAGACTTGGTTTGTGTCATGCCTGATTTATTTTTCCGTCACATTTCCATCTAGTGTTCCACAATATATCAGTCTATATTAAAGGGAGAAATCTTGATTTCCTTGGATCTTTATTTTTCTTCCCATCCCTCTGTCTATCTCATGCTCTCTTTCTACCACTCACCTAGCAGTTCTTAATTAAGTTTTCTTATGAAACCATGGTTCACTGTCTATTTGAATATAAATCAGATTGGATTTTCATCTTAAAGGCAGATTTTTCACTGCTGGCTGCATATATACTATTAGCCAACAAGGCATTTCTCATTTGCATTGGCCCCGTCACTTAGAGTTATGTTCTGATCTAACGTATTCAGATGCTTTGGTGCTTAAGGTCGTTAACCTGAGATCGAGGTGGCAGAAGTGGGCTGAGATTCTGCTGGAAGGCCTTGAGCATACTGCTTTTGAAAGAAAAATGATGTTGATTCATTCATTATTTCTAATATTGAAGTGAATGCTTCTTTTTTTAATAGAAATTTCAGTTTGTTATATATCAGGGTGAAAAACATGACGCATACACAAGGACACTTCAATCCAAAAGCACAATTTCTATCTATAAAACATTTCCGTGTGATCAGACTGTCAAAGAATGGCTAGAAGGTAATATAAGGAAATTGTTTACTTGTGATAAAATCATTTAGACTTATTCCTTCAGATTCATTGAACACATTTTGACAAATTTGGCATTGGTACTTCTCTCATGAGCATGCTAAGGACAGCTAGGACAGAGGTCAAGTCATATTGACTATTTTTAAGGTGCTTTTGTGTCATTTTGTGTCTTGAAAGCTCCAGTTTCCATTCATTATACACTGTAAAAACTCAGCTGAAGTTTTTAACTTGAAGTTGGTAGGAATTTTGTTACAGTGTAATTTTGTGGATAAAAACAACTCATACATTCTTCAAAATATCTATTTGAGTAAAATAGAGTGAAAATGGCTGCTCTTTTCCATATAATATCCATATAATAAAAAGTTTTGTCAATGTCCACAATGCCTAAAAAATATCCCAAAAATAGCATAAAAAATAGTCCACGTGACTTGTTCATCTTAAGCCATACGCAGTGCTATTTTAGCATTATTTATATACCACTAAATATTTTTTTTATATTTCATTTTAAATTTACACATTTTTGGAGATTAGTAATAATTAGTATTTTTGTATTTGTATTTATATTTGTTTTTTATTTTAGTTTTAGTAATTTTAGTTTTAAAATTCAACTTAATCTTAATTTATTTAATTTCTTATTTTAAAGTTTCAGTTTTTCATGTAATATTTATATTTTATTTTATTATATTTCAGATTTATTTCAATTAACTAAAATAATTTTTCATTTTATGTTACCTTAAAAAAAAGGAAAAAAAAAGAAAAATACCATACATGTTTTAAACAAAACTTCAGGGGAATAAACAACACAATTTTTCTTTTGTTTGGGTGTACTGATACTTTAAGAGTATTTGTCTTATATATGTATATATGTATAAAAGAATACAATACATGTTTATACACAGCAGGAATGTTAAACTACATGTTAAACAAACTCTCTCACTTTTTCTATATACATACATATGCATGTTTGTTCTCAGCGGGCCATTATGAGTTTCATGACTCTGACCTAGCGGTGTCTTTATTTCCTCATCGTGCCCTTAGGTTCTGTTTTAATTACTTCTTCCTTTGACATGGTGGGTTTATTTTAAGGAGCAAATACTAAAACGCCACCGGGAAAGCGTACATGATTCAACCCAGAGAGTCTCGAGGTTTGGCACCAATCTAAACCGAGTTGAAGATGGTAATATGAAAGAGGTGAGGTGTAGAGCCTTTTTCTGCTGTTGGAGATCGCAGAAGGGCTGGGGGGGGGATGAGGAAAGGAGCATGTGAAGAAAGAGGTGAGAAATGCTAATTGTATTCATAAGATGCAGCCTTAGTTTATCCTTATCTATGCGCCTCTCTCTCTCTTTTCCTTTTTGAGGCTTGAAGACAGCTTCACTTCAAGTCCTCAGGCTGTCTTAAAGAGATTCTGTTGAGAGGGCTGTGGTCAGGGACTGTCGGACATGCATTTAGTCTGTTTGCTTCTATAAATGCAGGACTCACGAGGAGAGATAAATACACAAATACACAAACAGAAAAGGTGTTGGTGAGAATATTTGGCTGACGTCTTGAATTTGAATCGCACACACAAACACGGGCACACAGTCTCTTCACCAGCCTGTCAGGTTGTCATTTGATTGTGTCTTTGGGGTTACGTTTTCTGTTTGCAGCATTTTGACTTGATTGACAAGGGCCACAGGAAGTGGAAGCATCCCTCCATTCAGTGAGTGATTATCTTAAATGGAGAATTTAAAGGATTACAAAACTGGCCCAGTAATCCAGCTGTCAATCTCTTGACTCATTAAGGAGTTGGAAGAGAGAGGGACAGAGAGAGAAGAGAGGAAACTTAGGTGTTTGGAAGAGAGGATTAGTCTCTCTGCTCCGTTTTCCTAATCTTTATGAAACCTTGTATCATTGTAGATGATATCACAAATATGATGTTCTGTTGAAAGAGACAGTTCATCCAGAAATTAAATACTGTCATTATTATTTATATATATATTTTTTTCGATCTGTTTGACTTTCTTTTGGTGACGTTTTAAAGTCTTGGCTGCTCTGTTACATTTGGTAAAAAGGTGCTCTCAAAGTCCAAAATGACTACAACGAGGCTATTGGCGCCGACATATAGCTTTTATTTTTATATTTTTCGTTTTCATATTAATTTTAATTTAAGTTTATTAGTTTTGTTATTTAGCTTAACTTATTGGTAGCTCAGTTTTAATTTTAGGGCCAGATTCACTAACAGCTTGCGCCAACTCAAACCATCTTTTGGCATTAAAATTCTATTGTCAGGATTTAATAAAGACGCACATTGAAGAATTAGCGTTGAAAATGCATGGACACAGTTAATTTTGTGCTTGACCTTATTGAATATGCATTTGTAGGAGTTTCCCTTTCAGGCACAAAAAATTATGGGAGGAGAGTATTGAAATGAATCACGCAATGCAGATTACTAACATTTGCGCTTGTCAAATTACTGGTATTTGCGCCATTATTTAACATCCAAAAAAGCATGTCTTAAAGCAGGCGGTAATTTGCGCTGCTCTTGGTGGATAGCGCTGGTCATTATGGAAATGATCTGGCTGCGTCTGTGTTCTTTAATGTGCGCATTGTTCATAAATCACCCGCAGAATGTTCCCCTCCCATTGGCGCTTTTATGGAATTGTGCTCTAACTCTAATTTGCCCTGTTTAGTAAATCTGACCCTTAGTACTTTTACTTGAACTTATCCTTATTTTATTTTTGACAGTTTCCAAGTCAACATTTCTCATTTTCTTTTAAGTTTAAATTTCAAAGTTAGTTTTTCATCTAATATTTATATTTTATTTTAGCTTCATTTAAATGAACAAAATCTACTCTTAATCATTTTAGTTTTAGTTAACAACAACAAAACTGGCAATACCCAAGTTAAGCCATTATTCACTGAAAAATGTCTCCATCTATATGGCATTTATAGACAATTTTTGAGCCTAAAGGAAGACTTTTGATCCTCATTCGCGTTTATTATGTGTAGACACAATATCCTTTGACAATGCACCTTTTGTGTGCCATAGAAAATATAAAAGTCATATGGGTTTGTAATGGCATGAGGTTACATTCCTTGAACTATTCCTTGAAGTTTTCTTTGAGGCACACTTTTTGAAAACAAGTCTGCACAATTATGAAATAAGCTTTCCAGGCCAGTGAAATGGCAGATTAATAAATCAGACTATGAGGGAAGAGAATGATATTAATAGAAATATTGTGGATTTCATAATATAAATCCCAAGTATTTGACTATCGTCTTTTTTCAAAGCCATTGTCTACACTTACAGTCTGAAACAGACTGAACTATCCATATCTGCATCCGTCCTTTCATTGATTTCTTTTGTTATTAAGTCGTTTATATTGTCCATAACAGGGAGGCATCTCTTGTAAATTATGAATATCAGCTCAAACTTGTAGACGTTTCTAGAATCCTGGAGCTACTTTGGGGACTGGAGTAAGGCGAGGAAAAATCAATATAAATTTCCACTGTGCTGCCAGTTCAACATGGTCACTCACTAACAGCATTGATCGGCTCTTCTAAAGAATCTTTGTAGTTTTATTTATATGTTCATACATGTATTCGTACAAACACAAACCTATTGAAAAGTAAAAATGCTGAAGGACAAGGAAACGCATGTTGAGAGGAGGTGAAGCCAGGTGAGACCACAGAAGCAGAAAAAAAGGGGGGGGGGGGGATCGAGGATTCAAGGTCTGTGTCTTCCCAAATTCCAAAAACTTGCTGAAGTTCCCTGGACGTCGGCCAGGAATGCAAATGTGATTATCAAAAAATATCTTCTGCAAGTGCTCGGACTCTAAATTGTCCTCTTCAGACTTTGTATACATTTTCCACAGGCCTGCAACTAGCTCTTCATGTTCACTGAACTGTTGTGGTCTGTAACTAAAAAGACGTATGGTGGCGCAGGCTTCAGCACTTTTGCGCTGATAAAGAGCTTGGCCATTGGTGGGTAAAAATTATGTTTGCAAAAGGACTATTCAAATTTCATCCCTGGCTACCAGTGGCTTAATTTTGAATTCTGCAAGTGTGTACAATATTCATTATCACCAAATGCAGCAGTTTCATATGAAAAAAGTAAACATCACCTGACCCTCGGCTGATATTTGGTTTATTTATTTATTCAAATCATGAATGCTGTTTACAACAGATAATTTGGAGGTGAGGTATGAGACCTGAATGTGAATGAAAAGTCCATAATGTCCAATGGGCATTGTGCTAGATGTGATAATTCACTAAATAGCACAAATAAATCCATTTCTGCTTCACTCACTGTGTCATCGCAGCACTTGTACTTGTACAGTCTGGATTTTGAATTACCCTGTAACATTTTGCTTTGCTGCTTACGTGTAACGGCAATGGCAAGAGAGGTTTAATTAAGCACTTCAAGTCTATACCAATAACTGAAAAGGAGTCAGAAACATGTTTCCGAAGGGCTTTAATTTATCAAATGAATCTATTGATGAAAGGTAAATGGATGTCTGAAAGTATTTAAGGCCACTCGGTAAGCCTTGAGTCAGAGTGCTGGGATGGGTAATGTTCTTGTCATTTAGTTTTGATTCTACGGGTATGCTTGACACTGTAAATGACATTGGAGCTGTAAAAAACTAATTATCACCATGGTCATGTATATAGTGTTATTATTGCAGCGATGCTGTGAAGTATTCAGACAATCCAGACATTGCTTTTGAAATCTGCACAATCCACAGGAATTTTCTTTTAATATTTTATTAATTAATTTATTTTTCCTTTGATTACTGAGACAGGTTAGTAGACACATAAATATGTTGCTAGGGGCCATGCCTCTAACAGTTTAAGGAGTTTTGAGTCTTTTGAGGTTCTACCACATCATTAATATTAATAGAATCATTAAATAATATACCTGTGGTTTTGGCTGTACTGTTGGATCCAGTAGACCGCAGATGGCTTTACTGCTGGTGTGGTGCAGTTTGTATCTCTTTGTGTACAGTATATACGATTTTATGAATGATGTTAAAGGAATATGTTGGGTTCAATGCAAGTTAAGCTATGTAAGAATTCAATAGAAAATATGAAACTTATAAAAACACATACACTGCTGTATAAAAGTTTGGGGTCAGTAAGATTTTTTTATTATTAAGTTATTCTTTTATTCAGCAAGGATTCAATAAATTGACCAAGAGTGGCAATAAATATATTCATAATGTTATTCATTAATGAAATCTGAGGGAAAAAAAGTTATCAGAGTTCCACAAAAATATTGAGCAGCACAACTCTTTTCCACATTAATAACAACAAAAAAATGTTTCTGGAGCACCAAATCAGCATATAAGAATGATTTCTTAAGATCATGTGACACTGAAGACTGGAGTAATGCCTGCTAAAAATATAGCTTTGCCATCACAGGAATAAATTACATTTTCAAATATATTAAAATAGAAAACATTTATTTTGAATTATTTAAAAGTATTTGATTTTTTTTGGATTAGACAAATGCAGTATTGGTAAGCATAAATGTAATCTTAAAAAAACAGTTCACTTTTAAATAGTTGTATATATTCATTAGTTAAAACTTGTGTATTATTTGATCAAATAGAATAAAAGCAATTTTATTCAAACTAAAATCATGTTAACATGCATATATTTTATGGATTGGTAGCATTCACTTTCACTGTAAGACAGCTTTTTCAGCTTTTTTTTATTTTTATTTTTAAGAAAAGGTGGGGTGACACGAAATTAATACTTGTAGTAATTATGTAGATCATAAGTGTGTTGATTGGGCTTAATTTGTGCTGAACCCAAAATATTTATTTTAAGCAGCACCTGTTTAAAAAAGCCCCTCTACAAGCTACTCCATAGGCACATATACAAACTCAACACAATGCACAAAGATGCACAGATGTTCAGACACGTGTATGCACTATGCATATGCACTCGCACACATGCAAACCCAGATCCTAGCAATCGCTCTGAATGTGCCATTAAACGGCTGCATTCTGTGATGTCATTGTGTTTTGATCTCAGGAGAAATGCCTATCACAGCTGTAGCTGCAGCAGTCTTCTACTGTATATTCTCTCCAAACATCAGTACTGGAAAATACCAGGATTTTCCCAGCCGACACCCACAGAGTTACAAAACTGAAGGTTTACTTTATTGCTTTGAAGCCGCACGGCTTTGAAAATACACAAACACACACATAGTCAATGGATGGAAATGTGCACAAAAAAACACAAACCATACAAACAATCATCCATTCAAAGACACTCTCTTTGTTACTGAGCTTAGAAGGTGATTTCATCTGAAAGTAATAATGACATTGAATGAAGCAACATCACTGGTGAGATCAAAAGCCTAAGAATTAGGCTACTTCCTGATCCTGTGGCCTCCGGATTTTTGTATTTCTACTGTTAACTTTTTTACAGGATTTTAGATCCAATTTGGACACCTTAACCAATCCCACACATTTCTCTTTTTATATATGAAGAAGAACATTTGATTTTCTGTGATTTTTTTTTTCTGCAGGTTACATCATCAGTAGGTGTAGATAAATTATTAGTGAATCAGTAATTTAACTCATTCATTCAGGAATGAAACAGGAGGCTATGTTTAGAAATAAGTCATTCACTCAGCCAATTTGTTCAAAATGCTGATTCATTGGAGGCCATGGCGGAGCTGGGAGCTCTGGAGGCCATGGCGGTGTTGGGAGCTCTGGAGGCCATGGCAGGTGGTCCTTGTGGCCGTGGCCTCGGTCCCCTCGGCCCGGCCCCTACAGCCGGAACCCTTTTACCCCCCAAAAAAATTTCCCTGGGGAAGTTAGGGGGTATAAGGAGCCCTCCGGGGCTAAACAGACAGGACAGTACATGGATAGCCCTCCAGGACTAAACACACAGGAACAGGACAGGACAGGACAGCCCTCCGGGGCTAAACAGACAGGGACAGGACAGGACAGCCCACAGGAACAGGAAGCCCTCCTGGGCTGGCTTGGAAGCTGAGGCTTCCTCTGGGCATGACGAGGAGTCAGGGGCCCTCACAGGGTCCCTCAGCAACCACTTCCACTTCGGCGACAGGGGGACGAGTCTCTGTGGACATGACAAGGTAAGTTAAAATGTTCCTGTGGGCACAACCAGACATACACACGGCACTCCTGGCCGTGTTGTGGACAGGATCCACGGGGCTAGGGATAGTGGCGGCCGGCGGGCATTAGTCAGCGTCAATCCGGCGGGCTTGAGTCAGCGGCGATCCGGCGGGCTTGAGTCAGTGGCGATCTGGCAGGCTTGAGTCAGCGGCGATCCGGCGGGCATCGAGTCAGAGGCGGGCCGGCGGGCATTGAGTCAGAGGCGGGCCGGTGGCGTGATCTCCCGTGAACGGCGCGCCTGGGGGAGCGGCAACCCGGGAACTAGGCAACCCGCCGGCGAGCTTGGGAGAGCCACCGCCGGCGGTGGATATCTCCCGCAATCGGCGGGCATGAGGGCATCGTGGCCAGCGGACTCGCGGCGATCCCGCCGAACTCCCACGCCGTCTTGCAGTGGGCTATGGCGGGATTACGAGCGGCGACTTCCTTGCCGCGGGACAGACATAAACAAACAGACTGGAACAAAACAAAAGACTTTTGAAAACGAAAACGAGGTGAATGGGCGACGCTTACGGTTGGGTCTGGTCTTCTGTCACGGTGCACACACGAGGGAGGAACAAGGACACGCAGATAAGGACGTAAACTCAAATAATAGTATTTAATAACATCAAGGCAGGACAAGACAAGGCAGAGAGACAGGATACACCGGGAAGTCACAAGTTGACCAGACGACATCAAACTGAACAGGCATGAACTAACATACACAGGTTAATTACAGATAACGAGACAAACACAGCTGGAACATACTTAACTCATAATGACATGAAACAAGGACAGGAAACAAACCAAATATGGACACAAGAGGCAGGAAAAGATGACACACACAACAGAACCCTGACATTCATTCAGTAAAATTGTCATTAAATCATTCAATCATTTCATTAGCTCAAAAACACGGATTTATTCTAAATATATTCTAACACACTGCAACATGTTCCTCTGAGACATTTTCTCACAACATGCCAAAAATGGTAGTCAGTATTAACTTCTTGTTTATTGAACTGCTTGTTTTAAATGCAATATATCTGTATATTTATCACTATGTGTAGTGTGTAGTCTCTTTGTTGTTTTAGAACACAATTGCATGTATATTTTTGAAAGGACTGAGATGATTTGACGTCCAGTGTTGTGTTGCACATTATCTGTTAGTTTATCTACATTTCACATTAGTGAAATAGTAGCACCAATATATTCAGAGGCGGATTTAGTGAATCAGGGGCCCCAGGCAAATATAGGAATGGGGCCCTATACATTTGCACACATTTACCTAGATCAGCCTTGCAGTTTCTTTTTTGTCGTGATGCTTGCTGCTGCACAATGTTGCCCGATAGTTGTGTCCAATGTTTCTACATTTTTCATGTACATGTTATAATGGGATTCTTTCATTTACATTTACATTTACATTTATTCATTTAGCAGACACTTTTATTCTTTCGTGTTGTAGACCGCAAAATAGCAATTGATTTGCCGTTGAGATACAAGCTTTAACAAAAAAACTAAATAAATTATTAAATGATAAACCTCACAACTGAACCTTTAAACCATTTTCTTTTTAAGAAAAGGGATGAGTCAGAAGTATAAATTATTATATTATTTAAAACGGATTTATGTGGGTGGATTTTCACATTGGTCTGAACAAAAACTGCAGACTGGATTATTGAAAATGCACATTCATTCTCTGCCAGTAGGAGGTCATTTTGGAACGTCAGAAATATAGCTGTTTCCCCGGTAATGGCTGTAAACAAAGCAGTTCTCAGCTCATAAATTATACTTTATCAGGTAAAATGAAAATGAAAATTTTTATCTGTTCTAAATGTACCTTAAATTAATACTTTTCAAGTTATTAATACTCTAATCAACATGGGCATGGATAAATATGGGTGCTTTATGCAATATATGTGTATTATTAGTGAAACCATAGTCAGCATGAAGACTAGACATGTTTCAAAGGTTATAGATGTTTTTCAAAGAACATGTTCATGTCTATTAGACACATGAAAAAAGAAATACCGGGTTCCTATTACTTCTCTTTCTTTGCACTGAGCAAATTTACTGACACAAACCTATTTACATTTTCGCACACAGGGCAGCTCACTTCTGAACATGCAAAATGTACATTTATTATTTATTATTACATTTGTTTGCCGCTCTGTGCCATATACTGTATTTTGATGCAGCTAAATTCTCAATAAAACTGTTTTCATTGGTATATTTTTCTGTTTCTGTTGTCAGACAACGGGATGAATATGAAATAGTGACTGAAACACGATCCATTAAGACATAACCAGCTCTCCCTTCCACGATGTTAATCTGCACATTAACTGATTGACAAATCCTGATTTATAATCGTGCCGTCATCTGATGAAATCAAATAGGCTACACATAAGATAAACACAATAGCTGTGATTTCGGCTATACTTGCATGTAAAATTAGAGAAGCAACATATCTGTGTTTTAACAAAGTGCAGCTCCTTTCAGCCGCTCGCTGTACAGAGCAGATGCAGACAGAGAGAGAGAGAGAGAGAGAGAGAGAGAGAGAGAGAGGTGTGCACGCGCTGGGAAAGAGAGACCTCGCGCTCGTGCGGCAGTCAACTTAAGATGCATAATATTTTCATTTGCTACAAGCAGGATACACAAGAAGCACGTTGAACTCGGACACGCAGACGGTTGTCGTGGTAATAAACACCGTAACCAGCAACCGTTCGCGTGTCCACGCTTAATGCGCATCTCGTATATGAAAAGCATTTTAGGGGCCCTTGGCTTTTGGGGGCCCAAGGCAGTCGCCTACCTTTGCCTAATGGGTAAGTCCGCCCCTGAATATATATAATTTGTGAATGAGGCACTCATTTAAGGCAGTTCTTCACAATAAAGAGGTTGGACGGGTTAGCAAATGGCCCATGTTGGTTTGTGATTCAGTCTGTATCATTCGAACAGCTTGCGTGATGATTCGTTTGAAATACAGTCTCTGTTCATACAACTGTAACTGGATATTACAGAATGCAGTGAACAAAATGAGTGCTGGATGAGCTGGATATTTACTTACAGTCAGTTGAAACTAAATCTGCAAATGCATCCTATGATTTGGTGAAGATGAAGAAGCTCTTTATTAAGTTCTACATCGTGCTTGTGCAGCTTGTACTAGAGCTACATTTGCAAACCAAAATAATATCAAAACACAAAGGCCGGTTTCACACAGCAAGCACTAGCAGCATGTGAGCAGCTTTTTCTTTCTTTTCTTTTTTTGTCGTGCATGTTAACAAATGAGTGCATTCACAGGAGAAACATGTGAGCAACACAAAAGCGATGGTTTCGGTGCAGAGTCTAATTTTGCTGCTGCTCACACTCAATTAACAACACACTTTTGATGGACAAAATAAATTTGATTTCACACAGAAAGTGCTAAAAATGAACAGAATAAGCATGTCTAGTGTTTTTCTTTTTTTAACAAGAGTTGATGTTGATGTGAGTTGAAGAGTTTATGTCAGAAAAGAAAATGAAAAATCAAAACCGTATTTAAAGATTTACCCATTTAAACTCGTTTTTTATTATTCAGTTTGGGTGAAAGTATGGTTTATTATAAACAGCACATTCCATATGGAAGTATGACTGAAACGACATGATTGGAGCTGTTTTTGTTGTTTACCAAAATCCACACTACAACTATAATGATAAAAACTGATATCTTTGAAAACATTTTCACAACAATTTTTTTCCAGCTGATAAATGATACAAAAACATTGACTTCCAGTCAGAATCCAACCAACTGTAACAAGCACAAGAATGTTACAGACAACAAAAGTCCAGCACGCATCAATAATAAAGTGTTAACATTTGTAGTTATAGCTAGTTATCGTTGTATATAGCAGCTGGCAATAGATTTTGTTCTGTTGTACTTCTTTTAGCAATGTTTAAACATTGATTAGATCAAAGCTGACTGTTTTCAATATTTTATTTTTTTCTGTATTTTATGTAGCTTGTAGTGTGACTCGGTAGCTCCATCAAATTTTTATCTGTAGAGTATTTAGTGGCTTATCTTACTGTATTTTTGGAGTAGCTTGCCCAGCACTGTTGACATCAGATCAAATGTAGCTTGGTTACCCACAATACCATATTTCTTTACACCCCCTTGGCAGCAAAGTAACATGCTTAACTATGCATAGACATGGATGTTGACTCAAGAATCATGAGCAAATCACCTATTTAAAGAGCACCATAGTGTGTGCCCTCGGGATTATGCAGCTGTCTCGTGTCTTTGTGTGAGAGAGAATAATTGTTTTTTCTCTAATTACGAACATGAGATGTGGCTGCTGGTGTGGTTGTTCGCAGCTGCCATCTTTTCATTCTTGTTGGCACCTTTCTCGCTGAAAATGGGATTTTCTACCATCTGGATTTGAACATAGTTTGCTGTACAATTTCTCAGTATATTACAGTTAAAAGATCTGTTATTGTTTCCGTAAGCAATTTATATGAGCTTTAAGGGTGAATTCACTAAACAAATGTTGTATTTCAGCAAAAAAAAAAAAAAAACGTCACATTCACTAATTACTAGCAGTACAATTTATTCAGCCACTAAATGCACAAACAAGACTTGTTTCTATGTAAATAAGGCTTGTTAAAGACTACGCCTTGTTTGCAAAAACTCCGCAATTACTGTTGCGCTATTACCGCCTACAGAAAGCAGTCTGTAAACAGAATTTTATTAAACAAGGATGTTTGTGTGCATTTTCTATTGATCATGGCAGCTGCTACCCATCAAATGATAAATTATCATAAAGGCGGATGTGCGGTGTAGTGCATGCTTCAAAGCGACTTAACCCTGTGAAGCCTGACATACGAAGTAATAAATAATAGTCAGAATATATATATATAAATATTAGTGCTGTCAAAATTAGAGCGTTAACGCAGGCGATTCATTTTTTCAGTTTAATGCGTTAAAAATATTTAACGCCGTTAGCGCAGAGGCGGGGCTACGTTTGGCCACCCCACTCACAAATGAACGCGAAAACGATACAGGGCTCTAAGCGCGTGCTCTTCCATTGCACCTGTAGCCTGTATCTTTTCATATAAAGTCGCGAAAGAAACTACAAGCATGCAATGTCGCAGTTATGTCGTCAGTTAAGCCATGAAGTCACCAAAAAGGCAATTAAAGCTGTATATATATATGTATGTATTTACATTTACATTTACATTTAATCATTTAGCAAACACTTTTATCCAAAGCGACATACAAATGAGGAGAACAATAGAAGCAATCAGACCATCGAGAGAGCAACAGTATACAAGTGCCATGACAAGTCTCAGTTAGTCTAGCACAGTACACGTAGCTAGGATTTTTCTTTTTCTTTTTATAGAATAGGTAAGTGTTAGTATTAGTTGATCAGGTGCTGACGAAAAAGATGTGTCTTTAGATGTTTTCTGAAAATGGCTAAAGACTCAGCTGTTCGAATTGAGATCGGGAGGTCATTCCACCAGCTGGGCACAGTCCAGGAAAAGGTCCGTGAGAGTGATTTGGTACCTCTTTGGGATGGCACCACAAGGCGTCGTTCACTTCCAGAACGCAAGCTTCTGGAGGGCGCATAAGTTTGAACTAGCAAGTTTAGGTATATTCATAATACCTAAAGATACAGTTTCATTTTCCACTGTGGTGCTGATAACGGAGCCCATTGGAATGTAATACAAATCGTCAGTCGTTGCCTTGGTAATGCAAGTGTAATGTAAACAGCGATATGGACGATGATAATTTTTTATATTGAATTATTTTTTATATTGAACCTAGCGTAGCTGTTTACTTGGCTGTTTGATCAAATAGCATGCTTCCGCTTAGCTAGCTATGGAGAAACTAGTAGCCAGGCAACAGAGTGGCGACGTCACGCACACGCACTCTACCAGCACGGTTCAGCACGGTTGTCTAACCGAGAACAGTTTGTAATCGTTCCGCACCGTACCAGGCTCACGTGGTAATACAACTGGAACCGTACCTGACAGTTCTTAGAACCGTTCGGCCCTGATAGTGGAAAAGCGGCTAAGGAGCGGGAAGGCCTGCGATCGGACGGCGAGGTTGCTTTGTTTCATCTCGATAGGTGAGTAACATTGGTTTTGCTTTGTTTCACAAAATTAATCGTTGCCGTACCAGGGCTCTCAAAATCGCTAGCCCGACGTCCCTGGGCTATTGCGTTTTCCAGTCGGGCTACTAAAATGTATTACTGCCCTGCCCGACGGGCTACCTTAAATACAGGGCTCCTGCGGGACCTTAAAAACTCCTAATTTACTTGTATAAAATTTAAGGCCATAAAAAGTTTTAAATACGTTAAATGGTATAAGAAAAGTCTTAATTACAATTTCAAGAGGTCTTACAGTTGGGGACGGAAAGACAAGAATCGCGATACAGCTGGATTAAACTTCAAAAGGCAATGATGTCATTGAATAAATATGAGCGCTGCACATTTCAAAGTCAAAACGCAGCGCAGATGTCTTTATGTGAATGTGTCTCTGAAGGGAACCGTCTGTCCTCAGAAACGTGTCGTTGGCATTTTCATTTCATCTTGCCTATAAAATGCCTGATGAAGCAGCGTATATGAGCGCGGTGCTGCTTTGTGTACAGCCGTTACCAGAGAAGCTGCTATATTTGCTCCTAAAGCGCCACCTCGTGGCAGAGAGTGAATTTGCATTTCCAGTATGCCTATCTGTTATGTTCAGATCAATGAGAATATTGACCCATGTTTTTATGCAGCAAACATAGAGTTGTAAATGTGAAAGAAGTTAATGCGCCTTCTAAAAATCTAAACAATTAAGACAGTAATATTTATGTTTTAAATTAATATAATAATATGTTTGACTTGTCCTTTTTCATAAAAATGGTTTAAAAGCTGAAATGCCATTTTATAAGATTTTTTTTTTGTGAAAACTTGTAACTAAACTGTAAATCATGTCATTTTATGGCTTAAAATGTTACCATAGACATTGTCCAACCCCACTCATACAGTGTTCATTTTATTGTGCAGCTCTTAAAAACGTTCATAAGTTGCCTTAAATTGATTTTTAAAAATTCTGCAGATACCCTGTAAATAGTGAAATAAAATTATTTCATTGATATTTGTGTATTGTTGACATTTAGACTTATCTGATTTTCTATATGTAAAAAAAAAAAAATTATTTGGGCTATTTAAATTCATTTTCGTGCTACCAAAATCTGAAGAGTACCTGCCTGAAGGGCTACCAGGAATTTTGAAATTTTGCGAGCCCTGCGTACGTATGTGTGGGGCGGAGCTATCAAAATAGGGGCGAGACCCTTTTGGGGTAGGGGCGTGTTTGTTTTGGTGATTTAAAATGTCAACATTGGCTGCCAGAAATCACTTTCCCACCTTTAATTGACAAACCACTTTTTGTAGACTTTTTTGTAGTATTTGTACATTCTTCTAAAGCATCAGTATCAGTGACCTTTGACCTTTGACATTTGTTTACAAGCAAAGCTGTGAGCCAGCGCCCAGGTCCCAGGAGTTATTCGTGTGTCACCAAAAGTAACCCTTGTCACAGTGATGTTGATGGCCCGAGGGGTCTCTGCCTCAGTGACAGCTGACAGAAGAGTGCAGAAAGAAGCTGGGCCCTGGGAGGCCAGTCGTGCTTTTCAAACAGAAACAGGGACTACAGGTGTCAGAATCCATCTGTCCAACCTGATAGCGAGTCCTAGGATTCACTCTAACCTATTTAGCTGTAGTTTAGTGTGGATCCACAATCTTATAGGTGTGCTTACCTAATTAAGCAGGTCCCATAACATTACATTTTTTAAGGTATTTAGAAATATGTTTTAAGGTATAGAAACCTTATTTTGCACATCAAATCCATATAAACGTGAATAAGATGCTATTAAAGTGTTGTTCACCCAAATGCTCATGTTGTTTACCATAGCTGTCAAATATTATCAGAGCTTTTTTGATAAGCAGTGTATTGTGAACCAAAAGTGCCCACAGTTGGGGACTGTGGTTGAGGGCAAGATTTGAATTTAATATAATGTGTCTTTTGATATTGTGATTACAGTGTCTTTTGGGGCAGCTCATGTTTGAACGCCTCCATGCCAAAACTTATTTTGATTGTATGAACATGCAACCAAGCGAAACACTGATTTGTTATTTATGAGCCTCATCTCAAGACCTAGGTTTGTTCTATTTATTTGATTTATTGGTTCAGACAGTAGTCTAATAAAGTCTGAGGATTCTGTGTTAATGTTCCTGTTTGTTTGTTTGTTTGTTTGCACTACCGTGTAGTTTTGTTAATGATTGTTTTATTAGTATTTCTGTTTTGTCTGTGTAAATTCTCTTTTACTTTATTAAATCACAATCAGTAGTTAAGATTCAGACTCAGCTTTCATATATTATATTATATTCAAAAGGCTCGGTAAGGTTTTTATGAAAGAAATGAACTTTTATTCAGCGAGGAAGCATTAAATTGATCAATAGTGACAGACATTTGTAATGTTACAAAAGATTTCTGTTCCAGATAAATGCTTTTCTTTTGAACTTTCTATTCATCAAAGAATCCTTAAGAAAAAAAAAATCCACAAAATCAAGTGACTGCTGAAAATTCAGCTTTCAGATTTGCCATCACAGGAATAAATTACATTGTAAAATATGTTAAAATTGTAATAATATTCCACAATAATAAAGTTTTTATTGTATTTTTTATAAAATAATTGCGGTCTTGTTAAGCATAAGAGAATTCTTAAAAAAATCTAACTGACCTTAAACATATACCTGACAGATAATTCAATTTTATGTTCATTTACTTAACACAGTCTGACTCAAAGGGGTGTTTGGATACTCTGTCATGAGCGGCATGTCTGCCAAATGTCTCAGACCGGTTTATACTGTATGCACGACCCATCATACATTGAGGGACAAATTGACTGATGAATTCCTCTGGTTCATAGCAAAAGTGGCCTATTTAGTTGTAATTGAGTGATATGCAAGGGGAGATTATGTAAGTCAACCTTCACAGACCCCATTAAACAGCTTGACAAAGGCATTTTTTGCATATTTTGATATATTTTCTGTTGAGACAGGAAGTTGGGGCAGGACCAGCCAAGTTACTGCCTTTAAGATGAATGGCAGTGCTAACAGAAAGCTGTCTCTAGGTATTATGGACCACTTGCTATTGCTAGTCAGAGATATGGTAGTAGAGAGAAGCAGAAGTATATTTTGTCCAAGAAAGACTGTACATTCTTGAGTGGTGGCTCTGGTGGTGGTTGAGGAGATTCCCCCCTTGTATGTAAATCGCTTTGAGTGCCTAGAAAAGCGCTATATAAATGTAATGAATTATTGAGTCATTTTTAGTACGGTGCCGAAGATGACAAAGAATGAAGGGTGCTATGTTTTTGCCTCTGGGTGACTGTCTCTTTGTCTGTCTGTGTTTATCTTTCTGTTTATATTTACATCCATATTTATCGATCGCCAAACTTTTGTGTCTACTGTTAGAGTTTCTATTCATGTGTGTTAAGTTACAACATGTGATAGACCTATAATTAAATGTTGAACATACAAAGCTACACAGTGTCCAAATGTCCACCCACACAAACACCCAAGCAAGGGCCAAAGACATGCCTGACATACAAAAATATCTGTAATTTCACAGACTGTATGTGATGAAGCTTAGTTTTATTTAAATGACTTCATTAACTCTATGAGATTTCATTAGCTACTGCCACTGTGCTTTCGGCAATGTCGCATTTGGTTCATTTGGTAAAATGTTCGGTCAACAAAAGGAACATCAGGGTTTAAATACACCATTTCTTTAGAGACAATTACTCTGTGAAGTGCTTTTAGGGCTAATTCTGAGCACTCTTAATGTCTGTCTTAATGAGGAGATGTTTCTTTGCTAACATTTTGCGATGGTTTTTAGTGTGTGTGCTGTAAAATATTTAAACTATAATTCTAAAAACCAGAACAAAAACAGAACAAAATTATCGGCTTATGAAACAAATTCATGTCACAAATGAGTCCTTTCACCACTCAAAAGCATTTCTGCCAAAAGGTTTTCTATGTGGAGAAAATGGTCAGGAAAAACATGGAGGGGTTTTGAGGTGCAGAGTGAGGTGTGATGTTTTCGCTGTGCAAGTGAAGGCCATGGCGGCGTGGCCTGACAGAGCCGTTTATCACACTGTCCTCTGGTGATGGATCTTAAATTGGTTCACTTGGCTTGTATTAGCTTCAAGGAGGCTAAAGGGGCTGTACTACACACACATACACAACTGTGGGAGAATATGGACTGGCACACTTGCAAAATTAAACATATGCTTAGAAAGGCCAATAATAACATAATATTGGCAAAACTAATTGTTTACTCCCAAATTAACCACCCTCATATTTTTTTTGTCACTCATCATGGATATTCTCTCCATACACTGACAGTTCAAAGTGACCAGAGAAACACCAGAACAAAATAAATTAATAAATAAAATCGCTGCATCAAGGTTTAAAAATATCCTTATATATATATTATATATATAACAGCACTTGGGTTTGGAACAACATGACCACATTTTTATATTTGCATAAACTATCCCATTAAAATATGCACATGCACACTTTAAATAGAATAAATAAGACTCACTATACAGTATGTGCACATGCCAACATTAAGGTAATCTTGTGCAACAAACATTGTCTTTTTTTAAGTCAGAAGCTAAATCCTATTTAACAGTGAGCGAACAAACTGAATAGAACCAGTGTTTTGCCCAGTTAAATCATTCAATCCATCAGTGTCCAGTTTGATAACCAATTGTTCATGCTCATTTAGATCAGTGCTGGTCATTCTTAGTCTGAGACATGGATGGCTGGGTGACCAATCATATCAGGACTTCATGTTCTTATGTTTTCAATTGCCAGCTATTTCAGGTTAAAGCTTTCCATGTGGAAAATAGCTATAGAAAATAGCAAGGCCTTCAGGTGCTACTGCTGCGTAGACTGTGGAGGAAAAAATATGTAAAGTCCCCAGAACCCAGGGCATTCTTAAATATTAACATGTGTCCCTCAGAAGAAATCATGTGCTTCCATACATTTCACATATTTTGTAGATTATGCTTTGAATTTAAAGGAGTTCCGTGAATAGACTTAAAATGTATTTGCTGGATTTTAGTTCTGTGCAGTACAGTAATTGTGTAGAAATAGAAAGCAACAGTAAAATCATTGTTTTATTTTATTTAACTCATTTAACAGTATACTGCAAAAAAATATTTTGTTTGTTATTATCTTCTTAACTGAATATAGGGCTGGGCGATTTGACCTAAAATCAAAACCTCGATTAATTGAACATTTTACCTCGATTACGATTTTTATTTTTTTTTTTATTATTATTATTTTTTTTTTTGCCCTCATAGTTCATTAAAGGGGTTGTAGTGTAAAAATACTCCACTACTGAATGTTTTTTTTTTTTCTAATCAGTTTGCTTGAAATGAAGACGTCTTATGAAAAAGTCACATTTCAGTTTTATTGTTAACTTTTTTTTTTTTGCAAACAAATTAAATGAATATTGCCATGTCAAAAGCAGAAAATAACCAGCATCTCTTGCAAACAAAATACATTTTAAATATTGTCATGTGAAAAGTAGAAATATCTCTTGTAAATTAATAGGCTATTATTTGAAATAACGCAATGTGAAAAGTAGAAAATAATAACTTGCATGTTTTAAATAATGAATATGTAAATAGAACACTGCTGATTAAGAGAAAGAGCATGGCACAATCTTATTGATCTTGTCCTGTCACCCTATATGTGTATTTACTTTAGGTTCTTTGGCTTTACACAGAACACGTGTTTGTGTCTAAAACATCTAAAACCGCGAGATGTAGCGCTCAGGAATGGTTTAAAAAAGCGCCTACTCTGTTGTGTTATGTCAACCTGCTACTGTAAACAAAAGCTTGCAATGCTTGCCCCGCCTCCGGGGTCTTCTGATTGGTCCACTGTTTTTCCATTGCTGCGTGTAAAAGTTTAAATTCTTTTAACGTGCCACTCACGTGCGAGACGATGCAAAAGTGCAATGGTCATACATGTCCATATAGCACAATATTTTTTTTGTCATATTTCAACACTTTCCTCACTGTAGTTTTTCAGGTCACAAATTTAATATAATAGTATTTAATACATTTTAAATCTAAAAAAACTTATGCAACAACATAAGCAAGCCTTTGCCTTGACGTATAGATATTAATGTTCTTAATCCAAGGTATATCCTTCTGTGGAAGCCATAATTCAGTATGGTTGAACTTTATAAAAAATAATAAAGAAAGAAATATATAAAACTACGTTATAATAAATTATAATAAATTATGCCAAAATTACATATATAATAAATTAACATGTTGTATTAAAATGAAGTTGTAATTAAAATTTAAATATTATTTTTATACTTATAATCATTTACTAAAACGTCAATAGTTTTATATAGCATTTATTTTTATATTGCAGTTTTTATTGTCATATGCAGTTCTTCATGGGATTGTAGATCATTCCATCATAAAATACCTGTACTTTTTTATTTTTCATTTCATTGATGGTTGGTTTAGTTTGTGATTTTAATGGGGGAAAATACTTTAGTACAATAGTGGCTGAAAAAGTGGACTGTCACTGGTTTAGGTCAATGTTAGTATCCAAAGTGGCTTAACAGTTGTATCTAGGCACCTGGACAATGTCTACAATTCTTTCTTCCTCTCCATCCTTTTTCCATCTTTCCAGAAGATGTGAGCACTACTGGTATGTCTGGATTCCCAATTACTCCACATGAGCTTGGAACAAAATGGCCTCGTAACTGAGATTTGCAATCATTGCTCTTTAATTGGGTTTGAGTTGTGCCGTTTTCTCTGTGCTATTCACTGGAGAGGCTCCATCAATTTTCATCAGCTTGGCCATGTCAGGGTTTGAATAAACGGAATTCCAGTGTCATGGGTCCCTTTCACTGAGTCTTAATGAATGCGTAGAGTTCAACTATAGTCCTGCAAATAGAACACACGCACAATGGCCTTCCCCTGTAGTCCCCTTCAGAAAAACAGGAGGCCTTCAATCTACCTCCTCCCTGGAGAAATTGGTATTCAGCTGAGCGTTACTCACTTGGGGAAGGCATTTAGGACTTCCTGCTACCATCTGGCTGAGCTTTTCAATCACCACAAAAGTCTGAAATCACGCACACCATTGTAAGTTTTCGAAAACATTTGTCTCTTGCAACTTGAATTAAAAAATGACAGTGATGTCTCTGGAATGATAACCACCAGGCTTAAAACGTTTATTTTGTTCTTAAAAGTATGATTATGCAACTCTGTGACATGTGTTGCTGTTTTTCCATCTGCTGAAATTTGCAACTTTCTTTTTAATTGTATTTTTATTTTTTTACTATGGTTTTTCCTTTTTTCCTCACACATATTGAATGACCTATATCATTATAGACAATTGTGATATGTTTGTGCACGTATGCTGAAAATGTAAAAAGTTATTTTATTTTAGTAGAATGCAACAGTCAGATTCTGCAAGTAAGATACTATATTGTTTTATTTAACTTATTTTAGCAGTAGTGTACAACTGCTAAAAAAACATTGTATTACTTCATTTCATTTTATTTGTTATTATTGTCCCCTTAATTGTTTGTTTTCTAATTCTACATGGTTGCTGATCCTTTTTCCTTTTTGTTTTTCTGCTGTATTTTATGCACTTATCTCGATGTGGTCAGAAATGTAATAAAATAGTATTTAATAAGAGTTAATAAAATAATATTTAAAATGTAATAAGAAAGAATACAACAACAAACAGCAAAAAGAGAGAAAGAAACAAATTAATAATACAAACTATAAAATTAAGTAGGATTATAAACAATCAATTAAGAAGGCACTAATGACAAAAATTAAATAATACTTTAATAATTTCTTTTTTGAAAACTAATTAGTGCTAGTTTGGTGGTGGTCTGTCTAGTAGAAATGACCAGCATGGCCTTTCTGATAATTCTAGTTGAAGTCTTGGTGGTTAAGTTGGTTTAAAAAGCTTGGTGGGAACACCAGAATAGCATCGCAACCAAAATAATATGCTTTTCAGCAGGGTGGGTTATTAACCTCCCGGATTTTGCCATAAAATGCTCAGATGAGGAATTTTTGGCAACTGAACTTTTTTCCCCTCTGTACTTGTCAAACAGGTGTTGCCTGTTGTTGGAATGATGACACAGAGCATATGTTTCCCTCAGTTTCACACCCGCTCCTGAGCGAGGTACCTCCTCACAGTACCGCAGGATCTATTCCCAGTGGGACCCATTACTAATTTTAGCAAAAAGCTGACAGTTTGGTAATCACTGGGGACATTATTAACTCAATGAACTGAATTTTAATGCAGACCCACATAAAATACAGCTCACAGCAAAAGTGGCGTCTGTCTGGGTGCGAACTGTTTTCTCAACGCTGCCCTTGAGTGTAAATGGCACACTTATCCAAAGGTTGCCAACGGTTTAGCTTCTCGAGATTCAGACATAAAGCCATTCTCACATTGTCAACAGCGGCACAAGATAGTATCTGTGCTAAGCCCCTCTTGAATGTGTCTCTCATTCTCTCCATGAACTTGGCAAGGCTGGATTAGCCAGTGGGTCTAATTTAGCCTTTTTTTCAAAATCCCATTCAACAAGACAGGGGCATAATGTTCGAACAAAAAAGTGCAAACACTTATACAGGGGAATTGGTCCCAAATCAATTATGAGAATCTCAGTCCCCTTCCTTTCCAAGAGTCCCAGCGCTGTCAGCAAGGCCCGAGCCTTGAGCTAACAGAAAGCGTGATGGAGGAACCTGAAAAGTGGGTGAAAATGGAGGAATGTAGACCCTAGAGAGGGGCTCTGGTTCTAGATACACACAATATCACAGCTTAAAATGATGGCAAGAGTGCAGCGAAAAAATATGGTACAAGGATGGGTTAGGATACGAGCTATTCATCAAAGCATATATTAAAATAAATGTTCACACTTTATTTTAAGGTCCAATTCTCACTATTAACAAACCATTAACTACAAGTTTTGCCTCAAACTCCTAAGTTGCTGCTTATTAATAGTTAGCCAGTTAATTGTTAACTTTAGGTATTGGATAGGATTAGGGATGTAGAATATGGTCATGCAGAATATGTGCTTTATAAGCACTAATACACAGCCAGTATGTTAACAGACATGCTAATAAGCAACTAGTTAATAGTGAGAATTGGTGCTTATACTAAAGTGTTACCAAAAAAATAAAAAAATAAATCAGGTTAACCCTCTGGGGTCTGAGGGGGTTTTGGGGCCCTGGAGAAGTTTTGACATGCCTTGACATTTTTTTTTTTTTTCAGTATCTTTTTTTTTTTGTTATCAACATTTTTTTTTTTTTTTTTTCACACAAAACATAACATAACATCCAAAATATAACAAAACAAAACAACAGATATATACTCAATATCTCAAAGTCCAGTCAAAAGGGAGGAAGAGAGGGAAGGACAATAAAAATACAAAACAAGTCACTCCTTTATACAATCACGTATATCAAAAAGAAAACACTGCCAAGCATCAATGGTCGAAGGCCTTTTTTTTCAGTATCTTAAAAAAATATATTAATTGTTAAAGTCTGATTACACTGTAATCAGAAACTGGTCTACAATAATTGAATTGAATTCAATTCAATTCAATTCAATTCAATTTAATTTAATTCAATTTATAGTTTTCTTAATTCATATGTAATTCAAATTTATGAACTGAATAATTTTAAATGTATTTGAATTATTTTCTGCAACCTAAATATTTTACAGGACTTAATTAAAACTAACATCTTATCATTCAGACAGCCCACCAGCAAGACAATTATGAAAACGTAGTTTTTTAAATCTGAATTGTGGTTTTACCATTTTTTGGGGTATGTATAAAGTCAATACCATGGTATTCTTTCAAGTACATGGTGTAAATACAATTATTAAAGTATTTGTTTTCTATTCGATATTGTAATACCATAATTTATCATCTGATACCATGATACCACAATTGTGCTTAGGTCTACATGGTTTATTTTCACTGCAAATTAAGTACTTAAACCAGTAACCCAGTAAATAGCCTAATTTGATTTGCTATACAGTAGATATAGTCAGGAGATTCTGTGCTAGAAGTGTCACTGCTGTCATAAATATCTCTGTGTCCCCCATTACAAAGCGCACCTCTGAAATGTGTTTCACTTAATCGTTGCACACTGTTGGTGTGTAATTATGGTGTATTTATTTATCACCGGCCCAGTATCACGCTCATTTATTTAATATTTCACACTTCTTTACCCAAAGCAAAGCCTGTGTGGACTTGAATCGACTTCTCCATCTCTCTCTTCTTCGGTCGCCCTTCACAGAGCTCTGGTCATCTGATGAAGTGTGGCGGTGTGTGTTTGTGTGTGCGCGTCTGCCTCTCAAAGTGGTCTGTGATGCATAGCGACACCTTAATTCGATATTTTGGTGTGTGTGTGTTTGTGTGGCGGCGAACTGGGCCAAGAGAAGTGAGGAGAGAAGGAATAGGCAGCGAGTGAGTTCAGTCGACTCAGCAGCATGTGTCGAATGGAGTAAATTAGATCTAAACTGAGAGGGAGAGTAAATGAGAGAGACGAGATATTTTATTAACAGCGACCTTATGCTGGCTACTATTGCTGTCTGCTTTGACCTGTCTGTGTCCCTGGACTTCAAAGAAAACTTGATATGGCGAAGGCCGATCTGAAGTTGAAGGAAATAATGGCCGCGAATGGCCATCGCCGAAAGTTCTTTTTTGACCCAAATGGCTTTACGTCACTTGGCTCCAACAGACTTTTTAAAGGTCAAAGGTTAGAAGAGTAATGGCCACATGGTGTAATTAATGTTGGTATAATGGTGGCTACATCCGCCATCTCTTTCTGGTAATGGATTTTAAATGACGGTGGTTTCCACAGCACTGTGGAGAACGTTTCATTTAAAATGGGAGAACATGATGAGGATAATTTATCTCATTCTGCTTTTACATTTGTCTGGGATTTTTTTCGCCCATCTTTGAATGTTTCTTGGTAATTCATTTGACTCATGAGGAATGGCTGTTGCTGAACACCAATCTTATTAAAACAGTGTGTGAAAAATGCTAATGACCTTCTAAATGATGGCACTTGCATGAGGTGCAGTCGATATTTACTGACAAATTTGCAATATTTTTACAAGTATGTACTTGACATTGAGGAAGAAAGAATGGGAATGGAAAGTAACTAAGCAGGTCTCTATTGTGGAAAGATGAATGGAGTCAAAAACAGAATAGTGGAGGACTAAGGTCTGTCTTGTGAGAGGATGGAGAGCTCGGCGTGTGTTTGATATGGTGTCACGGATGCTGGAGGAGGCAGGAATTTTTCATATGGGTGGTCGGACAGAGGCCAGCAATCACTCTGGTGGTATGGCATAGAGATTTTTGTTATATAAACAAAAATGTGTTTAACTATAAAATATTGGGCTAGTAATTCCTTACTTACAGGTATTTTAATAGAAATTAAGTTTGCAGCTACTGAACATTGTATGATCACTGCATCAGACAGGCAGGTAACTGCAGGAGTTTTTAATCAGAAAGTCATCTCTGATTACATTTGTATACATAACCAGTGACATTTTTAATATGATTTCTGAAATAAGAATTAAGAATTACTATTATTTTAATATGTACATATTTCTGTACATCTATTTTTGTGCATATTAGGTCATTTCAGAAAGATGCCCCGCTTTGTCAAGCTGATCTTTAGCTTGGCAGAATGCTAATGTCAAACTTTATTGGAATCAGTTGTGAGAGTCTCCTGTGTGGTCCGCAGAGTTGCTGCTTATGTAGGGCATTCTGAATCAGTCACTTATGAGCTTCTTTCTCTGTTAGGATACTAAGTAGGCAGTAAAAAAGGAGGCAGCTTACTATATACAGTTTTCTAAACATTAAAGCATTATTTGATAACAAATCACACCAGCCTTTAAAAGGTCTCAATCATTCTGAATTCAATTTCAATTTATTTCATATTAAATGAATGAATGAATGAATGAATGAGGCATTTATATAGCGCTTTATTGTGTATTGCTGTATGCCCAAAGCGCTTTACAGTCATGAGGGGGGTCTCTCCTCAACCACCACCAGAACCACCATATTAAACAGGTCTTCTAGCACTTCTAGCGACAAGAAAATGATTAAGCATACAATAGATTGTGTTTTGAATCACATGTATGAATTTATTCTGCTTACATGAGTTGTATTTTGAGATTGTTGTGGCAAAGAAATACACAAATGTTTTATGAGGCGGGTGCTGAAGGGACAGGATCGCGAGAGTGTGTGTGGCGTGATCAGCTGGTTACATAAAATATGTGCAATGTAAACCATTATACAAGCTACTAAAGAACTAGGACAGGGTTTGGGCTATATTTAAACACTTAAATCCAGCTATTTGCATCATTGAAAAATTTGGCATATTTAGTTGGAGAACAAATTTATTTGTGAATTAAATGACGAAATGGCCTACAGTAATGTTCAAAAGTTTGGGGTGGGTAAGACTTTACTCATTACTCATTACTCCAGTCTTCAGTGTTACATGTTACTTCAGAAATCATTCTGTATGGTGATCTTGTGCTCAAGAAGCATTTCTTATTATTTCTTTATTATTAAATGTCTTATTTTTAGGTTTCTTTGAATATAAATTTCAAAAGAACAGCATTTATTTGAAATATAACTTTTTTTGTAACATCATAAATATCTTTACTTTCACGTTTGGTCAATTGAATGTGTCCTTGCTGAATAGAATTATTAATTTCCTAAAATCAATAAATCAGTAATCAAAAACTTAATGTGTATGTTTGTGTATGCATAGATGATGTTATCTGCATATTGTATGTGAACTGACACATTAATTTGTTGAATGTTTTGACGCTGCTTGAATTCTTTCCATAGTGATTAGTTTTAATCATGCCGTGTATATCCAACTGTTTCACTATCTCTCTATTCCACAACATGCCAATCTACTATTCAGCCCTACCCAGCAGCCCTTCTTTTTCCATAGCCGTGTTTGACTTGCATCAGACAGCACAGCTTGACTCCTCCACTTGTTGCTAAAAACGAATTTAGTCAACATTTTGGAGCATACACCCTACCATTCGAACGTTTGGTGTCAGTGAGATAGAATTATACTTTATTCAGCAAAAATGCATTACATTGATCAAAAGTGACAGTAAAGAAATGTATAATGGTACAAAATATTTATATTTCAATTTCAAGTAGGCTGACCACTACTGTGCCACTAGTTCTGCCCCTGGTCATGGGAGAAGAATGAGAGCCTGAATGAGAAGTAGCCGAAGAGCACTGTTGTTTTTGGAAGTCCTGAGAAGAAAATGTTTTGAGAACTACAAGTGCAACCTCCCTTTGAACTTGAGGATGGGATTGTCTTGTGGGTTTTAAGGCTATAGGTGGTGAGAGGGTGCCTGGGAAACAGGGAGGGGTGGTGTATATGTGTGTGCGTGGGCACACAATTTGCCCGACCTAACAAAGCTCTCTTTGTTTTAAATCAGGGCCTATGGGGAGATGCGGTTGAAAGAGACTCTCTAGGAACAGAATTCTGCAAATCTTTGTAGCTATTTCTTTGTTTTTATACATGAACAGTGGGAGACTGAGTGCCGTTTACAAAGGGAACTGTTTGTATTGGGGGTCATACTGTTTGTAATACAGGTCAGGCTGTTTATATAAATATATATATAATTATATATAATAATATATATATTTAATTATATAAACTGTGTATACACTCACATACTACACAAATTATGGTATTAAGTATGTAGTATGCAGTATCAGCTGTTTTTGCTTTTATTGCTATGTTTTTGATGGTTCATTATGAGTGCATTGAATGGTCACTTAAGGGGACAGTTCACCCAGAAATGAAAGTTCAGTTTCAAACATGACTTTCTTTTTTTCTGTGGAACATAAAAGAAGATATTTTGTCCATACAATGAAAGTCATTGGGGTCCAAACAACTCTGGTCCCCTTTGACATTCATTGCATGAAAAAAGGCAACATCTTCTTTTGTGTTTCACAGAAGAAAGTCATACTCTCTTGTGGCTCAGTGCTTTATAGTTGTTGGGTTTTTTTTTTTTTTGGGGGGGGGGGGGGGGTGAGTCTTATGGTACATTAGAAATTAGAAATCTGATGAAAAGCTGGTGTGCTGTTTTGGTGTATCTCATCAGATAGTGATAATATAGTATTTTTATTTGAACTATGCCTTTAAATGTCCACTGAAGTGCGTTGAAATACGCACTGTTATTCTATGTGTTGACGTCAGTTTAACTGAAACAGGAAGAGAGGGTGGGACATATCAAGCAGCCCTGCCCTCTTTTTAAATAGCAAATCAAGCCAGTCTCTGGACCGGAGCAGACTGTGTGTGCTCCGGTCCAGAGACTGCTCCGGTCCAGAGCAGACTGTGTGTGCACAGTGTGTCAATTAGCATGACATAGCACGAAACCATACTTCTTTTGCCCCAATGTAAAGCATGTTTACACTGTTTGAATCATTCCCTATCCCCTATATAGTGCACTACGTGCCATTCACCGTACAGAAAACCGGCGCTTCAGCGTCTATTTATAGTGTAGGGGTGGGCGCTTCGGATTCTAGAGAGCATTTGATTGGTCAGAAGATTTGATGAGAAGCTGAAGTACGAGGTGACGTCAAAAAATCGTTGATCCCTTTTGGCGGAAGTGACTAACTGCAAGCTTTGAATGCTTATATCTTCTAAATGTGAATTTTGTTACTGTTTTGGAGCACACTGGCTTAGTATCAAGACTAACATATTGATACTAACACCCAAAACATTTTTTTTGATTTCACAGGGACTTAAATATAAAATATAAAAACTTAAAAACTTAAACAATGTTTAATCATCCTTCAGTGCCAATGTGAGGACGGCTACGAACAGCTGTTTTATTTCATCCACTGACCGAAACTAAGTTTTGATCACTTTAAGGTTTTGCCCTTGGTTTGGCAAGATGTCTAAAAACAAATTATCCACATTCACATGCTCATTTCAAATGACAATGTTTATCCATAGAAAGTTAGCTTGTGTGCAAAATATAAATTATTCCTTCAATACTCTGTATGCATCAAAGAACACGTTCCCAATTATTTTTTCTATAGCCTCAGGCCATTTTTCTCTTTTCTTTCTTATAATCTTCGCTTTTTTTCACTAAACTTCTAAGGTAATTTAATCTATCTTTGAAAATAACAGTGTTTCTTTTTTGCATTAAGACATTCAATTACTTTTCCTCAAGAAAAGTGTCCAGCTGTCTAGCACGCTCTGTCTAGCCTCGCCACGCTTAACGGTTTTCACAGGTAAAATTTCAAGCCTGGCCCGGGCATACCTGCAAACAGGTGACTTTGCTCGCAGATGGAGGTTTTGTTTCCCTTGAGATGCTGTGCTGTGTCGTTTGCATCTTAGCCTCATAAATCTTTCATAAAGGATGTCAGTTTTGCTTACACGAAGCGAAAGCAACTGCCCCACAGGATAGAAGGGAATACATGTGCAAAATACATCATTCCCACAAACTGTTGTGCACACCACTACCGTTTGAGTTCGTTTGGTTCGTGTCCGGTTGAAGTGGCATTCTGTGCACAAAGCAACAAGGCCCGCCTTTCGACTGGCAGTCCAAACCAGGTATTCTAAAGAACTTAAGTCTAATTCTCTCCTTAGTGCATTTATTCATAAGTCTTTTTGAACCATCTCTCTCCCTCTCCCTGCCTCTTCCTTTCTCATGCTGTAAAGTGTTGGATAAATGTACACTTTGTTCTTGGGGATGTTTTGGTGCCAGCATTCATGAGGGTATGCTGCTATAGTGGCGACTGAGTGTCTGATCCATTGCTCATATTTCTTTGATCATTCCATCTGCACAAAACAGATTTCTAGCAAAGTGCTTCGCTAAAAGAGTGCACTTGTACCTGATTCACAATAAGCCGCTGTTATTGTTTGTAAACTTCACTTCAAAAATATATTTCGTCATTCATTCATCCGTTCATTGATTGACTCACTCTCTCACTTGCACACTGAGAAGCTCAAAGTGTTCTGCTTATTATCAACATGATGTTGTTATTGATTTCTGCCACCAGCCTTGTGGTGTACAAATTTAGGTATAAAGTGCAATTAACCTGGTTTACTGCATAGATGCACAGTCTGCCAGGCGCTGGTCAGCCAAGCGAACACTTTAATCAATATTCTTTACCCCCATTCCTGTTTCTTATATAGCTGATGGATGTGGATATCTTGCACCAAGTGGCCATTTTCTTGTAGAAGGGTCAGGGTCTGGCTGGTTAGCATGGCCGGTTAGCCCCCGCTGGTAGACGCTTTTACTGCACTGTCTGGTACCAAAAAGTATTTTTTTCAATTTAGTGAAATTTTGTAAATATCATATTGGGACCTCTAAATTAATCTTAATTTTCCTCTTCACCATAGACACAACTAAACCTCATATTTTATAAACATATAATTTCTATAAAATATGTAAGGAATAATTGACGACGGGCCATTGAATTCTTAGAAAATAATGCACACCCGATCACCACCTCAGGTGTGCATTATTTTCAAAGAATTCAACGGACCGAAGTCAATTATTCCGCTTATACTACGGTTACCACACCTCAAGACATCGATCAGATGATATATTTCAAGGCATTTGTCCGGTTTTCTACTTAAATCGCTATTGTGAGTAGGATTATTTCTTCCGCATCTCATCCAACGCCTCAGTTGATAATTCCAAAACGTAATTTTAAACCTAGTAATGGAGGCTTGAGCCATTGATAGCAGACTAATGCAGTTAATACAGTTAATAACTAAGTTATGAGAGAGAGAGAGAGAGAGAGAGAGAGAGAGAGATTACCTCTGTGAGTCTGTGCATCTCTCTAAAGTGTTCGGCAGCAATGTCTTTAGTTATAGTGAAACTTTAAGTTCATTTTCTTCACGAACAACGCCGTTGTTGTTACCTCGCTTGTGAGAAGTCATGTAGTTTTTAAGATGTTAAACTATATTACTGATAAAATCGTCAGAGTAGCGCTAACAACATTAGCGCGTATGTTAACATAACGTGTGTGCAAACTGTGTGTGCGTGCATCTGTGAGGGAGAGAGAGAGCAGGGGAGAGATAGAGTATGTGCTTTCCGTACATAATAAAACGTTATTTTGTGGCAAAAACATGGACATGATCTGTCGTTTTTATCCTGTTGTTTACTATATTTATTTGTTTGGCCAGTGTCCTTGTGGGTTTTTGCTCTTTTAGGCTGTAAGGACCTTTGAAATAACGCAAATCATTTGGCGAAGTGATATGGACATGTAATGTGGTCAAGAGCTGCCTGGAACTATGTTCGCGGTGCGTTTCCCTGAAAATAATTGCACACCTTAGAACGTTCGTCAACCAATCAGATTCAAGCATTCAACGGCCCCGTAGTATACATTTTATGGACTGTTTCCTTTTTTTAATCTTAGTATCAAAATGTGTGAAATTTATTAAATCTAAACCATTTTGCTCTTAAAATGTCTATTTCTGTCATTGAGGTAAGATGACCCTCTCAGAACTGGAGTTGAAGTTGTCTAGAAGAATTGAAAAATTATTACAATAAATTATGATTTATTATATTATATTATACATTATTTAATAGTTGAATGAAGTAGATGTATTTATTTTAGATGCAATTAGATGATATTTTAAATGTCTTTATTATAACCTAAAGGCTAATTCAGTCTGAATTCATAGTGTATTGCTATTATGACATCTTTTCATATAATAATAAAGGTCTATGCAATATTTTATATTTAAATTCATTCATATAAATTTAATTTATTTATTTTTATTTTTATTATTTTTAATTATATTTTATTTGACTTGACTAAAATAATTTAGCAAATGTTTCCATTTATTTTAATTAATAATATATTGCATGATGTGTCCTCATTCTATAGTTCAAGTTGAGCTTTATTGTCATTCCGCTACATGTTGGGACATACAGTGGAACGAAATGTCGTGCCTCACAGGACCACGGTGCTACATAAATACAGACATACAACAATGAAGTAAAAACACTATAAACCTATACACAATAACCTATAAACACTATAGTATACTATATATAAATGTTTACCCTATACAACTAAAGATAAAGATAACAAATACAAACTATACAAACTATGCGAATGCTTCACATAAATACTGTACATGTGCAGAGAGAAACATTGTGAGTCAGCAGCTGGCTGGGGAACAGTACAAGATGATTTGTAGTAGTGCATGAGCATGTAAACATACATATATTGCTGAGTCTTTTGTGGGATTGTGTACACATAGCAGTGTTAGGAAAAGTGTCTAGTGCATAGAGGAGAGTGTGTTACTACAGGTGGTTTGTACAGGCCCACTCACCTGTGTGTAGCACACTTGAATTGCACAAAAAAAAGTTCACAGTTTTTTCTTTGGTGTGGTAAGGTTGGGGGGTGTTTGGATGGGGGGGGGGGTCCATGTTTCAGGAGGTAGGGGTTTGCATGGGGTTTCAGAGGAGGGCGGAGTGATCTGAGTTCAGGGAGTTCAGAACCACAGCCTGGGGGAAAAAGCTGTTGAGCAGTCTGGCGGAGTGGGCTCTGATGCTCCGGTACCGTCTTCCTGATGGTAGGAGCTGGAAGAGACTGTGGGAGGGGTGGGTGGGGTCCTTCACGATGCTGTTGGTTTTGCTGGATCATCGTGCAAGGAAAATGTCCAGGATGGAAGGGAGAGGGGCACCGATGATCTTTGCAGCCGTGTTCACTGTCCGCTGGAGGGTCTTGCGGTCAGCAGCACTGCAGTTCCCGTACCAGACAGTGATGCAGCTGGTCAGCACTCTCAATGGTGCCCCTGTAGAATGTGGTGAGGATGGGTGGTGGGAGACTTGCTCTTTTCAGCCGGCGGAGAAAGTGTAGGCACTGTTGTGCCTTCTTGGAGAGTGACATGGTGTTGGTGGTCCAGGTGAGATCCTCCGTGATGTGCACCCCCAGGAATTTAGTGCTGCTGACTCTCTCCACAGTCGAGCTGTCGATGGTCAGTGGGGGGTGGTCAGTGGAGTTCCTCCTCCTGAAGTCCATCACAAGCTCCTTTGTCTTCTCCACAATGGATTTTTACTTTTGCTGTTGGAGCAAATGGGAATGCAAAAACTGTTCACCACTATAGACGTTTATCCAGCTATGATGGCTCCTGCTTCTGAGAACCCTGGAAATGTGAACAAAGTCAATATGTTGCAATTTAGCAGTAAATGCACACTCTTCATTATTCTCCTGCAGACTTGAAATCACATACATCCAGGTGGTCCTTCACCAGCTGAGCAAGCTGCATGGAGTTGAACAGGAACATTAGCATACTCTCTTCAAGTGTCATAGACGTCCTTGGTTCGAAGAACCCAGTGTGGAGAAGAGAGTCTGAAAACATTCTCTAATGATGCTTGGCTGAGCCATGTCCCAAGACTCTGAGTGACAGTAAATTACTATTGATTGTGAAGTCGGAGAGCTGGGGTCATTGCCCTGCTAAATACTAACCCTGTTCTAGGGCTATTATTAGTCAGTCTCTCTCGATCTCTCTCCGTTTATCTCCACTTGGGAGGCTTGGCATTCACTTCACAATGCACAGTTTGCCATACTGTTATCTCAGGAGACTGAGACGGCCCTGTGGCTGGACACTAATTTACGAGGAGATGCTTATCAGCTTAAATTAGGAGGAAGAATGAAAGTCAGGACGAGATAATTGTTTTTGACAATCCATGCCTTACCACAATGAACTCTCCCAAGAGGGGTTAGATAGTATACTTGGTCCCTGGAGAATTTCTGTGTGTGTGTGTCATTTATCTGTGCAAACTTTGGAGGATCGCATTCAAGAACGTCCACTGGCCTTTCATGGAGGTTAAAATTGTAGTTTATTGGTTACACTATTAACAGCATTGTACTGTTCTGATATAAAAAGTGTTGATTGATATAGCACTTGTGTCTTTTTCAAAGATGTTTATGATAAATTTGTCATTTCATCAGTCCAAAGTTAGCCAACTGAGTGTCTAAATGATGTGTCACTTGATGTTGAAGAGTGTTCGAGCTCAAATCAGCAAGAAAAAGAATAGAAAAGCTTGCCACTTCACTGCCCTCCCTTATCATGACATTTCAGGATTCATTATCACATATTTCAGGCCTTTATTCAATCTGAGCACTAAGCAAAACAGGACGTTAGACAGCATAAGTGTTATTATTATAATGCTGAGACAATGCAGCATTGAGCTCAATACTCAGCCAGTTTTGTGATTAATATTGTATTAAATTCATATACATGCTTGCGGGGAAACTGGCCTAATATGTGCTCATAATTGAAGTAGTCTGCCTTCAATCACACATCCCAAATAAACAAAACACACAAATGGAGACCAAAAACAGGGCGATTAAATTAGAGTGAGCTCATGTGCCCAGCTGAGTAAATCTGCTCTTTCCTTTTTTTTTCTTTTTTTTTTGTCCAATTGCTTCATTCCCACCTGTGCTATCTACATAATGATCCCACACAGCACTGGAATCCCTGCCAGTCATTTATCTAAGAGATCAGTTAACGGAGCGTAGAATGCATCAACAGTAAAAGGACAGTTCACTCAAAAATGAAAATCCTATAATCATTTTCTCACTCGCATTGTGTAAAGAACAGACTGGAATTCATGCCGTTATTCACTGATAATCGCCCCCCTCCCATGAGCCATGAACTACTGTGACCGAATCATTAAGCCAGTGAATAGATCTCAACAACTGAATCAGTTCATTCAGTCTGGTTTTGTGAACTATATCAATTGATTCATTGATAAGATCCATCGTAAAATAAGGTTTCCTTGACAAATACAAGGTGTTACTGAGATTTCCCACACAGCCATTTCCTAGGTCACTGATAGCTCTTTTATACAATGCAAAAGAGATTTTTGTGCTGATATGTTGTGTTTTATTGTTGGTTTCTGTTATTGCATAAACAGCTGGGTAGAGCTGTTGCTCCTTCTAGCTCACATCACGTCTCCTCTCATTATGAATCTGTGGTGTGATATGAACCGACAGACCCTCGGGACTAGATATAGATCTGCCCATCCATATGTTATACACACACACACAAACACTCACACACACATAAAGACCTACGTGAGCATGCAAATAAATGTATATCGGCACTAGCAAAGCTAAAGCACTGACTATCACTAGCATGTTGAAAAACTCAAAGGCTTGTTAATTATTTTCATTCAGTATTTTTTCAGGAAAAAATGAAATGGGAACATGAACGTTTAGGCAAAGGGATTGACAAAGTGACGGCAAGAGAGAGGTGAAGGGAAGAATGAGGACAAACAAAGACCATTATGCTTGCAGAGGATCTGTTTTAATGTTAGCCGGTAACTCATGATTGAAGTACTGAGGGCACAAACCGAAGTAAAAGGAATATTCTGGATTCAACGCAAGTTAAGTTCAACCGTTGTGTTTTTTTTTTCCCCCACAGGAAATAGCTCAGATGCATTAAGCATAAATTACTGATACAGGCACCTACAATGAAAGTAAACAGTGCTAGGCAATAAATGTTAAATAATGTACTGTTTATTACCACAGGACTTAAATATTGTACATGTTAATATGGAATTAGTGTGATAGAAGCTCTTACTAGAAATAATTTCAACTACAACTGTACTTTCACCATCTAGATGATTCGGACAATTGTACAATTAAAATAAGCATTTGAAAAATATGCTACAATTCAAACATTTGGGATTGATAAGATTATTTATGTTTTTGAAGACTCATATGGTTATGCTGCTTTTTTTAAACAAAAAATATAGTAAAAACAGTGATATTGTGAAATATTATTAGTTTAAAATAACTGTTTTCTGTTTTAATGTATTGTGGCGGGAGGAGCAAACGACAGACACAGTGGGTGTGGCGTCAGGCCTCGGAGAGGCTTTTATTAAACAGAAATAATAAAATAAAGGTGTCCAAAGGGGTTGAAGTGTCCAAAATAAACAGGGGATCTGGTGTCCTCGTCGTGCTGCGAGGTTTGTGAAGGATGGGTAGTGTTCAAGAAGGAAGGGTCCAGGTAAGGGGCGGAGTCCGGCGGCCGCACGCGCTCCCCTCTGAGGTCCGGGGCGCGAGGGACGGTGGCTTCTCTAGCGACTTCGTCTACCTCTAGGTCCACGGCAGCACTCGACGGGTCTAGTCGGCCCGGCATCCTGGCCCGACGGCCGTCTCGCGGGTGCGGTCCTCGTCCGGACCGCGGGTCCGGCAGCTCGCGCCTTCGGCGGCACCCGTTCCCTCAACGCTCCCTTCCTGGACCCACGAGGACACCAGTGTGCATGCACGGGGAAGAGACCGGTCTCCAGAGGAGAGGCGCAACCGGCATATAACAGCGGCGGTGATGAGGCTCCACTCACTTCAGGTGTGTGCCTCATCACACGCCGCCAGACCTGGCTGTTTCAACGCCCCTCCTCTCTCACACACCCACTCCCGTCGGGAGCCTGGGGAAGGGCGGCGATTAAGGGACGGGGAGATGCTGATAATTAGGGGGGAGGCAGCCGACTCGTCACAGTATTTAAAATGTAAATTATTCTTAATGGCAAAGCTGAATTTTTAGCAGCTTATTTGATGCTTCTTATTTTATTTTTATTTTTTTATAAAAAAACCATGACACATCATTTATTTAAAATATAAATATTTTGTAACATTATAAACTGTAATCTCTACTGTCATTATTAATCAGTACATCCTTCCTGAATAAGTAAATAAAAATAAAAAAATCTTCATGCCCTAAGTATTTGAATGATAGCGTATGACATGGTTATTCTCACCTTTAAACCATAGTGAGTGACATACTGTTACAAGAAACGAAAATGTATTTAAAATAAATAAATGAAAGATTTCTTTAAAACTGAACAGACCCTCTGTATTCTGTGGCCAGATGGATCCAATGTGGAATGAACTCAACGGGAGCTCTAGGATGTTCTGGTACATGCACCAGTTGAAAAATTAATTTGTGAGGAAAGTGAATACAATATCAAAGTGACACTACTGTGAACTATAAAAAAATAAATAAACTAGACTGACTGATGCCCATCTCCAGGCAATTGTCAGGGTGTCCACTGCCAACTCCCTCACAGCAAATATGGTTCATCCATCTCAGCAGAAACATTGCATGCTGTCAGGCAGCAGCACTAAATAAATGTTGAATTTGGCCACTGGCTCCATTGTAATCTGAGTTTAAGACCCTTGGCCCATATGCTGCTGCAGATCCAAAGCATTTACACAAGCTTGGCAGATCCGATGCATGATATTCTCTTATCATGTCAAAACATGTTGTATCATACCAAACACTAATAAAAACTTTTTTTGGGAGAGTATTCATGAGAATGGACTAGTGATGAAATATTAGAAATGATTCTTATTGTCTAGACGTTTAAGACCACAGGCAATTCATTCGTCTTCACATATCCAAATCCATGTCCTAAAGGCTTGTCTCTATTTTTGTCTTTGGAACTTTGTTCATTATTTAAATTTAGATTGTTTCTGTTTCATCAGCCCATATTTCAGTGAATATAATTTTTTTTTGTGCCACATGTGTCAAGCTTCCAATGATTTTGTTTCTCGTTGATTTATGGAGTTTTATTTGTTTGTTTAGTTGTAGTGAAACTAGTTTTAAAATGGTTCCAGGTACCAATTTTTAAATAAATCAAGTACAATTGCTGCAGCATATCTCTGGAAATATATTAGGGCTGCATGATTAATCAAAATCACAATATGGCTTAATATGGTGATTGTCAAATTACAAAGACTGCGATTTAAGTAATTGAATATATCAGAGTGAAGTGCAGCACTGTTCTTTTACACACAAAATGTTATTATATTATTTTTCTTAAATACTTACATTTTAAAATTTTATTTTAGATGACTTATTTTGCTTATTTTTCTTTTAAATAATAATAATAATAATTATTATTATTATTATTATTGTATATTGTTGCTATATAATCACACAATTGTGCAGCCCTGCAAACAATCACAGCAATCCTGGCCTGACAAACAAACAGCCATTATTTTTTATATTTCTTTTTTGAAAGGTTGTTGCCGGAATGCGTATATGGATAATTCTGGATTGTTCAGTCCCTGAAAAGATTTATACTATAACCCTTGAATGTTGAATCAAATCTGCTTGGTGTACTCTAAAATCATTTCTTTCTTCAGATAAACCATCCTGAAGTAGCATATCGTGGTGACTCCACAAGTAAACCTCCACAGTTAATTTGTGGCAGCTGCATAAAAACAATGCATTCAGAATTGTTGACGGTTCCTCTCCGCGTGCTAAGCTTATCTGATTTATTTGTCTTGACATTTCAGAGGTGGAAACGAGCTCGCGCGCGGATGGAGAGCCCGAACGCAGGTTGCAGCAATGGCAGGCTGTGACAAATTTAATGTCTGTCATGTTTTGATTATGATCAGAGTTAATTAAGCCCTTTAAAAAGCCTGTCATTTTTAATTAGCATTGTGCTACACGGCACTGCTCAGCTAGAAAGGCAGATACAGATAAAGCTTTACTGGACAAGTGCTGATGTCTGATACGTTGTGTGCTTTGACCTTTCGCTCGTGTTTAACACAATGAGGAAAATGAGGGCCTGTCAGACTGGGAATCTGAGCTAATCGAAGCACTTCATAAAATTGTTATTTTCCAGGTATAGCTGACTAGTTTTCAGAAGGAAATCAGAATAATTGAGCCATGGCGACCTGCTTTCACAAATAACTCTGTCCACTCACTCAGCCACACAACATGGCCTTTGCTTTCACCAATCAGAGCGCTAATGCCTCTGATCATCAGTGTCATAAGCCATTAGATCCCACAAGAGCGGGAACATAGCATCAGTCGGAGGAGGGTGTAGAATGAAATGGCGAAGAGGGGTAGGGAGGGATACAACCGAGCGAAAAGAAGAGATAACAGGCCAATTTCCTCCGGTGCTAATAGGCAGATAGCACTGCAGCATTGCAGCTCGTTAGCATCTTGCTATATTTAGCCACCTCCTCCCTTTTGACAGCGAGCTACACATCCACGGGCCAGTGACAGAAGGATTAAGGGATGGAGATATGGCCACCTTTTCCTCAGCATCAGCATTTTAAATCTCAAACGCACATTGAAACTCGCAGCTCTTCTCTGAGAGCGTTAGCTGCCTTTCAGAACCGCTAAAGATGAGTGCAGTACTTAAGCAAAGCTGCCATATTTTCCTTTTATCATTTTTCCTCCCAGGCTTAAGCTGATATTCTTACCCTCCATATTTTTGAATTTCTTTCTGGATTTATAGAACTCGCCTACTGACTGACCTAAACCTTTCTTCGGGTTGAGAGTGAGTTTGCGTGCCTGACTGAGGCAGGTCGGGTCGCACAGACGCCATCCACCATCTTTACTCCCTCAGGAAACAATTTTAGAAGGTCACTTGGTGTTTGGAGTGCGCAGGAAGAGAAATGGAGCAATCAGGAGGTGGAGCAGAAGGACATATCTCCTGTCTATGCCCCTCAACCTACCCATCCACTCAAGACCACCGCCTGAAACCTGCAAGGCTAAGGACAGGTTAAGAAAGGCCCTCATCCTGGTGTCTTTCTTAACCTGACAGCAAACCAAACAGTGATGAGTGGTGCATCTCTCAAATTAGAAAAGTGCAAAACTACTTTCTTTTTTTTTTTAAATCGAGTAGTCTGTGGGTATAGCAGGCAGTAGGCTTGTTTTGAGTTCATTATGAAATCATTTCTTAGTCAGGAGGATTTACATGGTCTTGTGTTCAAAAAACGGCTAGACACAGCACAACTGAATGAGACCGAAAGCATTTTTGACTCAACACACTGTCGACACAGTCAATACATCTATAATGTTACAAAAGATTTCCATTTCAAATATTAAAGCGGCAACATTGATAATAATCAGAAATGTTTCTTAACCCTAAGGGGACGGCTGTATCGCCGGCGATACCAACTCGTTTTTTTTAAGACCAGTGCAAAAGACATTAAAAATACTCCGTCGATTTTGGTCGTAGAGATAAGTTTTATACATCAATTGAAACTTTGAAGTGTCTATTTTTTTTGTGTACACTCACGAATACAACAAAACTTTGTGGTTTTGGAAAAAAAAAAGAAAACAAACAGGAAGCGCTCTTTGTCTTCTCCATCTCCGCGAGCTGCTCTTCGAAATACGTCACTAAAATGAACTGTAACTCAGCGAAAACTCAACACACGGACATGGGAGTTATATCTATAGAAAGCTAGAAGTGTCTACTTTGAAATGAAGTTTGAAATGAAGAACTTATCAAAAACAAACATTCTGTGATGAAGTAATCCGTATGAAACCAACACGATGTTCAGTCTGTCCCGTCTAACTCATTATTTCTAATGCGATCCCGCCCCCTCGCGTTCATATGTAAATAACCACGTGAGCCGCGTGCTCAAGGAGACGCCCAACAACAAACAAAGCCAGATCGTTCCTCGCGGCTAACATTACTGTTCGTTTCTGGAAGAAGACACGCTGAATAAAAGCTGGATTTGCCTCCAAATAAGAGCAAGAGTTCATCCAGAAGAGAAGAGCGATCTGATGAGTAAGTAATGTTTCTTTTTTTGCATTAGTTAACGTGTTATTGTGACTCAAACTTGAACGCTTTAATTTTTTTCCAAAATGACAACATGATGAATGCTACAATGTTTAGAAAAATGTTTAATGTTCACAAATGGATTTAATAGCGTGCTAAACGATAATAATTAGTTTCTCAGATATAAAATATCCTTTTTTTATAGTACAAAGTACATCTTTTGTAGTACAAAGCCATACATACTAGGCTATATGACTACAAAATCATAGTTAGTTTTTTCTAAACAATAATAATTAGTTTCTCAGATATAAAATGTATTTTTTTTTGTTTACAATAGTACAAAGCATGCGTGAGTCTATGGATACGGAATCATAACAGCTACTATAAAATCATACATACTAGGCTATATGACTACAAAATCATAGTTGTTTTTTTCTAAACAATAATAATTAGTTTCTCAGATATAAAATTTATTTTTTTGTTTACGATAGTACAAAGCATGCGTGAGTCTATAAAACATATATATAAAAAGATGCTCCTGATATTAACATGCTCACAAATGATTTTTTTTGGTTGTTTGTATTTTATTGAATCAGATACCTGCACCACAGATGATGAATCCTGATGACTTTCTTCAAACTGTTTTCCTCTGAGAGTGCTGTACCAACATCAGATGTCCAACTACACTGATATTATATGGTAAAACAAGCTCCTTGACCACTGATTATGTTTTTTTTTCTTCTTGAATCCATGGAAAGTAGCAGAAACACTTAAATAACACACGTAAATATCAGGCATGATTTACTTGTGTCACTTGTTGAACAGAATCTGTTGCAGGAATGACTCAAAGTCTGTTCACATCTCTGTGGTTAGATCAGTGTGCACAATAATGTGTCTTTGACCTTCATTATGTATGTTTTGATTATACAGTGTTGTAAATAAAATACAAATAATTAAAAAAAAACATTTGTTCAATCTGCTCACATTCTCTCTTACCTGCCTCAAAGTCAGTCACACTGATGGGCCGTTAGCAGCCTTTAGGGGAGGGCCCTTTGTGTCTCAGGTGAGAATCACTTAATATTCAAGGACATTGTCACTCCCTCGCATACAGGCTTTCAATCACAAAACATGTCTTAAAAAATTTTAATCAATATATTGTTTTCTGTAAATGAGTAAGCAGAATGATTCTCACTTAATTGTGAAGTAAATATTCTAGCCGACAAGACTGATTACACAAAAGTCTTATTCAGGACTATTTAGTGTGGGTTTTATGGCCTTATTTCAGCTACATTTTTTCCCCCAAAACTTACTAACCACGCATAATATTTTTTTTCTAAAAAAATACAAACATGTACATCCATCTTGGTCACATAATATTGTAGCAAAGTTTGTGCTGAATACAAAAACAAATACATGTTGGTCATTAGTATGTTATAAGTAGCTGAAATAAGCACAAATATCAGGGCATGTCAAAACATCTCAAGGGCCCCAAAATCACCTCAGACCCCAGAGGGTTAAGCACCAAATCAGCATATTGATTTCAGAATGATTTCTGAAGGATCATGTGACACTGAAGACTGTAATCTCCATCACAGGAATAAATTACATTTCAAGATATATTAAAATGGAAGAGTTATTTCACATTGTAATAATAGTAATGTGATTTTTTTTTTAGTAATGTGGGGGGTCTGTGGAGGCTCAACTCTGTTCCACTATTACCCCTGTCTGACACCCCCTGATTAGTGTGCTACACTTACTATTTCTGCCATGTACAGATATGGTAGAAATAGTAAGGACAGTATGCTATTTTGAATTCAGCATATCTCTTTTATGTTGAAATATTTGTTTTAACAGACCACAACAAGTGTCAGTTTGTTTTCTATTTTTGTAGAAATCTCATTGTTCCAAATTCTCACTCCACATAACTCTGCATTAATTATTGTTTTAATTGACTGAGAATTAGCACATTATTTTTTGTGTGTGTTGAGGAAAACACCTCTAGCTGGACTTTTAAATGTGCTTGTCTCACAAAAAGCATTTGTAACGTGTTTCATGCGCTCTTCAAAGTGTTCAGAGCATTTTAATGAGAACAGGACATTCGTAGTAGAGTCTGAGCGAAGGCTTTGATTGGCTGAAGTTTATGGCATCTCTAAAATACTGACACCGCAATGCGTTTTTTCATTTCAAAGGGTTCATACACATAGTGAAAGTTTGATTAGGAGTCTTTATTAGCCTTTAAAGGGGGGGGGGGGGGGGGGGTACAATGCTGTTTCATGCATTCAGAGTTGTTTACACTGTTAAAGAATTGGATTCTCATGCTAAGCATGGACAAAGTTTCAAAAAACAATTTGGACATATAACAGTATTTCTGTGGCAAAAATCTCACTCCCGGGTTCATACAAGTTTCGGAGAGTTTTTTTTTCGATCGTGGCTCTTGCTGACATAAACGACGGTGGAACTCCTTATATGGGCATTTCTCCCAGAAGAGCGCGCCCGTGCACGAATCGACCAGAGTGAGAGCGAGAGCGCGCCCATCAACGCGCTTCATTCGGCAGCGCTGCACGGGACTCGCTCGGGAAGAATGTCTCTAAAGAAGTGTGTTTTTGGTTGTGAGGGAAAGGTAACCTTGTTATCTTGTTACCTTGTTATCTTTTGGGAAGAATGCTGGGTTCTTCCCAAAAGAACCCAGCGTTACATAAACAGTGGATGCAGTTTGTTTTTCCGGGGCAGAAACGGAGTTTCTCAAGTGTGTTTGTTGATGAACATTTTATAAACAAGGCCCAGTTCGATGCTGGATTTGCACATAGTTTGATACTGAAAGATCCCAGCTATAAAAGATCCCGGTCATGATTCAGAACTGCAGACGGTGAGTGAAACGGGCATCAAATGTCTCTGTTTTGTTTTCAATCGGTGCTCAAGTGCTCATCACTCTTTAGCTCCGCCCACGGCACGCCTCCAGGAGCTCGGTTTTTTTTTGGAAAGAATCGTAAAGCTGTATCTTTCTTTTATAAATATGATAAAACTAAAGACTTTTTGGAGATATGAAGGATGCTGTACTACTCTATAGGTACTCAAGATTAACATGAGATTGGGTGAAACTGTGTGTGTTATGCCCCCTTTAAGAAGTCGTCTGAGTCTAACGCATATTCACAAACATATACAGTATGAATACACATACGCTTTCAGGTATGTCATTTATATCCTCTTTTGCCTTTGATTCATTCTCTCTGTAATTTCCACACACCCACACTTCCTTCCTTTATCGCTTTCCCTTATTATCTGTCTCTCGGCCCTTCTGTTTGTCTCCCCTCCTCCTTTAATTTATACAGTCCTCCTCCACATGCACTGCAATACTGTACTCCTACAGGTGTGTGAGCAACTTCTCTTTATCTCTTCCATTTCTGTGTGTGCCTCCACACACACACACACACACACACACACTCACACACTGCACGTGTACTGGGGTGAGGAGTCGGGTTCTCTCACAGACACTGGGGACCAGAGATAGCACTTGAGCTCCATTATCTGAGAGCAGTGGCTGCTGAAGCAGAGAGCAGGGAGGAGAAAAATCAATTCAGCCCTAGAGCTCCACTCTCAGCCTCCACCTTCCTCTGCCCCTATGCAGGTGCAATCCCTCTCTTCCTCTTCCTCCCTTCCGTACTTCCTAACAAAGAACACTCCCCACCCCAACACAGACACAAACACACTCCCACCTCTCAACTTGCTGCTTCAGTGCAGCTGTCAGTTTCAAGTTCTTGTTGTCCTAAAACCTGATTACGCAGAGGGCACAATTCCACATCTTTGAGTCTCCCGAGGTCCTCCCAACACACACTCACTCGCACATGTAATCATCCACCCAGCCTGCCTCCGAAGGATCGTTTTCGCAATCATATCTCTAGCATCATGCGCTGCAATGCAATTTTGTTTTATCTGTTGAACAGCCAGTGGGAATTTGTCTTAAATATCACCACGTTCTGTTTGCTATAATATCAGCACAAAGGGACACAGTTTACTGAGCTCATAATCTTTTGGTCTGTTAACTTAACAAGATATATGTAATTAGAAACTATAACAATGCACTGTTAATTTAGAAGCAACACAATTAACTATAATTTAAGTATACATGTATAAATTGCTTTAAAGATTTGTTGCCATTTGTACTGTGTAACAAATGCATTGCTGTCAGTTAAATGAAAAGGTTAAATTCTTTGCATTTTAAAGCTTGTGTTAAAGTTTGGAGTTGGTAAGATGTTTAGGTATTTTATGCTCACAAAGGCTGCATTTATTTGATAAAGAATACAGTTAACCTGTAATATCATGAAATTTTATTAGAATTTAAAATAACATATTTTAATATATTGTAATTTATTCTTGTGATGGCAAAGTCAAGTCACCTTTATTTCTACAGCTATTCAGACAGTTCAGATTATGCTGTAAAGCAGCTCTAGAAAAGACAATAGAGTCATTTAACTCATTATTTGGCTCAAGTCACTTCAGCTGAATATCAATATAAACTGCACCAATATGAAACAAATTCAAGTCAGCTATAAGCATTTTTACAAAAGGCAGCAATGTCATTATTCATTTCAAGTAAGTTCAGTGTTGATTCAATTTAGTTCAGTACCAGTGTTGATGCTGCAAAATGTGATTCAGCTGTAAAGCAGATCTGCATAAAACAATAGTGCCATCATCCAGCTTAATTCAGTTCAAGTTTTGTTCTTATTTGATGGTGTCAGTCAGTGCAGTCATATTGATAAATTACTGAAAGTGTAGTGTCTTTCAGACCCCCAACTAAGCAAGTCAGAAGGCGACAGTGGCAAGGAATCCAAAGCTGAATTTTCAGTAGCCATTACTCCAGTCTTGAGTCTCACATTATCATTCAGAAATCATTCTAATATGTTGATTTGGCACTCAAGAAACATTTATTATTATTATTATTATCATCATCATCATCGTTGAACACAGTTGTGCTACTTTTCTGCTGTGATTTTTCAGTTGTAAAGGAAGTTCAAAAGAACAGCATTTATTTGAAATATAAATATTTGGTAACATTATATATTATTATTGGTAACATTATAGGCCTCCGTTCACACTGTCAGTTTTTGGGATTGACAACCACATTTTCTTTACAGGTGTGAGTTTTGAAATGTCATCACACAGAAACTTACAGTAGCGTCTCGAATACTGTCTGTATGAACGTGCAACGGGAGTCAAGCCCGTATTCCTTACCAGTAACCATAGCAACAGGGACCAAAGTAAAATCAAAGATGGCGACGTCCATAAAACTGAAAGTCTTATCACTTTCTGACACGGCTGTCCAATCGAGCTGCGAGTTCATCTGTCAAATCTTCGTTAACCGACAGCAGCTTTTTATATTTGGTAGAGAGCAGAGCATGAGTCGCGCACAGAACACAAAACTAACGGGAGGGGCAAACTTTCCGGTGGAAAACTGACTGGATCTAAAAATTTCAGATGACACACGGCTCATTTCTCCGTCACTATAAGTTACCAAAACCACAAATTAAAACAAGAAATGCATGTTAGATGCTCTCTCCCACTGTATGATGTGACAGACAACTAGTTGTCCAATCCTGTTCCGTTCACACAGTGCGTGTTTTCCGAGAATGCGGATGTGTGTCCTGAAGATTTACGGGTGTGAGTTCATTTATAGAATGCGGTTGTCATGCCCGTAAATAACCGTACTATGTGTAAACGTAACCGTATTAAGGACTTAAATACAGGACTGACAACCGTGTTTTGCTGCTGTGTGAACGTGGCCATAAATTATTATAAAGGCTCCAAATGGGGACTTTTATTGTGATGCCAAAGAAAAAACCTAAAAGAACCTCTTGTTAAACGATTCTTCTTAAACGATTCTTTCCTAAGTGTAAAGAACATTTTAATAATCTCAAGAACCTTTTTTCACTAAACAATTGAAAATTCCCATGGATGATAAAGGTCATTAAAAAAATATGCCAGAAGCTACAAGTGACAAGGGTGAATTCGGAATATATAAATCTTAAGTCCCACTGCACATAACTGTATATTAATTATTGCATCGACTGACTGCAAATGAGCACATAATTTTTTTGTGTTTAGTGTTCCTCTCACTTGCCTCGGAAGACTTGGAATTTTAATACTTTTTTTTTGTTATCAACATTTTTTTTTTTTTTCACACATAACACAACACAGCATCCGAAATATAACAAAACAACAGACACATACTCAACATCTCAAAGTCCAGTCAAAAGGGAAGGACAATAAAAACACAAAAAGTCACTCCTTTATACAATCACGTATATATCAAACAAAAACCACTGCCAAGCATCAATGGTCGAAGGCCTGGCCCCACCGACTCGCGCCGTTGTACATTCACACGTCACTATTTGCAGGAGGCTACGGATCAAATATGTTTTTCCACACATGTGCGGTGTAAACCAGTTCTGTATTATTGTCTTATTTGCAGCTGTAAAACCAGCAAACAACATTCTCTTTTGCATTGAGCTAATACAGAGACCAGAATCATCATTAAGAAGACACAAACTTGGGTTAACAGACCAATCAATTCGCAGTAATGATGACAAAACCAGGTTTACATGTGTCCATAGACTGATGACGACAGGACATTCCCAAAACATATGCAGAAAAGTGCCTGATGAAGCAGTATTACATATATGGCAGTTAAAATTTGATTGTAGTTTAATTTGAAATATTTTGCAAGGAGTTATGTATGCTCTATGAATGACTTTGAAGTGAATAAGACGATGAGCCAAGTTTTTAGATGTTAAACTGAGATTAGACCACACTCTCTCCCAGTCGACAGATAAATTAAGGTCAGATAATTCCCTATTCCAAATAGTTTTAATAGAAAGAGGTTTTGTAATGCAATCAATAATTTTATTATATATTAAGGAAACAGATGGCCGACCAGCAGATGGTGCAATCCAGTCCCGCATAGGATGAGAGGAAATAGAAGATGCCCACGGAACGCCATACGCTTTGAGAGCAGAACGTAATTGAAGAAAGACAAAATATGCAGATGGTGGTAGACAAAATTTGGTTCTTAATGTCTGAAATGAACAGAGGCCCTGGTATTCATATATGTCACCGCACGTGTTTACACCTAAAGAAGACCAAGAGGGTTGGACAAATGGACGATTTCCGCATACAAAATTAAAATTGTGCCATAAAGGTGTACTGTTACAAAATTTGAAGGGTCCTCCTATCCGACGTTCAACCGTTTTCCAGATTTTAATAGAGTTAGCCACAACCGGACCAAATTTATAATTATCCCCTTTTTTTCCTGTGCCAGTAAATAAAATATCTTGAAGTCTATTTGGTTTAACCTTGTCAGCTTCAATCACGCTCCATGAAACTGTAGATTGAGGATCAAGCCAATTATGAAGAGCCTTAAGCTGGAACGACCAATACGATACAATTCAAAATTTGGTACAGCCAGTCCTCCTGCGCGATTAGTATGTTGTAATGTGGTAAGTTTAATTCTGGGGCATTTATCATTCCAGATAAACTTAGAAATTATGGAGTTGATCTCCTTAAAGTAACCTGGAGGGGGAATTTTAATACTTTTTGAATAAATTATGATGGTAGTTGTATCTGCCTGTTATATCTTGTGTTTTATTGACAAATGGTAGGTTTAGGGGCAGGGGTTGGGTTACGTGCTCATAAATGTGTAAAAAATGTAATATAAATAAAACTGTTGTGACTGTTTACATTTGAAAAACCACACCCCAACATATATGCAATAATGGCAATATTATTACCCAATATATAATTTAATCATGACGATAAAATTCCCATTACCTTTTGACATATTGACGCCAAGGGTTTCTTATTTAAAGCAACGGAGGACCCTGCAAGTCGAAAAATTATGCTAAAGGGGTACCTTGAGCATCAAAAAGCGATGCCAAGTGGTCCTGACCAAGCTTCAATATGTGAAGAGTTGGGAGTGAGAACATGTTGAAATCACACAAAAAGCATTTATAACATGTAAAAGTTTTTCGTTTTCTCAGCTTGCTTCTTTTCTTTAATATTTTTGTCACAATGTGATCTGGCAGGTTTCAACAAACCCTACAACGCTGTGTGATGATTGTTAGGAATGGACAAACCATTACCACCCATTAATGCTGAATGTCATGCTAAGTACCACCCCCGGCATGATCGGGTCATCGGGGTTAGAAGACAGGACTGTCAAATTGCACTAAATGATAATAATAATGTGAGAGCACTCTCACGACTTCTGACATTAACGCTGCCGGACCGGACCAACCGCCGTGAGAACTTCACCCTCATGCTGCTATTAGTGCACATATCTTAACTGCAAATTTATGTAGGATCTCTTTGAAAGCCCCGTGATGCTCCGTAGGCATGGGAACACACAGAGAGAACGAGAACAAGACAAAGTCGGAATGGCAGCGCCTTGCCCTCTCCGTCTCTTATCTGATCGTGTTCCATGCCAGTTGGCATTATCGCTGGCAGAAGTGCCCTTGTCGGATCGGGGCAAATACTAGCATTAAACAGCAGGTTCCTCAGCTGAAGAGAGCAATAATGACTTCAGTTTTATAACTAATTTAAATGGAGCTCAGTGAAAAGGAAAAAAAGTATTTTCTAAAAAAAATTTGTGACTTTCTCTGTCAACTGCCTAATGAGCATGGATGAAAAGGGCTTTGTTAAAACAAGCATAGCAAGAATACAGTTTTAACAGCCTGCATGTCTGCAAGGCTATTTTAAAGCCCTGCCGAGCTTTAGCACAAGGCCAGTTGACTGCTCTGGAGATGTATGATTTCTTTTTGAAATGAGCATTGAGCTCGAATAGACCCTGCTTGTTTAAGAAAAAGAGAGATAGCACTAGCTCTGGTTCATGGCTAGCACGCTGCTTCTGAGCGGCTCACTGCTGCTTTGACACACAAAAAAAGTGAAAGTGGCTCAACCCGCATCTTTCACTGCCAGGAAAGTCAAACTTGAAAATCGCACACTTCAATGAATTAAGTGTTCAAAAAAAAATTGTTGGACCAGAGTGTCTCTCCTAGTATCTATGCCAGTTAACTAACATATAAGCTAGCTGCTTGTCGCAAGTGAACGAGTTATCGAATGCTTCTTCTGATCATGTTTTCATGTGTATGTTTTGCTTTTGTCTTTAAAATGCATTCAATTTTCTTATTAGCAGACAGCAGAGACCTGGAGAGAGCTAGCAGGTAGCATTCCCTTTCATCTCACTGGCTGTTGCTCAGTTAGCGTTGGAAATATATGATGACACATTCGCACACTTTTGCATCCAGGTTTACTTGTACCGTAAATTCCATGTGAGCCACAGGAAATGATGTCATGAAAAAAGACGTATGACATTAAAGGTAACTAACAAGGTGAAACAGCCATAGTAATTCAGTCTCATGCTTCTTAAAATCTGCTTTTGAATAGAAATCAATTCATAAAGATACTTTTGGATCAAGAGAGTTTTATGTCTGTTTAGGTCTACATGATTTGGGGAATTTTTTTTCTGATTAAAAATTGGGATACATTTAAGATGCCGAATTCCCCCCCCCCCTTCCATGTTTGCTCTGCTTGTTTGTAAGGCTGCACAATTTGGCCCAATATTTTGTATATTAATATATTAAAAATAATTATAGTTATATAATAATAATAATAATAGCTATTGTAATATCACAATATATAATATTAATAATTACTAGTGTCATTTTTACTATTGTAATATTTCACTATAATACAAATGTATATAATAATGATATTAACTGTAATAATTCCATTTCTTAATTCTGAAGTTCATCGTTTTCAAATGCAAAGCCTTTAGGTTTTATTTTGTCTGAAAACCGCAGGGTAACCTTAAAGCTTCTCTTTTGATGACAACAGCTGTTTATAAGTGCTTCTCATCACAAGAAGGTGGAAGATGGTTGGCACATGTTATATTCCCGAATGCACATTATAAGCGACCAAAACTCAGAGCAGATGCAGAGATGAGTTCAAGTGGAGCAGCATTTACTGTGTACCAAGACACTGAAAACACCAGATCATGAGCTGCTCGTGTGTAAAACAACACAGTGCTGTGTTTCACTCTGAAACATGCTGTGTGTCAGACTGTGTATTTTTTGTAATTAAATCACAGTCTTTGTGATTTGTTAATCAAGATAAGCCATTTCACAAATTTTGTTTTGTTTTGCATTTTAATAGTGTTAAATCTACCAGGCTAACAGGGCCATAGTAACAAACAATCCCTTGAAATCTCCAAATGAAAAGTTCACAATCTTCAATGATCTTTTATTGAGATGTGAGACCATAGAACTAACTTGTATTTTTATTTAAAACATTTTTTTACCAACTTTTTAAAGGGAATAATACTAAAGATTATTTTATTCACCTGTGTTTCTATGGCTGCTGCTTAAATGTTCTAAGCATCACTTTGAAAGCACAAACCGAAAATACTACGTAATGGTCATAATAAACAGCCTAGAGAGTCCAGCATATCTGGTGAGATGTACTGTTATAGATTGTTATATACAGTGCTAATCTTTCACCGAGGGAGAGAGCGAGGATACGTTTAAGAATTAATGTCCTTGTACAATTTGTTCCTGCCTCAGGCCTTTCATGTCTCCATTTCAAAAATCAAGTCCAAAATTGAAACCAAAGGCACATTGACAGGCCCTAACACTGACCCACCATCCTCTCGTGATAGAGGGGGAGAAAGGGAGTGTGAAAGGAAACTAATGGAGCTGCCCATCCTTTCCATTTGCCTCTCCTACCTGTCTTTCTTTCTCATCCCTCTCTCTCTTTCTCTCTCCGCCTCCTTCTCTGTTTCTTTCCCCCTCTCTCTTGAGTTTACTCAGGGGTGAAATGAGCTGGTGCTAGTGGAGTAGACTGATATCTGCTCCAGTCTAACCGAGACTGAAAGTGTCTCAGGCTGTGTGTGAGTGATGACGCAGGCTAAGGTACTCACTCTCCCCAAGTGTGGCTTATTTCCCTTGGCTTATTAAATACTAGCCTCCAGCTCTGAAAGGCAGTAGTATAGAACACTGGTACAGGACCTTAAACACTAAGGGCTGCGCCTTATCCCAGATGTTTGAAACAAACTCTGAGCATTTACCAAATGCAGGGGCATCATGCATGTGATTTTAAGGGGGATCAGTGGCAGTCCTGGCTCCCTTGGTGGATATCTACAGTATGTATTAAATACATGAGTACTTTTATATAAATAATTTGACTTATAATACATACTTTGACATATTGCAACCATAAGCTGGAGGTTGTATGGAGGACAATGAGAGATGTGGTGAGATGCATGTACAGATGTAATGTTCAGATAGGATTGTGGGATATGTGCAGAGCAAAAATAGCTGTGCTTGTAATTAGTACTCTGTAAATTACAAACAATGTGACAGCCACATCAGACCGCAGTGGTGCAGCTTTACTGTATGTCGCGGTACTCTTCACTGCGGTCTGCAGCCCTTTTTTTGTGTCACATTCCCCCTTTTCCTTTCCTTTCCAGGACTGTGATATTCCCTGGATAATCTCTGTTAGCAAGCTAGCACTGTCATTATGAACAATGGTGTCGTTCTCCATTCAAAGGAGGGAGGGTTCCAGACAATTCTCTATGATTGTTCCCAAATTGCGCATTTGAGAGAATCACACATTCACATGCTTGGGATCCTCCTGGGAGGACTTCAATCTGGAAGATTTTTTCTCCCTATCCATTTTGGTTTTAGAATATATGCCATTCGTCTGAAGGAAATACTGAAAAGCTATTTTCGCAATCCCTCGAGGTAGCGCAGAGTCAACCACACCAGCCGTGAAGTCTAGTAATATTAGACCAATGCTGCTGTAGCCACTGAATTGAGTGAATATGCTGACTCTCTCTTTTGAAAATAGCATTTTTGTGTATTGGACATTAGATCGGCTGAATGAAAAATCAGCTTCTACATGAAGAAGTGATCGGTCAACAGCAAAATGAGGTTTCCCAAGCTGGAAGAGGTTGATATGCAAGCGTAAAGAGTTCCATATGTGGAAAAATTTGATATAATTTAAATCCATTAAGGAGCAATATCTGTTATCCACTTTAATGTTAGAGCTCTAGATTTACAGCAGGGCTGAACCAGTTGTGTTGTATTAAAGGCTGTAGCGGCTTATGTTATTTACAAGCTCAGACTACCAGAGATTTGCAGCTGCAATAGACATCATGTTAAGAATTACAATATTGAAATGCTCGTCTTTCAATTTAGTTTTGCAACTTAACCGCACAGGGCATTCCCGGGCACGGTGTCACTCTAACAGTAGGATTCTTTTCTATGGCATTTTGTTTGTGTTGTAATAATGACATGAGTAGATGCTACAAAGCCTGTCGAGGGTAATAGAATCTGACACGATGCTCATTACCTGCACTGATACTACATTATAAACGAACACCTGTAATTAAAAATGTCACATAGATGCACTGATGTTGTAACACGTCGTCCTACTGTTAATACAAGAATCGCACACGCCATCGTGTTTTTGTTTTTTAATCACTGTTGGCCTTTATTTATTTATTTCTCAGTTTTCCATTAGGTAGAACATTATTAATAATAAGTACACTACATTTCTGGATAAAAGAAGCCAGTGTCACACTAGTAGCCTAAAGTTTTAATGGATGATGATTGTAATCAAGGTAAAGATGATTACAGTGACATACAGTATTGTGCAGTATTGTGCAAACGAACCGTGTATGTGCGTTCTCGGCGCACTGATCACTATAACATCATATTTCTGCTTGAACACAGCTAAGTATTCACGTAGTTGAATACAGTGAGTGTTTTGTAATGGGTGCTCCCGTGTTTTGTAGAAGTTTGTGAGGATCAGTGGTGTTCATGTACGTATGGGTTGGGCATCAGACGCTCCAAACAGCTTGTTCTGACAGAGGAACTATTCACTGATGGCGTCGAGCTGCCTTTAGATAGCCGAGTTCAGAATATACATACTTTTACATACTTTTAAGTTGTATAGAATATCTGCAGTGACATTTTTTTGCGAAGTATGTTTACAAAAAAGAACATGAAATGTTTAAATCTATCTTGAATTTGCTTTGTTTAAAAGAAATACATGAAAATACAAAGATTTTAGTGAATAGAAAAGATTGGGCTTGCAGTATTGATTTGGAGAGGAGGGGGTCTTAAAAAAAGGTCTTAAAAAAAAAAAAAAAAAAAGGTTGAGAGCCACTGCTTTAGGTAAATGCAGGCATGGTTCTATGGGGGTACTAAGAAGTGAACATTATTTTATTATTTTTTTTAATTAAAAAATAAATTAATGCAATATAAAGATACATCCCAACAAACTTTTTTATATATGCTTATTTATTTTATATGCATTTTAGTATTTATATATATTTCACTTGATAGATCTCGGTGAGTTTCTCATTTGAAAAGTAGATCCCCACACAAAAAAACTGTGGGCACCCCTGATCTAGATCTACTGTATGCTATTTGTGAATTGGTATGTTTCTGGTATATGAGTGGACATAAATCACATTTATGCTTCAGTTTGTGAGCCTCACTGAATGTTTAATCCAAATGAACATGGTTTTCATTTGACCTTTCCTGCATCTCCAAGCCCATTATCTTGTGGTCGCAGCAAAAGTTTTCACCTCTGCTTACTGAGCTTATCATCTGCGTCTCATCACTTGTCGTTTTTCGCCGTGATGGACTGACTGACCTCTGTCCACTTTGACCTTCTTTATCTCTCGCTCTCTCTCTGTCTACATTGTCTGGATTGATGTTTTTATCTGGCAGTGCATGTCTGGTGGGTCCATGAAAAATAATACATATAAGGTTATAATGCATTGAATCAATGCTGTATACCGATGGTAAATAGGCCTATACAGTATACATATATATATATATACTAAATACTATTATGACTTCAGTGTGTTTATTCCATGCGGTCTGTTGATTTGGCTATTGATCATATTTAAACACCTGTACATGAAATGCATTACTAGGACAAGCAATTCAAGGTGGTGCAGACTTAGATTTAATATGTTAGAGATATTAGGTTACCTGAGCAGGGAAGCAAATTGCTTAATGGTATTTTGTGTAGCTGTGTCATGTTTAACAACCTTAGATTATGTTTAGTCATGTAATGACTTTGATCTGTAGCAATAAAAGCTACAAAACTTTCCCAACAAGTTACTGCATTTGTAATTCAAATAATTTGAATTTCCTTTTATGACCAACATACAAAATGGCATCAGTGAATAGTGTTATGCTGCAGGCAATATTGATCAAAGTCGCTTTAAGAGAAGTCAGTCCACTCGGTGGCCATTTTGGCAACACCCTCAGGCATCTGTTTTCTACATGAACAGTTTGTTTAAATATGTCAAATCACCTATACAGTTTGACAAAAAAAGCGCTTTCAATCAGGCTCAAAAAACGTGATTCTACTAATGTAATTGGCTCTTTTATCTGAAAGGGGAGGCTTCCTTTCTTTCAGCCACCATATTGAATGTTGTGATTTCTCCTATTTATTTTTGTACATATTGTCTTTCTACTGTCTCTGGTATTGATCTTTGTCCATTTCCTCATTACTAAGTGTAAGTTTCATTTCCTTTCTCTCTCCAACTCTTCCAAAGTTAATTAAAATAGGATCATGCCATCGCATTTTAGTGAAAAAAATAAAACATCAGTTCACTTGGAATCACCACATATTAGTTCTGCCCTGTTTTGTTGCTCAAAAAAGACGACGCCAAGAAAATTAGTTCCTAAACAAACTCCCTGCTCTTTAAACACTTGCTGTGTTTTGCTTTGTAATTGGTTGGCCCCATTTTGGTTTTTCAATTATGCATTCTGGATTCACTAATTTTAAGCACACTGTGACAGCTTTTGAGGAAAAAAAAATAGATTACCCACATTTATGTTTACAGCTGGTTGTAAGCATACTGGTATGGTGAGTTGTTCCATTTTTTCTTAGGGTTTGAAGGTGGAAATCTTTTCACAGAACCAGGGGATTGCATTTAAGAGTCTTTTCATGTAGCGATACATGCAAACTCCCTGCTGAAAGAGGCATCTTTGGTATATTTTCATACATGTATGCATGAAGTACATACACATCTTTGTCCTTCAACATCTACAGGTGCATCTCAATAAATTAGAATGTCGTGGAAAAGTATTTTTTTCAGTAATTCAACTCAAATTGTGAAACTCGTGTATTAAATAAGTTCAATGCACACAGACTGAAGTAGTTTAAGTCTTTGGTTCTTTTAATTGTGATGATTTAGGCTCACATTTAACAAAAAAGTATTCTAATCTCAACAAATTAGAATACTTCATAAGACCAAAAAAATAAAAAAATTTTAGTGAATTGTTGGCCTTCTGGAAAGTATGTTCATTTACTGTATATGTACTCAATACTTGGTAGGGGCTCCTTTTGCTTTAATTACTGCCTCAATTCGGCGTGGCATGGAGGTGATCAGTTTGTGGCACTGCTGAGGTGGTATGGAAGCCCAGGTTTCTTGGACAGTGGCCTTCAGGTCATCTGCATTGTTGGGTCTGGTGTCTCTCATCTTCCTCTTGACAGTACCCCATAGATTCTCTATGGGGTTCAGGTCAGGCGAGTTTGCTGGCCAACCAAGCACAGTAACACCATGGTCATTGAACCAGCTTTTGGTACCTTTGGCAGTGTGGGCAGGTGCCAAGTCCTGCTGGAAAATGAAATCAGCATCTCCATAAAGCTTGTCAGCAGAAGGAAGCATGAAGTGCTCTAAAATTTCCTGGTAGATGGCTGCGTTGACTGTGGACTTCAGAAAACACAGTGGACCAACACCAGCAGATGACATGGCAGCCCAAATCATCACTGACTGTGGAAACTTCACACTGGACTTCAAGCAACATGGATTCTGTGCCGCTTCACTCATCCTCCAGACTCTGGGACCTTGATTTCCAAATGAAATGCAAAATTTACTTTAATCTGAAAAGAGGACTTTGGACAACTGAGCAACAGTCCAGTTCTTTTTCTCCACAGCCCAGGTAAGATGCTTCTGACATTGTCTCTGGTTCAGAAGTGGCTTGGTAGCCCTTTTTCTGAAGACGTCTAAGCATGGTGACTCTTGATGCACTGACTCCAGCTTCAGTCCACTCCCCGTGAAGCTCTCACAAGTGTTTGAATCAGCTTTGCTTGACTGTATTCTCAAGCTTGCGGTCATCCCTGTTGCTTGTGCACCTTTTCCTACCCAAATTCTTCCTTCCAGTCAACTTTGCATTTAATATGCTTTGATACAGCACTCTGTAAACAGCCACTCCTTTCAGTAATGACCTTCTGTGACTTACCCTCTTTGTGGAGGGTGTCAATGTTCGTCTTCTGGATCATTGCAAGTGAGCAGTCTTCCCCATTATTGTGGTTTCAAAGAACAAGAGATACCCAGAAGTTATACTGTATGGATGGTCATTTATTGAAACTCAAATGTAAATATTCTAATATTTTGAGATACTAATTTTTGACTTTCATGAGCTGTAAGCTCTAATCATCAAAATTAAAACAAAAAAAAACTTTTGAAATGTTTTACTTTACATGTAATGAATCTAAAATATATGAAAGTTTCACTTTTTGAAATAAGTTACAAGAAAAAATGACAATGATTTTTCACGACATTCTAATTTATTGAGATGCACCTGTATTTCTGGTCCATGTGTATCTGAGGTAAGATGCATGAACACAGGAAAAAAAAAACATACTTATTTAAATGGATCTTTTTTGCATCTGACAACATGCCAGTTCTGTCTATATTGAGTCAAATAAGGCCAAAGACAATTTATTGACCATTATACTGGCAATAAAACCACCTTGTGTGTGTTTTTTAATAGTACGATGGGATTTAAATGGATGTTTTCACCTCATTATTGTTACCTTGTCATCAGTATAGAAATCCTGTCATAACTGTTTGACAATTTAACCACACATGGGTGGTTCTCTCAGAAATGAAAGTTTAATTTAAATATTGATGGACAGATGCTAATAATGAGAAACTTAGATGAGAGCTAATAACAAGAAAGAACTTTGACTGCCAAATGTCACACTTACACAGTCTTCCCACTCAATTCTTTAATAACCCAAAGATACAGAATAAGGCCATGTGAGAAGGCTTACGTATAACTTGCTAAAGCAGAGCAGGTATATAAGGGTATATATAGGTGTATTCCCTTTCTAGAACAGGCTCAAGACTTCATCTGTCCTGCAGCTCCTCTGGGATGTGTCTATTGCTCTGGTTAGAGTTACATTTGTCCAGAACCGTTAGTAGTACACAGGCCCTAATTAATGGGCCAACAAGTCACATGCCCAGGGGCCTCCAACTACATGGGAGGCCCCAAAATGTTACATACTGTACAAAAACCAAAAACTTTTTTGGGCAATTGACTGTAAATGTTTTATTTATTTATTTAGTTTTGTCTTGTTTTGTTTTTGGTTTCTCTTTTGTGATTTTTTCACATTTATTCATTTAACAAACACATATGTTTTTATAAATGTTCTGAATTGCTTTGCTGCACTGACATAATGTTTTATTTTTAAATAAAAAATAAAATTAAAATTATTATTATTATTATTTTTTTCTTGTTTTGTTTTTTGTTTTTCTTTCATGATTTCCCCCCACATTTATTCATTTAGTGAACACTTTTATGTTTTTTTTTTTTTTCTTTTGTTGAAAAGGGAGTGAATGTAACTATAAAGTTAATGATGTAAAATGATGAAGTTAATAAAGTCCACACACAATTTGAGTGTGAAATCAAATTGTGAACAATATCCAGATTAGAAAACAGACACACAAAATTGCTTTAATAAGTTATTAAGAAGTATCATGTTGAACTGGTTTGCAGCAATGACCAAGACTATCAACAGTAACACCTTCCTCAACATGACTAGTAGCAGCAACGACAGGCTAGTAAGTGCCAACACGGATCGGTAACAAAACAGCAACAGCAGTGGCGCTCCTTACAATACCGTTGATAAAAACAATGCCTTCTACTACTGAATCATTGGAGGGGAAGGAAGATAATGTCCATTGGTGCGACAAAGCTACCGACACATCGCTGCAGGAGATGTCAATATAGAGGCAGTTAGAAATATTCTGAGTAAAGGAGCAACATCTGCATTTCTTAACAGGGGAGTTAAATATTGAGCCACAGTCAGTGGTCTATGTTGAAAGAGCCAGTCATTAACAAATGATTTACTCCAGGGTCGTTTGAAGTATGATCAGATAATGCTGTTTTTTCCCCATAATGATTTGTATAATATGTATTTTAATTATTATGTTTTTTGTTTGTTTGTTTATAGAAATAATATCATTGTAGGCGGTGCCATTCTGTGGTGAAGTCACATTAAAGTGTCTCTCCCCTGTTTGTGTGGTGATTTTGATTTAGATTTTGAGCTATAAGAGGTTTCATTCATCCAGGCCATTGTGGAATTTCCGGTGAAATCTAGTCAAAAGAAAATGGACTTTGTTCTCCGTTTGTTGAGGGTGTTTGGCTTCTCATCTAAGAGGTTTCATCACCATCTGAGGACTTGAAACTGTCAGTGTTCGTTGTGGGTCTAATTATTTGATGGGCACCAGAGACCAAAGTAAAAGCCCCTCCAATGATCTCTCAGTATGCCTCTCATCTCTTCACTCAGGGGGTCTGTAACAGTAGGGAGAGCTCTTATACTTGAAAGGGCCTGTATTAAAATGCTCTTTTAGAGAATGAATTTCTGCTGTCTTAAGCCGATTGAGCAAAACAAATCTCTCTTAAAGTAAAATCCGGTGGCAGCAGGAGAGTGTGGCAACAATAGCAAGCTGAGAGACCGAGAGAGAAGCAGAGGAAAGGAAGCCCGAAAGATACGGGTGGTTTAGAATGGCAAAATTGCATACTGAGAATTGAAACTAAAGTTGAAAAATAATGCACTTAGAGTCAACAATGAAAGCCCACTTTGTGGCCTTTAAGTACAGACAAGCTGTTTTTCAACTGTCGGATTTTTAAGTTGATTAGAGCAAAGTTATGGGCCTAATGTCTGAGAGCTAATTTAGCATGTGGGTAGATTATATGTTAATGGCTGTTTACTTTGTTCTCATAACAAGGTAAAAAGGTCAGTTTCTTAAGGGACAACAATATGGAAGTTAAGAATGTCCACATTTGATTTAATCTAGGCTGCTTTCGGCTTTCTTATGTTTATGTGTGTGTGAGTTAGCTCGCACATATGTGCACTTGGCACTTCATGAGATATGAAGGCTTTCAGGCTCATAAAGATTTCAAGGGAAGAAGATTTTTTAATGAGGAACACAATATGCCAGGAGTAAATGACCTCGCTTCATCTACATTACATGCTGTTATTTTATTTATTTATCTAATTATTTATTTTTTTGCCAATCGTAGCCGTCCGTCGAAAGGCAGCTTTCCTACCTTCACTGTGATAAGTAGCTTTATTTTACATCAATCTTGGCTCAGTTTTTGAATATTTTTCCACATAATCCTTGATAATAATCAACTCTCATAATCTTTTTAGACTCTGAGGAAGAAATTAAAAACCCCATGAAAATGCTTGACAAGCATGTTGATGTACAGTAGATGTACAGGTTTCTTTCATATGTTGATATTAAATATTTCCTGGTAAAACAGGTAGTTTGGGCATTAGATGCAGTTGCTGCTTGACTGTTGAAGTATGTACTTCAGGTGTGCATTTGCATATTATAAATATGTTCATTGACATTGCCCATTTCGACATTGATCTTTGACTTGTGAGTAATAACAACCACAAAAATGATTTGCTCTGTTGTTGTCAAATAAGTTCAATTCACCTCCATCATTCACCTGTTGTTTTATCAAGGGGAGGGATATTCTCATTCCGGAGAGCATTTGAGTGGACGAAATATCCTTGTGATGCAGGATGAGTTGTCGATTTTTTTCTGCTATTCCATAAGAAAAGTGAATATATACAGCATATACTGACCTCAAAGCTAATAAAAATCTCTCGTTTTGATTTCTTTGATATAGAAATGGTTTTGTGTGAATTGCGAGTTGACACACATTGATAGCATGTCTTTGAATGAACAGAATGTCTTCGACCATTTTGAATCCAATCACAATTCCCATGTTGTGTTTCTTCACACCAACTGTCTCGTTTCCTTCTCCTCCTCTCTTCTCGCTGTGAATAATAGCTTCCAACCGCAAGAGATAAGATGTGATTTAGAGGAACAGCTGATGCCTTTGTTCTTCAAAACATTGTCAATGTTGTTTGTCTAAAGCTTAAAGCTGGACACGTGTTTTAGACCTCTTCCGTTCCTGTCATACTTTAATCCCCTTGCACTTCCCTCCCGCCTCCGCCTGCCTTCAATCAAGGTTATTTTTCCTATTCTTGAATATCCTACTCAATATCCTGATCCCTCTCCAGTTTTTCTTTGTCTCGTTCTGTCCATAATCAGCCTGCCCTGTCATGCATCCATCTCGGATTTTTCTCTTCCTTGTAGAGTCTGTCTTTGTGTCTCTCTTTCCATCTTTGAGGTTGCAGCTGGTCAGCTGGGCCAGGGAAAATGTGCCTGCGGCTATTACAAGCAGCTGGCGTCCAGAGAGATGGACAGGGAGAGAATGGGCGAGTGAGGGTGGCGTGGTGAGACTTCAGGGTGCACAGTTCTGCCTTCAGCACATGCTGAGGGTACCAAATTCAATTTAATTCACCTCACTACTTTTAAATTTATGATTTAAGACACGGCAGAACATGTTTACCTTCATGTAAACGCCCTTATGGTCATTCTATATTCAAATTTATGCAAACAATTGCTCTTGTAGCACTGTTGGTCAATAATATAATGTGTTTTCAATGCTATAATAGACACCTAAACATATGTCTTACACTGACATGCTTTTGATGCATGCTAAACACAAACGTTTACATTGATTGAGCAATAAAAACTCAATGCTAAATGCTAAGAGTTATCGCCCATTCTTGTAAAGTAATAAAGAGGAAGTAGAATAGATACTATAATTCACCAGAAGAGGAATATTACATTACCAGTCAAAAGTTTGGAATAATTTTAGATTATTATAATGCATACAGTGCATACATAAATATAACATTTATATTATATAAATATATATATTTTTTATTTTTACATTTTTGAAAGGAGTCTCTTATGCTCGCCAAGGCTGCATTTATTTGATCTAAAAAAAAAAGTAATATTGTGAAATATTATGAAAATTTAAAAGAACTGGTTCTATTTTAAATCAAAGAATAGAAAATAAACATCAGTAGATATCTTAAAACATTATACGTGTCTTTACTGTCTTTTTTGTTTTTGTTTGTTTGTTTCTTGAGTAGCAGTGTGACACTGCAGACTGCTAAAAATTCAGCATTGCTATCATAGGAATAAATTACATTTCAAATATATTCATATAGAATTGTATTTTTCACAAAATTTCACAATACAAGGTTTACTATATAAGTCCGTGTAAAGTGATATTAACATGTGTTCTGAGTTTGTCACACAACAGAAAAATGTGTTATTAACCACCCAGCCAAATTTGAATGATAAAAAAACCGCCAAGTAACTAAAATATGTTATCAAAATCTTTGAAAAATAAGCAGGACTCTCTGCTCTCAAACGCTGGGGGTGTGTCCGCTGTCTGCACTGAAACCACGCCCTCTCGCGGGAAAGCGTCCGTCTCTCTCAAAACTGTCAAATACCGCTACAACCTGAATGGATGCTACTGATGCTACCTCTAGTAGCTTAATTGGATTTATACAGCCATACATGTTTGAGCCTCCAGAGCCAGAATCCAATTCAGATGACATTGACCGGATACCCGAGAATCAACCTCATCCCACTCGGTCTGCAACAGAATGGTATTTTTTTTCTTCCTTTCATGCAAGTTAGCAATATGTTACTAGCATAACCTTAGTGAAATAAAGTTAGGTTATTATCTTAGAATTGAGTTGACAACTGAAATGGATGTCAATACTTTTAGTCACACATGTGAATTAAACTGCAGGTGTACCTGTGGTGAATGCAGGACAATGCCCACAGAGGATAAGAACGTCTGCTGCAAAGACCTTAATGCTGTATGCGTAAGGAAGGCATAGCTAGTATAGCAAAATTTAGACTCTAGTAACGAACGGTGACAGTAACTCAAGATTGAACGGAAGAACCCCTGACACTAATACGCAGTAGTTATTATAGTGTTAGGGGCGGGGCCACGCTCGGTGGCTCCATTGTGTCATCGAATTGAACACAGAATTGGTGAAAAACTGTTTGACGGTTTAACTCCACAATTCAGTACTACATACTTCAGAGTCTTTGTAATGTGTTTCAGCAATACATTTTTATCATTTATAATGTGTTTAAAAACAATTCTCAGAATTCTCTTTACACGAACTTTAAACAAATAAATGCAGCTTTGGTGAGCACAAGACACTATTTTTTTACACATTTTTCACAGTTATACTATATTTCAGCCTGTTATTGAATAATTGTCACTACATGTTTGCAAGCACTTGTCACTTTGACTAGAAAGGAAGTGGAAGAAACATGTACAGCACATGCAAATGAAACAAAGGTTGTGTTGTAGATAGGCGTTTTGACAATCATGACAACTGTAACAAACACAGTGAGAGTAATTTTTGCCTTTCTCACTGTTTTAGATATGATTCTTCGCTTTCATAACACTTATGCACTGCGCATGCCAGAAAACGCAGTTTCCGTGTTGTTTCGATCTGTGTTGCTCACATTTAGCAACTTGATCTTCATGTGGTTATTAATAATGATTCATTGATTAAATAGCACAAAACGGAATACATAATTTATGGGTACTCTATAATTTGCCAAGATATGATTAGCAAAACTTTTTGTTTTGTTGTGGCCAACACTTTTTTTGCGCATTGCTGCATTTGATAAAACATGCACCGTTTATTTTAGGAAGACAGGAACTGTCTGTTCTGTTAATTTATAGTTTCTCTACAAGACCAATTTAAATGCAAGTTAGCTGTAACACAGTTTCCTGTTGAGGGCTCTGTTCCTCATTAGTATTCGGTTCAATCATGCAATTCGCCCCAACCAAACCGAGACATAGTCATTAAATATGTTCTATAGTGTGAATCTCTTGCTCAGTAACACCTGTTCATCTACTATTTTTCAGAATAAAGCCACTGTGGGTGTACATGGGTGTTTTTGTGTCTAAAATTGCAAGTCTGTGAGCGACGCCCCCGTTGGACCTGGATGTGTGCGTGCATATGCGTGCATGCATGCCTCCGCTCTAACTTCCACTATCTTTCTCTCAGCTGGAATTCCATTTGTTCCTCACCGGAATGAAACTGCATTGATTGTTGGCTCAGATGTCAGGAACGAGGGGGGAAAAAAAACTACAAGAAAGACTGGGGAGCGGTAGGAAGAGAGAAGGAGAGAGTGACAAATAGAGGAAAAGTGCTTGCCTGTGCTGTGGCAGCCAGTTGTAGATCAATAGGGGACTTTAAGAGTGAAAAAATAAAGGGGAAAAAACAGAGAGCTTGGGATGGCAGAGACGAGCCACTGATGGCTACGTTTTAAAGGGGAATGACACGCTGTCATTTCAGATATGTAGCGCGGTTCTTCCAGACAGAGCTGTAATAAATAATTAAACAATGTCAACATAATGACCCTCAAGTTACGCTGATTAATGGAGGTGAATTTCAATTATTCACATTTTCAGAGACTCAATGTGTTTTTTTTTTTTGTTTGTTTTTTACCTCAATCCTCTTGCAGTGTCAGGTCTCAGTAAAAGCCTTGCAAAATGTGAAATATTTAACAACGAATTCTGTCTGGCCAATAAATTATTCTCTAGGAGGATTAGGATCTTAGGATCTAATATCAGTTGCTTTATCAGTTTCGGTGATTTGCAGCTTCTTCGGTGGCCATGCTTGAGATATTGTTTAATGTTCATGTTGTCAATAGCAGACCCAAACAGTGAGGAATTGCCTCGTGGCAAATAGCGGGTCTTCACAGGGACTGCCTGCCATTAATGGTAATGGAATACCATTAGCAGGCTCGACTCCAATAGCACAGAGGCTCTCTCGCTATTTCTCTCCTCCTCGTTCCTTTGTCTTCCTCCTGCTCCATATCTAAACAGACAGTAAAGAGTGGGTGGAGATGTGTTGTTAATTTGCTGCTGTTGTGTGGAGAGTAGGCTGCCTCCAGTGCTTTGTCTCACTACAGTTTGGGAATCTAATTGATATGTTTCTCAGACAGTGTTGCAGTGCTGCGCTGCTCCACCACAGGGGTGGTCTTCAGGTGGTATTTATGTCAAGTGGAAAACAATGTAGCTTTTATGAGCCTGAAAACCCAGAGCTGAGGCAACCTTGAGGGATTGAGCTGGGAAACATTTAAAGGGGCATATCGCAAAATACAGGACTTGCTTTCTTCTCTTGAAATGTTCAGGATTGATAGCATACTGAATCTTTCATATCTCAAAACGTCCTGTCTAGAAGACCAATTTATAGGACCTAATCTGCGTTTATATTGTTAAAACGATGAATACATTAACACATCGCTACACTAGCATTAGCGAATTAGCACATACAGTTATTTATTTATTTACTTCATTACGAGCATTAACACATACAATTAATATATTAGCAGCACAGGGCCACCACAACAGTTTTCAGTGTAGAGAAACATAGCTATTACCCATTCCTGGTAAAGTAATAAAAATGAAGTAGAAGATGAAGATTATATTATTCCATTTGATATATAAATAAAGATAAGAGTAAGTGTGGAGAGTTCCTGGCAGTAGGATAGCAAATGCGGCTCTGCAAAAGTTAAGAAAGTTAGGAAAGGCTAAAATTTACTTCAAACAAGGTCAGTGATCACATCGGTCTGACCTCTAAGTCAAAATTAAATAAAAATTGAACTATTTATTTTAATACATGAGGCTGCACAGTTCATCAGTGCATGTTATTCCAAAATTAGTTTTTATTCTTCAATATGTCATAAGTTGCTCCAACATTAAAATGGAAGCCTGTTTGTGTCTCAGAGTGTGTGGGGGTCACATACTTCTGAAATCATTCTAATATGCTCTTTTGGTGCTCAAGAAACTTTTAAACTTTTTTTATCAGTGTTGTACAAACAGTTGCGCTGCTTATTTGTGGAAACAGTAAATTTAACTCATTTGACCAAAGAGGTCAAAAAATATCCTAAAGTGCTGTTTTAAGAACATTCTTTTGAATAAACAAATACATATTATTATTATTTTAATAAAAAAAAAAAAAAACATTCTGGCTCCAAATTTTTGAACAACAAAATATATATACAAAACATATTTGTGAAATGGCACATTAGGATATGGTTTGACCTTTTGGGTCAAATGAGATAAATTTACCGTTTCATTTAAATTCCCTCAACTCAACAGGCAATTAATTCAGAACTGTGTTAGTTTAAATGTGTGTGTACTAGTTTGTCATTGTATTATGGGTCGGAAATTAATTTAAGTGTAACATATCCTGCAATAACTATGCCGGCAACTGCTTAATGATGCATGAGTGGATCTAATTTGAAGGACACATACACGACACTAATGCACATATGTACACACACAGACACACACTTTAATCTGAGCAGCTCAGTCTCACGCTGAGATCAGCAGGAGACAAGATCTGAAGAGAGTAACGCCACATAACTAATTAAAGCAGAGTGATTTCCTGATAACGTTCTCCTCTCAGGGTTAGTGGCGAGGTCTGCTGGGGAGATGAGAGGAGAGAGAGAAGGAACCCGAGTGTGTTTTGAGTTTGTCCCCCAAAGGTTTTGCTGACTCATGAGTTATAGATGTGAACGCGGCAGCCAATGTCCGTGGATCAACCTGCCATGGCTGTGACAGGAAAAATATAGAGGGAGAGCAAGAGAGATAGCCGACATATTTCAGGCCTGTGTGATTGACACCAAAAGTTCTCAGTCTGGCGCGCCGGGTGTTTCAAATTCATTAATATTAATTCATTTAATTTCCAATGTGCTATATTTATGTGACACATTTGATGTGTTTGTGATTAAAAATGGTCAGGGCATACTTCAAACAAATTATTTTTAGTGCTTTCTGCTCCCTTTTCACTAGGTGTACCACATTCAGTAGTTCATGTTCAACAGTCACTGTCCTCGATGACCGGCAGGAACGTCAGGAAGCGAGCCAGCTCTGTCTCACGACAAATGTCACATTCTTAAATATTAGCAGATGGCTTTGGATAATGTGATCATTCTGTTTACTAACAGGCACTTGGAATCAACCAAGGATGCTTGCCAGCACATAGTTGGGCAAATGCACCAAAGAAATATAGAATTTAGAAAAATGATTGATATTAATACAGACGAAGACCACATGTTCCACTTTTGAATTTAGTGCACACTGGAACCCAGTTGAGAACTGTTTATTTCTGTTTAAAAAACACAAATGTGATGGCAGAAATTTACACAGTATGTTTCCTTTTACACTGGCATATGATCGTATTAGGCGTGGGTTGGGTAAGCAGATTTCTTTGCAATATTCTCAAATGTTTGGTTGATAGTGAAAGGTGTATGTATTTTTTTATGTTAAAATACTTTGTCCTACCAGTTTATTAAATAGAGAAAACTCTATGTTAGGCATTCATAGATGGATTCCCCCAAATCTGTGGCATAATCAAGGTATTGCAAATCTGCCACACACGTTTTTTGGTGGGACTGTCTGTTTATTCAGAAATTGTTTAATTTTAATTCCATTTTATTTTATTTTTTTATTTTTTTCATGTTCAACAGTCACTATCCTCGAGGACCAGCAGGAATGACAGGAAGCGAGTCAGCTCTGTCTCACGATGTATGTCACATTCTTACATATTAGCATATGTGATGAAATTAATTTGTGATGAAACAAATTTATGCAGCAACATTTTACATAAACACTATAGAAGTTAGACTAATGATACCAATGATACAAATTTCCAGTGGTTCATTGTTTCAGTTGTATCCATCAAGTATGAATAGAATAGAATAGAATAGAATAGAATAGAATAGAATACTAATTATTTTTGTTAATTTAAGCAGAAATAAAATAGAATATAAAATTAGAAATGTTGCCTTGAAGTACTACAATTAGTGAAACTACAACTGAAATAAAAACAAATTAAAGATAAATAGAAATATTTAAAAAAAGAAAATTAAAAATAACAAAAATAACAAAATTAACCTAAATTTAAAAGAAAAACTGAAACGATAAAAATCCAAAAATATTCAAAGCTAATTCCAAAATATATAAATAAAAGCTAATTCAAAATATTATTAAATACTAAAACAACACTTATCCTAATATGTCATATCACACTTTTTTGTGTTATTTTGAGTTGTTTTAAGCTTGGAGGCTGATGCACTAATGCACTATATATGCAGCTCTGTATATCCTCAGGCAATGTAATGATAATTGGAGGTAAATTCACAAATGTGCCATTTCTGAATTCTCATTTGGGGCATGATTCTTTTTTTTTTTTTTTTTTTATTCCAGAGATTGTCATGTCACACACCCTGCACCCACATGCTACGGACACACACACACACACACACACACAAACACTTGATGGATGTAGCACTGTGTTTCTCTGCCCGAGTGCAGCACTGCAAGCAGATCAGCCAACTCTTGGGAAATAACCTGCTCTCCCATGGCCAATTAGTCAATTAATTGCTTATCAGATCCAATTTATAATCCCTTTAAATGAAAAGACATGTCTTTTATGTTCTCTCCCACATCTCCCCCTCTCTGTTTTTCTTCCTCACTTTTTTCCCCCCACAGTTCCTTGTTCTCACCTGTCATTTTTAATCTGCAAGACTGAGGCATTTAATTGTTGACTGAACTCATTTTGTTCTTGACACTTCCTTTCGTCTTTCACCTCCTCGTCATCATCTGCATCCAAGGAGGGGTGATACAGGTTATGCTGAACCTCACAAAAGGAACCCGCCCTGAACCTCTGTCATGCTCCTCGATTTGGGGTAGCGATGCCAGGTAACCTTTTCTGTGACCCAGCAGGAGGTAATTGATGCGGAACATTGCGTTTTTCACATCCTGTCAGGACTGAGCATTACTGACGTCTCCTTATTGGATCAGACTAAAATAGATTCACACATACAATCGCACACACGCGGATCTCTGTTGTTCAGTGGTGTAATAAAAAATAACAACATTAGTCTAATTCTGCATTAATAGAAGACTGTGCGTGTGTTTGCTACAAATGCACAATGCCTTTATTGTTTTGTGTGCTAATAGAAAAAGTCTCCATTATTAAAAAATGTCTCTCTGAATGCACTGATTGCTGTTCTTTTTTTTAAAGGAATTGAATATTGATTTTTTTTCTCTTTGGCTGATTAGTGAAGAGCCAATATTTCCCACAAAAAGAATAAAGACCTTTGTGCTGAGTTGGACAATTACTCCACTACTGTTGAATACAGCTTCAGTTCATAATTAAACATGTGGGGTAAAAACAATTAAATGCATTTCATGTGATGTCTGAAGACGGCAGAAGGAATAGCAAAACAGTGGGCTTTCAATAAAAAAAAAAAAAAAAAAGATGGTGGAGAGACTAATAATTTTTTGTAATAATATGTTTGTCCTGAAATGTCCTTTTTAAATAAATAATATAAATAAAAGTGACAAATAAAATTAAAATAATTTTAAAAAGTTGTAAATGTAAATTTCTCAATAATATAAATATTTCTAGTTTTTCCCAGCTGTCAGCTATATTTAAAATATTTCAGTGCTACAAATTGCTCTCAAAATCTGTGTGAAATGATTAAAGTGATTTTTTAAAAATCCAGTAATCATGAAGGAAATGGAGTACTCACAAGGGGCGACAACCCTATCGTTTTTGCTATGCATCGTTGAAAAGGAGGAATTTGCTAGTGGTCATATCTCTATCTGTGACTTTATCAAACTGTCACAAATAAAAAGAGATGTAATGCCTTGAAAAGGAGGAATTAACGGGCTGGCAGTGAGGTATCCGGAGTGGTCGAGACCATGGCGCATCTCATTACCTATCACCGGCCTCGCTCCGATGCCCCACTCGTCCATACCCCCATGCGAGACTGTGTATTGTGCTCAGAGACGAGAGAGGGGGAGAGGATCTCGCTCCGGTTCCCGGACACAAACTGTCAGGCGGCGCGTGGGTATGTGTGCATTTATTGTCCTCCTGAGAGCAGTCCGCTTCGCAGATGAAGGTTTAGATCCCCCTGCTCTGCATGTCCCTCCTTCCTCCCGGGTTTCGGCGTCTGAAGTAAACAAGAGTAAAGCGGCAGCCCCTCACGGACGACTGGCACACAAAACACAAATTAAAATCCAGTCACTCCTCCTTTTAAGCTCCTCCGTGGGACTCGAGAGGTGAGTGGCGCAGGTGTTTTTTTTTGTTTTTGCTCATGTATTCAGAAACAATTTAGCCTAAGGCTTTGAAAATGTTCCTCGAATATCTTTAATATATCAACAGTCATTGCAAGTTTCAATTAAATTTACAACTTTAATCAGATAGAATTATCTAGAAATAAACAAAGCATAATTTTACCTTCATACCACCTGTGCTGTGTTATTGTAATGGAGGAATTGTACATGAGATATTATTTTAATAAAGTTTAAACTCCAAAGACATGTTTCAACATTGTGTAACATCAAATATTACATTTAGTCATTTAGCAGGCGTTTTTATCCAAAGCGACTTACAAATGAGGACAATGGAAGCAATCAAAATCAACAAAAGAGCAATAATGCAAGTGCAATGACAAGTCTCAGTGCTTTTTGTTAATTGTATAATAAATAAAAAGAAAACAAATAGATAGAATACAAAAAGAATAGAGAAGCTGGTTAGTTTTTTTTTCTTAAGAAAACAAGCAGTTAGTAAATGCAAGTCTAAAAGGCAAGTTTTTCTTTTAAAGAATAGAATTAGAATAGAGAGTGGATCAAATATAATATATTTTATTTTATAAAATTAACATATAATTATATATACAAAACATATTATTATGTTACGAAATATTTCTGACATATTTTATAAAATTAGTAAGTCCTAAATAAAAGCAATAATTTCTTTATAAAAAACCCACAGACATACATTCTGTCACGGTGCACACACGAGGGAGGATACAGGAACACGCAGACGAGGACTTAAACTCAAATAATAGTCTTTAATGTAGACATCAAGGCAGGACAGACATGGACAGAAACACCGGGGAATAACGAGTAGACCAGACGAAATCAAACTGAACAGGCATGAACTAATATACACAGGTTAATTACCACATAACGAGACAAACACAGCTGGAACATACTTAACTAATAATGACATGAAACAAGGACAGGAAACAAACCATATATGGACACAAGAGGCGGGAACACATGACACACACAACAGAACCCTGACACATACATTGTTACTGACCCCAATCTTTTAATAGTAGTGTGTTTCATATTGCATTGGATGGTCTTTTTTACAGGCCATAAGTCAGCTGTTACATTCACACCGACAGGAACATCACATGCAACCTTTGAATATGTAATGGCTACATAGAATTATGTGTAATTTGATTTATTGTAACTAAAATTACAGCCCTAAAAGCAAAAATTACATAAGCAAGATATTTTTTGCAAAACATCTTTGTCAACTATTACTGAAAATTTCTGATGGTACAGGAAGAGCTAGAGTGAGTGCATTGTGCGTTAAAATTACATTTTCAATGTTACATTTATTCGTTGTTGAATTGAATCCACCAGCAAGAACTGACAACAGAAGTCAGAAAGAAGGTTGTGAGAAAGAGAGAGGACGTTCATTTTGTCCTTTTGATAATTGTCTTGTGCGTTGATAACTGGCCCCCACCGCAGACAGGTGTAATTGCTTTACTCGTTCAATAACAGTGCATATAATGAACCCCTGTACCTTCACAGAATGACAGTGTGTGTCATTTTCCATTCTCTCAATGTGCCACTTTTACACACACACATTCACGCACTCATACAGAAGAACATACAACCACACACATTTATTCTTACCTCTGTGCTAGTGTTTAGGTTTCCGCCTCAAGGGCTTTATTGAGATGAAATGTCAGTTTTAATGGAAAATGTGATAGAAACAATATAACAGAACAGAATATTGCCTGGGTAGAGAAGTTGCAATGGGAATGTGTGTGTGTGTGTGTTTGTGTGTCTATTTGTGTACCTGTGTAATAGAATACTGACCGTTCAGGTCTTTTTTGAAAATAGATAAGCCATTGGTCTCACTATAAGAGTGAACATAAATTTTGGCAGAAGTCCACTCGTGTGTGTGTGTGACATCATCAAACAGGAGGGTCCACGCACTGTAGACTCAGGGGACGGGTGGGAACACAGTTAAGATGAAGAAGTCATTTTAGGGGAAAAATGTCAGCGGTCGTACTTCAAAGGCTTTCGGAGGAAAACACACATCACAGCGGCGTGTGTGTTTCTGAAGGTCATAAGTGTACCTTTAGGCACAGCGAAACATGCAGCTCATTATATGGTTGTACATTTGCAGTGAGTTCATTTGCCAGCCGGTCCTGCTGCTGCTGTGGCAACTGGCAAAACAAGTTTGAGGTGGGAGAAATGGCTGCCGGGGTCCTTCATAGGCGGAAATCTCAGGGGGGTCGGGGGGGACAGGACCCCCCCCTAACTGAGGGTTGTCCCCCCTAAAAATATGATTAAAAACCATGCTGTGTATTGTAAATAACAATGTTTTATACTTTAAATAATTGTGTAAGCTGTAAAACAACATAAACGGGCCAAAAATGCGTTTTAGGTTCAGAAACATTTTGAGTCTCCCCCTCCCTTGCATCACAGTGCTTTGGTCCAAATGCCTGCTTTCCTCTTTTACATCACATACACACACAAGTCCGGTGAGAGACAACAAAGTCAATAGTTGTGGAACTTTCAGTAAGTAAGGCTGACAAGGCTATTTTATTTACTTAAACATAGTATGAAGTGATTATTTTCTCTTTAATACAGATGATGCCAATGTATTTTTCGATGAATAATAACGTTACCTGTTTGACGGAAAGGGTTGCCAGGTTTTCACAACAAATCCCACCCTTTGCTACTCAAAATTAGCCCAAAATTAGCCCAAACTAACCGCGTTTCGTGGGGGTCCCCCGGTAAAAATCGTATTCCAGGCTAAAAACACGTTATTGGGGTCGCTTCAACATGAAAAACAACCCGCGAAAACAGTGATAAAGGAGCCCAATTCCACGCGAAAACCGCAAACTTGGAAACACTGTGACGGATTGTAATTTCTACAACGGACGCGACCGCTGTCGCAGCACGGCTACAACAGCTTGAAGTTGTGTAATTTGGCATGGTCTCCCTGCTGCACTAATAGTAGTAGGGCTTTCCTTGTTCTTTGATAATGTAAATGTTCTTTGCTCATTTTCTGTAGCTGCTTTTTGAATAACTGAGGAAATGTTAGCATTATAATTAGTTACTTACAATGTTTCTATTAAATTGCTACCATTTTAAATAAAAAATTCAGTCATATTAAAAACATTAGGCTTCTTTTAGCCTTACACAGGAGTTGGTTCACTTTCCTGCAATGAAACGAAGTAAACAAATAATGAAATAAATTTGCACGATAATATTGTGTATCGGCGATCTCACAGGCTGATGATAGGATGATATGACAGTTATCGCCCAACACTAATGCAGTCAACAGACCTGAAACTATTTCATAGCTGTGCGTTTAATAAAAAATTATTCCACACCATAGAACATTTGTCAAACAATCAGAATAAAGCATTTATCAGACCTGTGGAATAATATAATATAATATAACATAAAATATAATAATATAATATATAAAGTACTGTGTTTTTTATTATTATTATTTGAATATACTTTAAAATGTAATTTATTCCTGTGATGGCAAAGCTGAATTTTATTTGAATTTGAGTAATTTTTCGTTGCTCCAGTCAGTGTCATATGATCCTTCACAGATCATTCTAATATGCTGATTTGCTGCTCACAAAACATTTCTTATTATCATCAATGTTGAAAACAATTGTGCTGCTTAATATTTTTTGGGAAAACCGGTGATGAATTGAAAGTTCAAAAGAAGAACAACATCACTTTAATGCATATTTTATGAATAAATGTAAAATAAATATCCAAATAAATAAATAAGCTCACACTTTTGAACATTAATGCATACTTGTTTCCAGCACAAAATGGCATTCTGTGTTAGTATGTATCAAATGGGGATACGGCTTCAAACAGGAAAAGGGAAATGAGGGTGAGGCTCGTTATTGTTTTCACTGTAACTTCCTGGATTACCTTTTGCTTCTTCATTACCGTGGCAGAACTCAGAGTACTACACCAGCCCTAAGGTAATGTTCAGTAGCACACCAACATACTACAGCATACTACAACTACTTTTACAACTACCATTTCAGCAGTGTGCAGTATGTATATTTTGCACATTCCTGCGTGCATGGAATACCCAGAATAACCACATTACAAAACGTGAAGGAAGCACACTGAACAGGATGCTGTATCCCACAATGCAATTCACTGATCTTGAACTTCCATTTACATAGGATTGCATGAGTAAAGTAAAATGTGGTTTTGATCTCTTTCTTGACAAGCTATTGCATCAGTCTGCCTGGAGTCAAGACGTTTTTGCATAAAATTACATTAAAAATGTAAAATTGTTTTTGATAAAAGCGATAAATGATAACTGTTTTGATAAAGGTGATAAATGGGCGGCATTAACTGAACATACTAATTAAACACTCTGTAATGGGTTATGCGATAATTTACTCTACCACCATCGGTATATGTGATAATTTACCCTTTACTATATATACTGTATATATATATATATATATATATATATATATATATATAATATACTGTACTGTTCTCAGTACTGTATTATCTTTGCTGTCTTTCTTTGCTCTCCCAAGCATACTTTGCTCATTGTACTCACTCAGCACAGGGTTTTGTAATAATTAATTTCCTCTTTTTGCTGATCTATTAATTTAATCTGTTGTTTGAATAACAGGGTTATAGCAACTAGCACATTATTGCCTACAGCCTCATCTTTATTCATATGCAGTAACATATCAGCAATCCCTAAGCAGACAGTTTGCACCCTTGGATTTAAGTAGTAGTTTTAACTATTAATTCACTACAATGTAACTTTAAACAGATCAGTGTTAGTTTAACCCTGGTGAGAAAAACAGAACAAAACATAAAAACTTCCACAGTGCTTTCAGTGGTGTTAAAAACGCCACTCAAAACCAGGGTTTGATTCAAATTAATTTTGTCATAATTCTGAAATTCGGTTTTGTCCCTCTCATCGCCTTCAGTCATGGGAAGCTTTCATCCCCATTCGCTTTTCATCACCCTCACTTTGTGTGTCAGGTGCATGTGGTTTTGTATTCTGGGGAGTGTCTGCGCTCGAACACAGCTCGAAATGTTTAAAAGCTTTGCCATTTTTAAGATGAAAGAAAAAAATACTACAGCACTTAAGTACGGCCTCAACTTGTACAGTTTATCTCTTCCACGACCAACCCAGGTGCTCAGGTTGCACTCGTTCCTCTTCCAGGGAACGACGGCGTGTAAGATCAAAAAGAAATATATTCATGTATTTTTCAGAAAGATAATAGGATGCATTTCGGTCCACTGTGGCTTTGTTGGAAGTTTGCATAATCCTCGCAGCAATATATTCATTACGAGGTTAATAATTTATTAGCAGTCTTGTTGATGAAATGCCTCTGAGACGCTTCAGCAAATGTTTGCTGTGATGTTGCCGTTCCCCTTTATTAGTTGTATTAGTCTTAGCTTAACCTTATACTTTTCTCATTCATGTGAAACAAAAGCATAATAGTTATTTTTATATAACTCACGATGGGAGGTGTTTTAAAATACAAGAATGCATCCACATGCAAAATGATAGCTATCATTATCTTCAGAAAAAATGGCAGCAATATTTGAAATGTGGGACACAAAATGGTCCGTTTGTAAAAATAGAAAAGGGATGGAACTAAATCACCTGTTTGGATTTCAAAATAAGTCATTATGCTTTTTGTACGAGTGTGTGCGTGTGTGTCGGGTTCTTTTTAGTAGACTCGAGGGACATGAGGGAACACAGATAAAGATGAAGAAGTTATTTTAGGGGAAAATGCCAGGAGTTGTACTTCAAAGGCCTTCAGAACTGCAACATAGACCATTGCAGAACATGGCTGTTTTCCCACTCCGAGGGCTTTTAATAAATGCATTCAATCTCACGCGTTTATCTCCGGCTTTATTACTTTGAACTGTTTCTCCCATAGGACTGAAAACAACGCGACAGCAGTCTAGTTTTCTAAATTATTTAAACCATGCACATTGTTGAAGACGAGGAAAAAGCCTCTTGATTTTGAGGTAAAATAAAGGAATGCGTTCCGCAAACTCTACGACTCTTCGCCGACCACCCTCGTCGACTGTATACTCCTGTTCTAAGGGGAGGTGAGAGTTGTAGCATAACTGAGCAATTAACCTTCTTATTGTCTCGGAATACAGGTAACAACCCTCGAGACCTGCGAAAACAAAATAAAAACATGCAGAGCTCAAGATGAACAAACTGTTTCTTATCCCTGGGTTCTCATTCCCGGCATTAGTGTTAATTAAAGCCGTGCCATCTCTCTTACTTTGCTTCTGCTTCCTTTTCTGTTATCATAACCTGTCATGTCCTTACTACATCAAAACGTTAATGTTTTTGGTCGCTTGTGTTTTAATGGCCCTGTCAAGGCTGAGGAAAAACTAAGGCATGCAGAGTCACAGATAACACAAAACGCCATAATTAGATTTCAGCTTATAAAATCATGATTTACATTTCC
>CM049847.1:22893097-22983097 GCA_027422415.1 Schizothorax lantsangensis | reverse complement strand
CAGTGCAAAAGACACTGAAAATACTCTGTTGATTTTGGTCACACAAATAAGTGTTATACATCAATTCGAAACTGTTAAGTGTCCACTTTTATTTGCGTACACTCACAATAACAACAAAACTTTGTGGTTTTGAAAAAAAAAAGAATACAAACACGGTGCACTCTCTGTCTTCTCCGTCTCCGTGGACTGCTTTTAGAAATATGTCACTAAAATGAAGTGTAACTCAGTGAAAACTCAACACACAGACATGGGAGTTATATCTATCCATCTTTATTTATTTAACTCTGATATCGATGGCAAGGATTGAATTACATGTGCACAGAGCAAATATTACCATAGAGAAAACAAGATATTGAGCGTTAGGCTACGTATATATAGGTTCTCCTTTATACAAAACCTTGATCTCGTTGAATTGCATGACACTTGTTGAACATTATGTGAATCTGGAATTAATCTATGTAATATCAAGTGGTAATATCAAGTGGCTCTCATGATTTCATTGAATCTTCTGACGTGGAAGTTTGTTGAAAAGCTTCAGTACTGTTACATCTGCACTTGCCACATGTTTGAGTTGTGTGCTTTTCTTGGCAGTTCTTTTACTGTAACAATCTGCATTTGTTTTTCAAATAACAGTGTTTTGAATTTTCACACTTTGACACAAACGGTAGAGAACGTCACTGCTTGTTTAAAAAAAAGAAAAGAAAAGAAACATGCTCGGTTTAGATCTGAGGAGGCTGTGTTAAAAGTCTGAACTGCTGCCCTGCTCAAAGGCCAATGTAGTGCCCTTGGGCTACTCACAGCTTTTGTTTTTCGCTTCTGTTCTCCAAATTGCTCTTCATATTCAGCACTTCTGTTTCACTTTCATCATGACCAGTGAGAAAGACAGAACGCGAGAGCCGCAAGACCTCAGAAGGGAGGTCTTGAAACAGAGCTTAAAGCTCTAACGATCTGCCTGCAGCCTGCAGCTCTTTCTCTCGCTCCCTCTTTCTCTTCATCCACTCCATCCTGTTCATTAAAATCAGTGCAGAGCCCGTTGGGACAGGCACAAGCAGGGCAATGGATTTCTAGTCATTTAAGAGGAGGCGCTAACTGAAAGAGAGCAGGGAGGAGAAGATCGGAGGAACAGGATCCCACAGTCAATGAATAAGGCATAAAGATAAAGAATTAGATGTGGCATTGTGAACATGTGGAGGAGATCGGCGCGACGTTGCCTCTAGTACTTGTTAAATGGCTTTCGGTAAAGTTTTCGGAAGGACTTTTGACATGCCTCATTGTTACACAGTGGCTTGTGTGTTCGTCTCTGCCTCTGTTTTTTCTTTGAATATATTTTAAAATGTAATTTATTCCTGTGATGCAAAGCTGTTCAGCAGCCATTGCTCCAGTCTTCAGTGTTACGTGATCCTTCAGAAATCCTTTCAAACCAACAATGATGATAATATTATTACTAAATAAATATTAGCTTAAAAATTATTTTTGAATGGTCTTCATGCGTTAATTTCCGTGGTGTGGATATTGCATTACTGTATATGTACTGTGTTGTTATAGCAGTAATGTATACACAAAGTTATATGCTAGATAGAATGTGCAAGTTCACCCTTGCATTTATTGTTTATACAGATGTAGTATTGCATATAAATTGTAATATTATGTTTATGTTGTGGATATAGGCAGTTTCTCATACCGTATAGGATGTGTCTGAGTAAACTAATCAGAACGGTTCAGTTCACTGGTGTTCAGCTCTTTCAGATCAAGTGAGTCAATATGCAACATACTATGATTGGATTGTTTGGATCAGTAGTTTGTATATTTTGTCTTTAAAAACATTGTTTGTACATTGTTAAAGGCGTAGTTCATCACAAGATGATAAAATTGTCATTATTTCTTCATCCCATGCCATTCTAACCTATTATTATTTTATTTCCTTTATGAAATGTCCTAAAGCAGCTTTTCCATTCAATGGTGATTGGAGATTTTAAATGCCAAGCTCCAAACAAGACAAAAAAATTATCATAACACTTATGTTACAGGAAGTCTTCTGAAAATGCATATGCCTGTTCAAATAATGTTTTGGGTCTGTGTTTTATAATTTTTTGCCAAGAAGGCATGAAGCCTATCATGGTTTTCACCAAAAAATATTAAGAAATACAATTGTTTTCAAGGTTTGTGAAAGATCTTGTGACAATGATTACTAGAGTAATGGCTGCTGAAAGTTCAGCTTTGCCATCACAGGAATAAATTACAATTAAAAGCTAATTAATGTTTAATTTGACTGTACTTTTGATCAAACAAATACAGACTTCTTTCAAAAACTGTTTAAACGGTAATGTGTGTGATAGCTTTGAGTCGTGATCTGTTTAAAATATGTCAGCAAATGATTATATTATTGTATATTATTGTATATTGTTGTAAATTATATTGTGATATTTTTATGGTGCTTTTTTTGCAGCTTGGCATTTAAAATCCCGCATCCACTTTTTTTTTTCCTTGTATAGAAAAGCTGCCTAAGGACATTCTGCTCTTTTGTGTTTTAGATAAGCAAGACAATATTACCGAGTTTGCATGGCATGGTGGTGAGATGACAACATTTTCATTTTTCCCTTTATTATCTTTTAGTGTTGTTTTTCTTACCATACTTTCGGCAATAGCATGCTATAATTCTTTGTTATCGCTGACAAAAACTATTTGTCAACAAACATTTCTGTCAGTAATTTCTTTGACGAGATTACCACTGATTAAACCCCCCGATGAGATCTGAATAGCGAAATAAAGGCGAACGATTCCACTCGCTGAATATCTCTCTCTTCCATGTCTCCTTCTGGTTTCACAGGCCATTGTGTTCGGAAAAGAAAACCGCTTGTGAGTCATACGCAGTCAGACTACCTTTCCCTGACCTGGAGCAAGCTCTTCCTCAGAGGGAAATTATTTCTGCTCTCATAGTCCTAAATACTTAAAGGTCCATCAACCGGGACCTCCAGCCAGTCGGGTGCATTGTAATAAACCAGACGGACGCGGGGAGGACAAAAGCGGCCACGTTATGACTGCCGCCCCCTCCCTGCGACGAAATGGATTCACACCATTTCAGCCTCAATGGGCCCTTGTGGATCTAAATGTCTGTTTTGAAATATGGAATACAAACTCTATCGGGATTGACAATGTCTCTCTGCCAGCGGGCTGTAAACAGACCGCAGGTGAAAAGGGGACGGTAATGTCGAAATGAACCCCAAGACTAACTATAGATGCAGTGGAACGGACCCCCTTTGGGCTTTGGGTGCACCTTGAGTGGATACCCTCTCTTTATGTACTTTTCAATGAAAATACATTGGATTGGTTGATGATGGTGGAAGGCTTGCCACTGGGTCTTCTGATGCAGTGTTACCACACGCTGTCAATTTTTCTTAGCGGCGGGGGGGAAGCTGTCGTTTCGCTCTCTGTCTTACTGTCACCACCTCCTCCTCTCCCTCTCTTCTTCGTTTCGGTCTCTTTTCTCTTTTTCATTCAGCGGCGTTTGGCCCTGTTATTGCTGCAGCCCATCTGTGGGCAGTTAGAGCACTTTGTCGAAAGTAAGAGAAGCCCGCTCTGAAAATATCTCTCTCTCGCTCCATCACTCGCTCTTATTTTGTCTCAATTTCTCGCTATCTCCCTGGGTCCCTCATTTGATGGTCTCTTTAGTACCTGCTTCCGCTTTTTTCTTCCAGTTATTTTATTTTCCCTTTCTCTGTCTCTCTCTCTCTGCCGTTCTGTCACTCCCTCCCTTTCCTGTCTCTCTGGCGCTCCTGTGGACCCTAAACCCTCCTCCCCTCCACCAGTGAGCGGTAATGACAGACATTTGTTTAATCCAGGCAGTGGGAAATGAGATTAGAGAGAGGAGAGGAGAGCTTACTGCACTATCTCCCACACTGTACCCACAGGCTCCGACTGCATGATGAAGGAAGAGAGAAAAGACGGGGCAGGCGGGGAGAGAAAATGACTGTGAGACGCAGAAATAAGACTGAATATGCATGTATGTGCAATCGTTTACTGACTGTGGGGCCTAAACATACCCGCTGCAGAGACACTGTGTCATTGTTTCACTTTGAGCGCAAACTCATCGCTGTGATGAAGAAGATGAGATGACGATCAACTGTAGCAAACAATTTAACCTGGGGATATCCCCTCCCGTTCAACCATTCCCTCATGATTTTGGAAATGATCATTGTATTTTAAGAGTTTTGTTTTGCTTGGCAGATTGTGTTAAACACCAGTTTTAAGTTGCTTTAAGTGGTAATCGCAGGGCCGTCACTTGGATTCACAGGGCCCGGGACAAAACAAGAGTGAGCTGTATTCATAGTGTGCCTAGTGCCTACTTAACATCTGCCTTTTAGCAAATTAGTTAGGACTAATGGAAAAAAATGTCTTTGATAAATATTCATGAGCAATTGTGTAATAATGGTGATGTTAAATAATGTATATACATTTAATATAAATTTAAAGCTTACTGTAAGCTTAGAGTATATTTACATTGACAGTCCATTTTTATGCTGAAAGCAAAAAAATAAAAAGGGGTAAAGAATGATAAATAAAATTAATTTGAATAAATAACAAGAACAACAACAATAATAATAATTATAATTATTAGTTACACCTTATATAAAATATCTATACACTACAGTTTTTTGAAGAATTTTACAATTATTACATTATATTACATTTTATTTATTTTTTGAGAACTATACAAAAACATTGATTAATTGGTAAATTTTTAAAGTGTTGATTACCAACCTTGGTTATTTTATATTTATAAGCAGCATAACAGTTGTGGTGCAGTGAATGAATATAAAATCATCCACTTTACTTGATAGGTGCCTTATTAACATAACAGTGTTACAGTAAGATATATGACTGCAGAACTTCAGACTCTCATCCAATTTTTAATGTTTTGTCAGAACAGCAGGCAACGAGTGAAAAACAATTCAATGATTATGTATAACAAAATCTGCTGATGAAGCTGTTGGCCCCCTACTAGCCCTTGGAGTTCTTTCTCTGTTGGTAGTCAAGAGAATTTGTGTTACTCTGTGTGTAAATGCACTGTTTACCTCCTTTCCTCCTGAGCTCATTCTTTTCTTCCATAGCTACCAAAGTACCTTTCAAACACAAATGCATTTTCATCTTTTCATCTCTCTATTCTTGAAAAGCACGTAGGAAACTGCATTAAATAGAATCTTCCTCTGTGCTGCTTTGGCACCAAATGTGATTTTAGACCCTTTATTTTCCTGTTTGTGACATTTGTGTGTGCATGTTTGTGTGCTACACTGGCTGAAAAACTGTGGCTGACTACCCTTCATTTCTAATTAGTCAACGATACACATATAGAACACTCTCATAAAAACAAACACCCACTCAAACAAGTGAGCATGTATTAAAACGAGGGAAAATATTTTGCGGTGATGCCAAAATGGGTTGATGTGCTGTATGCACATCAAAACATAAAAATATTTTCTCATTCCCTGGCTTTTTTATACTGGTCACCCATCAACACTGATGCAAGAAAATGTATCTCTTATCTCATATTTTTCTTAGATTGTGAAAACTGCATTAAGGAATTTGGGAGCGTAATATTGCATTCATAGATGAAACTTAATAACACGAGGCTCAGTTGATTTACTCATAAATATTGTTCCTCAGCAGTTTCTTACTCAAAAAAAAAGTGTAATATCTTACCAGCATTGCATTAATTTGCCCCTGACAAAGCAGGCATATTATGAGCATCTTAGCTTTGCAAGAATTTATGCTTACTTTCATCCAAAAATCAGCGAGCCATATGGTCAGACGTCTATGTTCTCTTAATTTGCAGAAGTTATTGAAACCAAAAGTCTGGATCAGCACCAGTTGTGTCTAGTTATGCCTTTGTGCTGAGAATCACAATGTCAAATTTGACCATAAGGCTTTTAATAGTATAGTCTCTTTGCAGCTTACCGATTAAAACAGGTTATTACAGGATGTGATGCAGTACTTCAGTGCTAATTAGCTTTAAATGCGAAAGCATTTGGTGTTATGATGGACTACAGCTGATTTTAATACGCAATACAGAGCAACTGCTGCATTGGCACACACAACCCCAATTCATAGTTTTATAATGTAGAATAAAGTTTTGTACTGTCAGAAACTTTTTACCCCTGTGGCACTGTACATGTGGCATTGTGATCATTTTTCATCTTCATTTCTGCTTGCCGGAATGACTCCTCACCTCTCTGTAATTTTATAAATTTGCAGTCCTTTTTGAACCCTCTGTTCCTGTAGCTAATACTGTGCTTTTGCTCTGTGATGTAGCAATTTAATCCTTTTATAAATGGAATACTTCAGCTCCCTATCTTTCTTTTTTTTTTCAACACTGCTTTAAGGTTCACGTGAACACTTTGGGACCCTGAAAAAACTCACCTTCACCTCTTCCCGTTTTATTTTTCAAGAGGCTAAATGCGTTTATAGAGGAAATGACCAGTTGATCAAGAGTAATGCTGGTTTCCGAGAATTCTGGTTGTTTATGTTTGCTAGAATATTTTAGTGTTCTGAATTTTTTTGCATAATAACTCAGCTTGTTAATTGTGTAATGTAGATGTTTGCTGTATACAATAATAAAGAATGCTTCTTGAGCAGCAAATAAGCATATTAAAATAATTTCTGAAGGATCATGTGACATTGAAGACTGGAGTAATGGCTGCTGAAAATTACCATCACAGGAATAAACTAAATTTGTTATTGTTATTTTTTTTTTTTTTTTAAGAAAACAGTTACTTTAAACTGTATAAATATTTTACAATATTCCAGATTTTACTGTATTTTTGATCAAATAAATGCAGCCTTGATGAGCATAAGATACTTCTTTAGAAAACTTTAAAAATCTTACTGATCCCAAACTTTTGAACGGTAGTGTAAATATAATCATTCCATTTGTTAATATTAGCTAAAAACATTAGATAACATAGCACCTAAACAATGAACAGTTAAGTGTAAAGTGTAATTAGCAATCAATTATTTTTTTTTACATATAAAATATTGTTAATTCAATTATATGTATATATGCCTGTCTCTCTGAAGATGTAGTGTTTCAGTGTTTCCTGTTACAAATCTCCAGCATTTTAGTATTACACTTTTCCAATGGTGTTTTTCAGTGCTATTCCTTTAGCTGTGTTGTAAATGGTGTATCTTCTGTTGTTTAGCAACAACAGGTATAACAAGCCATGTGCCGTCTTATCACAGCATTCTACTGTATCGTCTAAAGTGCTAGTTCTGTACTTTAGTATTTTGCTGGAGTATCAGCACCAGCCCAGTGCATCCCTTCAATGCGTGAGACGAGGTGAGAGTCCAGCTGGGGAAATTACAGAACCAGCCGCTGATTGAACCACTGATGGAGACCATTTGAGCCTCAGTGCTGCAGTAGGAAATTGAATTACCCTCACAATCTGTTTGTGCTGTACGTGCATCCCTCTGTTGTTCCGTTACCTCTGCCATGTGTGTGTGTATGTTTGTGGAGACTGTTTTCGATTACCTCGCTGAATGTGTGAAATCCTCCTGATCTGCTCTATGGTTGCACGCGGCTGGATTTAACCATGTCACACCTAAAGGATATTACCTCTTTTATGGTGTGTCACATGACTGTAAAAGGCTGTGCCCACAACTGGGAAAGGTTTAGAGATATGAGATGATGCCTGAAGGCTCCAGACCTACTGAGCCTAGTTATTAGATTTAAAGTGATATTCTTTGGTCACTTTGGACTTTCATCTTCACATTATCCATACTAAAGCTAGATTCTCAAGATCAGACTCTGCCGGATGTACTCCACAGCATAGATAACATAAACCCTACCATGGTGAAAAGCAAAAATTTTCTTGCGATTCACCAGGAGAACTGGTGCTGGTTAGGATAGTTAAGAAGCCTGATGCATCTAACACCGTGTCTACACTGGACGTGACAGTTGTCGTGTTGCGCCGCGCCACAACGGCTAAAGTCTGTCTACACTGGACGTGACAAAGCGACGGTTGAAAATCATTTGAAATTTGTGTCAATACGTCATAAATAGAACGTGGGATTTGTCGCGCTGCACCGTGCCGCGCCGCATCCAGTGTAGACAGCATCACTGATTATAATGAGTTCTATAATATTTTGTTGCGCCGCTCGCGTCCATTGTAGACACAGTGTTATAAGGCTATGTCTACATTAATCCAGATACATCTGAAAACATCTGAGTGTCCACACTAGCATTTTCAAATGTTTTGTGACCATAATGTAACCGTCCCTTCAGCGGCCATTAGTTCTGGCATTAGCATAACATGTCTTCTTCTATGGCCATTTATTTCTTACAGGTCAACTACTTTCAGAGCAACAGTTTGAAGAGAATTTTGCTTTGCAAATTAGTGTAATTTGACATGTCTATATTGCTAGCTTATGGTTCTGGTTACAATAACCATATACTGTAGTTGCAAAGACATTTGAAGGGAACTCTACTGCCCCCTTGGCCTTGAGTACTGAAGGTTATTGCCACTGACATGAGCGCACGTTTAGTATGGCATGTTTGTGTAAAGTATATTACTGGCTTAATTCTGTTGCACATAAATAATAAGTAATAGAGTAAAGCAAATTACTAAAGCAAACACGCTGTGTTTTCCACTCTGACTTTGGCATGTATCCAGTTAACATTTTTGTGGCTGAATATGACAAAATACATTATCCAAATTGGAATAAACAGGATCCAAACACGTGCTGATGTGAGAGATGTGAGTTCAAATCCAGCCCATTTGGCTCTTTTCTCCCCAGTCTCCTATCAGTACAGTGACAATAAACAATAAAACTATATGTGTGTGTTCCAGTGCTGGTTAAGCTCAAATAATGCAAACAGTTCTCCGGAATTATGTTTATTTTCGCCGTCACTGCTTCTGATACCATAAATCCTCAGCAGTGCACTTCTGCTTATTTAAGCAATCAAGAACGTTTTACTTCATTGTTATTCTGCATGCAACCCATTAGTAATAATTAATCAAAACAAACAAATGGCAGAAAACAATAAAGTCCATTGTTGTTTTTCATAATCAGACAGCTAATTAATTTGTATGAAGCCAACTTTCCGGCTTTCTCTCCAGCAAGGGGAAAGACATGGAGGAACATGGAAATTTCTACTTCTCACAACGCTCACTCCAATTAATACAGAAATCCATGTGGAACGCAATATTGTTTGTTGCCATTCGCGCAATGAATAATTCATGTTTTTGTTGTGGGAGTGTTTTGTTGGTAGATACATTTCTTTGCATCATCTTCTGTCTCATTCTGTTTCCCTCTGCTTGGTTTAACAAGACCCAACAGAATTGCGCATTACTTCTGCACTTAAAATGAAAATTTAGTACATTTGCTTGTTCATTAGTACTATTTTAATTTCAATGGCTGGGTATTGTTATAAGAATATGTTCAGTAATGCGTTGCGGAGGATCTTCAGAGACCTCACGGGTTCTGTCATGTTGCTACAAAACCCGAGTGGCGAGATGTAAAGAAGAACTTGCATGGTTCTGCACGGTTCATAGGAAACATTCACAATGGCTTTAGATTGGGTATTTCTTTCTGTGCGCAGGCAGTGACTGAAAACACTGTTGAACAAGAAACGGAGTAATCTGTATTTTCAGAGAGAAATAAATTGCGATGACCTTTCCATTTCAAAGATGTATGCGAGAACGTGTGTAGAGTCATCCAGCAAGAGTGATTTAAACGCATAACAGGAACGCGTGACTCAAAGCAGCTGACAGTGTATAGACAGGAAAGGCTGAGTGGGTCTTTGGAATGCTGCAAATGTTTTGTACAATTATTTTCTTCAGGCAGATGCTGCTTAATTGAACCTAAACGCGTGTCTGCATCTCAGATGAATCATCGGTGGAGGAGAGTTTCTTAGTTCATTATTCAAATTAAAGGAGTATTTATTTTTAAGATTTCTTTCAGGGTAGAAGCAAGTTCCTTGATGTTTTACAGTTGGCCAAGTTTGCCCTGTACGTGCTGGGAGTCTGAAATTGTAACAGTGATTGTTAGTCATCTCCTGGTGAGCGCTACAAGGTTTAGGCATGGGCGAGAGTTCAGACACAGCGTTATAGTCTGCATCCATGCCAAAATGCCCAGATTGTGTGTCAATGAGTCTGCGTGAAGCCTTGGAGAGGAAAGAGGAACTGCCTGAATTTGCAGCAGTGGGGGATGAGATACTGAATAAATGAGAAATTGTTATTCATGTAGAATAAAGGAACATTGTTTGGAAGACCTACAGCACTTGGATTTTTTGTGATTTTCCCCAAGCAGAAGTTTTGAAACATGGATTGCATACTCGCAGATGAAGGAACGCATGAACTTGGAGACAAAACTGTATTTCAACCAGAATAAGATAAAGTCAGTTGAGCTGGCTTGTTGAAAATTGAATTTGCCTTTCCTCATTTCGCGTAGACAGTGAAGTGGAACTCCTGAAATGTAAAACAACAAAAGGAAAACCTTGGAAGACCTGTTTGAATGTTCAAGAGCAGGGTTATTCTCAGTTGTTAGCATGATATCCTTAAGCATAATGACACACGCGAGAGTGCTGTTGTTAATAGAGTGGGGGAACTATGACGTCACTTTGTATGCGGATCGGCTGTTAGCATGACACTGGTTCCCTCGACAAAAAGCCAATAGGAGTTTTCCATAGGCTTTTGGATTATCGCAAAAAATAAGCTCTGTGTTCAATCATAGTTCATGAAACTTACACATTTTGTCCATCAAGATAATCTTCACAAAATAATTTAACTTTGACGAATTTTGAAGCCTAAATAAAAGCGCCAGAACTAAAAAGCTAAACTTAGGCTATAAATGAACTACTGCACCACGGTCGCTCGCCTTCAACGTCACCACCACCACGTTATTTTTAACGTTCAGTGAAAAGGATTTACTCTGTATATGAATTTTAATCCACGCTACATGAACCGTTTCATATAAACTGGAATAAATACAAAACTAGAGCCAAACTAAAACTGAAATGAGACATTAGTAATACATTATATAGTGAATAAATGAAATAATCATAACTGGAGGACATATGAAAGCACGTATTTCTGTACATTTCGAAATAAGATGCATTAAAAGTCAATAAATCCTTGATTAATATGAATTTTTTAATTAAAAACGTGTCTCCACATATATATTCTAGTGCATTTAATCTATTAAATAACAGCAGAGTGAGCGAGTTTTTGGATATGGTAAGATTAAACTTATTTTAGTGAACAAAGCACCACATTTCAGCTCTCATTTTGTTAGGGTGGTTACACAAAATGTTATTTTATCCTTGCTTCTACAATCTATATGCTTTCTAACAGCTTCATGTGGCTGTAAACATTTAATTTTAACGTGGCTTTAAGCACTATGCATCATTAAAGTTTCACTTTCACCACGTAAAGCCGGTAAATGTGTTGATCACATGTAATAATCGTAATGAGTTTACCTTACGGTACAAACCCAGTCTCTGCATCAGTAAGCGATAAAACGAGCATCTTCCCTCCGAAGACTTTCGGGGCAAAGCAAAAAAAAAAAAAACATCGTCGAAAAACAATATAAAATGCGGGAAACTCTTCGTTGGTTATTCTACAATTAATTGAATTATACTACAACTGGAGAATACTGTAAATTGATCAACTGTTCGGCGTGATGACGTTTAATGTCTCCGACAGCGCCTGTAGTCCAATTTAGCAACTGTTGGCAACCGTCTTTTTTAAGAAACATAACAGTTTAAAAAAAATCACGAGTGGGGTGTAACTTGTGTGTTTTATGTCGTAGAATAAAACGTGAAAGTATCTTGAGCCTGTGTGAACCACAGACCTTATTTAAGGGATTTAACCGAAATCCCATTCAAAAAACCCATTGACTCTGGGACGATGGTTCCACCACTCTATATTGGCTGTGATTAGGCAATACGTTAATATTACTGGGGTAATAAACATTTTTGACACAATGTTGACAGTTGCATTGTGTAGTTTGCTTTTAGTGGTGTATTGTTATTGTTTATTTTCTTTTAAAAATAATCAAATGAATGATTCTTTGAGTCATACAGACATTCACATGTTTCCTTTCTGAATGAATCAGTGTTTATGACTGAATCGGCTGAATGAAATGACTCACTCATATAGAAAGCGGCTTCATTTGTTCATTAATGAATCAGTATATTTGAACAAATTGGCTGAATGAATGATTTAAATGACTCATTCGATTCATTTATGATTGAATCAGTATGTTTGAAAGAATCGGTTAAACGGGAGATTGGATGACTCACTCTTTTTTTTACAATCAATTAAATGGTTGAATAAACAATTCAATGACTCACTTATATTTACAGTCGATTGAATGAAATAGTGTTTTTTTTTACATTATTGATGAATGATTCAAATGACGCAGTTACCCATCTATAATAGCATTTGTAAATCTAACCTGTCTCTGCTATCGTGGTGTCTTAATATGTTATGTTAAACCCTATGTGTATGCATATTGTCAAAGTTTGTTGTACTGAATCCTGTTGATTATTTGCTCATATCTGAGTTGTGTATAAAAGTCGGTTTCATTTTCTAACCGTCTCTCTCTGTTTTTTCTCACTTGTAGATACCCTGCTGTCATCTGGCCATGGTGAGTACTTGAGAAATATGTTCCCGGATACAGCTCTGCATGACTCTGAATGTGCCAGGTCTCAAATGTGATTATTGTTTTTCAATGTTGGTCCGCAAGCACGCGTGACTCCATCCAAATGGAGCATCGCTGCGCCAGCAGATGTACATCTTTTTTTCTGAAATTCACTTAGCATACTTTCAGGTCTGTTGGCTGACACGGAGAACCCAATCTTTGTTAGTGATTACTGAAGACTCACCTCTGCTCCCTCGGTTCTGTTCTGAGTTTCAGAGCTGGCACATTTTCCCAGCATGCTCGTTCAATCATTCTCGACTCACTTCGGTCAATCACCCCTCGTGGTTCTATTGTTCGGCTCACACGCGCTCAGTCTGGCTGTTTGTCAAAGATGAGGCGCTTGCCTGGGAGTCGCTGTGTAGACAGACCTCTTTTTCATGTACATTTGACTCAGTGGGGGGCAATCTTTAAAGTGTGTGTTTTTGGTATTGAATTTATGCTGTTATATATTCTCAAATCGCCTCCCATTTTTAGCAAAATGGAGCGTTGGAGGTACTGCGCATGTGCTGGCTATAATGGACTGCGTGACCAGCATATAGTCCACCTGCAGAGCTGCTAGGGCCACTGGAAAATAACACCTGCGCTGTCCATTTCTGCATCCATTCGGAGATGGAGAGCAAGAGCGAGATCAGAAAGGAGTGAAAAAAGCCTTGCAGAGTCTGCGCTTAAAGGGCAGTCCTGTCCTGAACTCGAGCTGTATATGTTTTGCACTCAAAGCACACTTGCCCACAATGCTTTGTGGAAACTAGATGTGGCACTGGGTCCGTTTTTTTTCGTTTACTCTGCACTTTGCACGAGAATAGGATATGTGCAGGCCAGCAGGGTCTATATTTCCAGGCCAGCACATTTTACTTTCTTTGCCAGTGCTCTTTTGTCAGACGGTAAGCTGGTACAAATAGTGTGCTGCCCTTCAAGATTTCTGCAAATGCACCATAATGGATGATAATAAGGCTAATGCAAGCGTTTTGAATAGCTTGAAAAGGATGTTAAAAAAAACTCTCTGCGGACCAGAGAGTTTCTTTATTTTAGTATGTAATGCATTTTTACTGTGTTTGTGTGGTGTTAGTGTAAACGAAGCAAAGGGCCATATGGTCGAAGCGATGTAGAAAGATGTTGACGACATCATCCTGACAACAGTAATGATGACGGTCACTGTTTAGACAGCAGGCATTACTCCTCCGGCTGCTTTACACAAATGCGTTCACACAAACACGCGCACACTCTATCCTCCTGTACAGAGCCATGAGTGTGACTCAAAGTGGCTAGGCCTGAGGTGTACACATAAACATACACAAAGCTGTAAGTATATGTGGGTACAAGGATATATATCTTTATATACACACATATACTGCAAATATTCATACGTGTGGCTATATATACCGTAGAGGGATACGTATGAGCACACTGGCCCTGCCTGTACATGTATAAATGAAGGGCCCAAATTTAGGTCATGAGAATAGGCTCTACTAGTACATAAATATACACAACTATGTGTTTAAATTATGTTAATAAATAGCAATTGGGGCAGAAAAATAAAATGGGTTTGGGCAAATAAATAAAATCAGTAGGTTTTTTTTTTGTATTGAATTAATCAAAACTGAGAGTAAATTTATAATATTACAAAATACTTCTATTCATATAAATTCAGGTTTTTTTTCTGTTAATTAAGGATCCTATACATTTTTTTAAGAAGAAATGTTTCTTGAGAATCAAATTTGTATTTTAGAATTTAGCATGATTTCTGACAACTGGAGTAAAAATTCAGCTTTGCATTACGTACATAAAATATATTTTTTAAATGTTTTAAAACTGAAAACAGTTTTTTAAATTGTAGTAAAATTGCTCATTATTTATAGTTTATATTTAACCCAAAAGCATAAGAGGCTTTTAAAAGCATCAACAACATCTTACTGACCTAAAGGTTTTGAAAGGTAGTGTATATTTAATAGCACAAATACTTTACATAAAAACACAACATAAAAAAAAACTTAATTAAAATAAAGATGTGGCACTGGATTCAGTGTTTAATATCATAATTTAATTGAATAGATGTAATAAATCACTGTATACTTACACTCCTCTAATCTTTTTGTGTCTTTATTGTTCTTGTTTACATCTGATCGACACATGCTCTCTTTCAGTGTAGTTTACTTGATAAGAGTTTTTGCATTTAATATCATGAATGTCAAGGCCACAGCTGAGCGCCTGTATCACCTATAGGACATGCTGGCTCTGCATAGACACAAACACAAAGTAAATTCTTTATATGGGTGTTTTTGCTGAATGTTGCTCTCATTCTCTCTGTCTCTCTCCTCACTGCCTCCATCTATTCTTCAGTATGAATACCGGTTGATGGCTTAAACTAAAGAAATGAAAGCAGCAAAGGGGGCGAGTGTAAGAGAGATGGAGGAATGAAGATGAAAGAGTGAATGAAGGAGAACTCCGTGTCCTTGGCCTTTGTGTGGGTCTGGCTGCACTCTGCGGTTTTGATGACAGAATGCTTTACGGCTGTCAGCTTATGCGTACCTCGCTACCCAAGAGAAAACGAATTGTTTTCACTTTATCTGTTCCTTTCATTACCATTTCTCTTATATTTTATCTGTAGTGGTTTGTTTGGGTTAGTTTTTTTAACCCACTGACAGTATTGTAAGATAAGACATACAGTATATGTATCATAAAATTAATCTAAGAAATTGGAAAGCACAATATGGTGGCTGAAAGTCACTAAACTATCAGTAAAAGGATGCATTTTTTATGTATTTTTGATTATTTACATTTAATATGATATATAAGTATGAATAAAATGTAAAAAATAAATACTATAATTATTGTTTTAATATTTTTAATATTGAGCACAATTCATAGTTCATTTTTGACAGATTTGAAACGTCATTATATAATTTATTTTATTATTATTATTATTAACATAATATTGAGAAAAATTGCAATTTAAAGTAACTGCTTTCTATTTTAATATATTGTAAAGCTTTCACTAGTCTTCAATGCCACATGATCCTTCAGAAATCATTCTAATATGCTTAATATGCTAATTTAGTGCTCAAGAAAATTTATTCTCATTATCAGTTTTGTGCTGCTTAATGTTTGTGGACAATGTGACACTTTTTTAGGGTTGTTTGATGAATAGAAATGAAAAAGGACAATCTTTATTTAAATCTATTTGAATAAAAAATAAAAATAATTGACCCCAGACTTTTGAATGGAAATAATAGAAATAGTTAATAGAAATAGCTGCACAAGAAGCAATTCCCAATATGGCCGCCAAATGACTTGCCTTGACTATGCTGTGTTTCACCTCCACTGCAAATTCTTAGCATCCATTTCTCTTCTTTTGTCTCTCTCGTTCTCTCTAGCCCCTCACTCTTTCACAGTTTAATTGGCGCTACATGAGGTAGGCCTAGGTGTAATTGTTATAGTAGAAAGTGCCTTGGTCGGCTGGTTTTAAAGCCTTTTATCTGTAATCTCCCGATTGATTATGCTTTTTTCTGCCAGCCGAGCAAATTGTTCAAACCCATCAGGTGCACGGCAGGGAAAAAACAGCAAAAGAGGAGCTTCAGCTGTGCAACAGCTAAATCATAGAGCACATCGGCTAGAACATCAAATTTAGTGACAGACAACACAATGCTGCTTTTTAGTTTACACACACAGACAAATGAAACACAGATGTCTTCCTCGCACCCCGTGCCACTGAGGGTTAAAAATGGAAAAAAAATGGGAAGATTAAAAAGTGTGTAATCTGTAATTTAGAAAGAAAAAATAAAGACGGAAGTGTTTTTCTGTGTAACTGTTAGCATGTAATTTATCAAAACATTATTTAGGCTGCAATGGATTGCAGTGAATGATTTCTACAGTGTTATTGCAATTCTGCAGGCAGCTTCACAGTCCACCCAGCTTGATCAATATCTTATTCAGCGTGGTTGTATTTTTAATACAATACAGTAATGAATGCCGCCACCCAGGGGACTTGGCGTAGCCTCTTATTCTGCATATCTGTCTCAAATGGGTCCTCCTGTTAGCCTGTCATAATGTAAAAAAAATGCCATGGTAGGAAATGCATTAGTCTTGAGTATTAGATTTTAATACAGCGCTAAGGAGCGAATAAGAGGAACTTAATAGCTGAGGTTAATGTGGGTGTGATCCAAAACCAGTTGACAGAAATGAAGATAGATAGATAGAAATATACTGTTCATACTTAGTATGCCGGGTAAAATCCCACCTCTCCGTTGGGTTTTCGCTTTCCTTCTGTTTCTCTCTCGCACGCTTTCTCTCTCGCCATCTTCCCAGGAGAGCTATATCTGTCCTGCTAATAGGACCACCATTGGAGTGGCTCTCTAGTAGTCATGCAGCGAGGTGAAACGTCCAATTTGGCTGCCGCTGGTGGGAGCAGTGTCCAGACCCTTACCATCATGTTGGCATTTTGGGATTGAGATGCTGGTTGTAGATTGGCAATGATATGACAGGTGTTGCCTCTGCAATTATTACTGGTTTTTAATGTGTGGAAGTGTGTGTGTGTGTGTGTGTGTGAGAGAGTCAGGTTTTGCTTGCATTGCAAGGACCAAATGTACCCACTATGATGATAATACCAGAATTCACCTAAACTGTGGGGAGCAGACAACGATCCCCTTGAGGAAAATGGTGTAATATACATATTAAATGGAAAAAGGCTTTTTTTTTAAATGGAAAAAGGGGGGTATATTGTGAAGTTATGTAGTTTGAGGATTGTGTCTTTCAAACACCTGAAGTGAGTCATCTTATAAGTTCTTTGTGGGTTTAATGAATATGTAATTTGTGGTGTGCTTTCACATGTGCACAGTAAACGGTGTCAGTGCAAATGGATTAAATGGCACCAGATTTATAGCGCAGGATTTATCAATCCTGAAAGTAATTTCAGAAAAGGTAACTGTGCGAGGAAATTATTGTGAGTTAATACAGCAGGTATTAATGTGAGTGGTGGTGTGCACTATGCTGTTTTTTTGACAGAACTAGATCTTTGAGACTATAGGACACATACTGTGGCCAATACTGCCATTTTTATTTTATTTTATTTTATTTTATCATTTTATTTTAATAAATAATCTTTAATAAATAAACTATAAAAAGAATGTAAGAGACCATCACTAACTTTTTTTTTTTTTTTTGGCAGATTTGAGACTGAATAGAGAATGCATAGCCAAAATAGCTTTATTTTATTTTATTTGAAAAATGATATTTTAGTGAAAGAGACTAACATTTAGAGAGTGCATAAGACAATGCTAAGTGCGCCCAATACAGTTTTATTTAGTTTTATCATTTTATGAAATAAACAGTTATATAAAGTTGTATTTAGTGGTAGAGACTAACTTTTAGAGGTCAGCACCAATAGTCTCGTTGTTAGTGCATTAACATAAAGTGCAACTGCGCTCGCTGTGACCCGAGTTCGATTCCCGTCGCGAGGTCCTTTGCTGATCCCACTCCCCTCTCTTCACCCAATGCTTTCTTGTCATCTCTCTACTGTCCTATCCTGATATAAGGCATAAAAAAGAACATAAGAGCATGACTAACATTTGGTATATGTGTGCTTTGCAAAGAACTTCCTTTTGTGTGTCCAACCTACTTCGACACGTTTTTATTTGCACAATTATTTTTAGTAATTTACATGCAATATGTTTGATAGATTTCACAAGCAAATTAGCACTCTTTATTTGGGATCTTAGTAAATCCAGCAACTATAAAATTCTTAGTATAGCTCTTCAACAGAGTTTATTTTTAGTTAATTGTTTGACACTCTGAGTATTTAGGGAACTGCCTTTTTAACGATTTTAAAGAGTCACACATTACCTCACATTATTTGCCAACAGCTGCTGCCAGCCTCTGGAACGCAGAACTTGTGCTTTCTGTAAGCGCCAGTGTGTGTGTGTGTGTGTGTGTACCCATCTGCATGGGTTTGTTTGCACTGCATTTGAGTTCCAATTAAAAGCATCAGTCCTTTTGGCACCACAAGCTCCTTAAGGAAATAATCTCATATATATAAGCACAGGAGGCACAGCAGATGGTGTGATAGAGGGTTACCACCAGTGAACTGTCACTTAGGAACCCGGATTTATAGTCTCAGTCTCAACACTGTACTTTAATTTAGCTTTCATTGAAATGGAAGATCTTCCTCTTCCTCTACACTAGGATGTTGTTCTTATGATGAAAAGACTTAAGACAATGACACTTGTCTTTTATTATACAAAGAAGCACATTGGTAAATACATTTCACACAGCCGCAGCTGCTCTAGAGCTGCACATCTGCTCTGCTGTAAGCCTGAGCTCAATATCCAGACTGGAAAAACAGTGGTAAACTGCATTATGACTATCAGCTAGTTCAACTGGGCGCAGATTCAGGAGCTAAAATAAATGTGTTGTTCTTAGGTCCTGCAGTGAGGTGGACAGGGAAGGAAAAGACACTATTTAACTACGAGGCTGATGGATGAACAGCTTTTGGTTTTTACCTTAGAGCTAACACCTGTTCTTGCGTCGGTCCAGGCTGACAGCTTTGGGCTTGACGGCACTCTGCCATGTGGACTGTTATTCAAAACAATTAATAGGCCAAATTTGATAACATACGAGTGCATTTTTCCATCACGGTGGAGACTTACCTTTAACTATGATATTTTCTATCCCCAACTTTCACAGAAAGCATGATTATTAAGCCGTTTTCCTCGTCGGGATTGTTGGCGCTCCCTCAGTGCAGGTGATTTCAGGTTTTACTTTCCTTCTGGGCACATTTAGTCCTCACAATGTAGGCAAAACCTGACCCACACACACACTCCAGAATTATTTCAGCTTCTCTGGAGTTGAAAGCTGCCCTATTTTCTTTGCTAATTTTGAATTTGGTCAAACATCCAGTGTTATGTATGTGAATTCTATCTCATGAGATTGTGAAAGACATTTTCCTGTCGTTTCACTTAAAGTTTCGTGTCTATCGCTGGACATATTCATGCTTTTCATTGTTAAATAACGCAATGAACCACAAGATGTGCCTGTTAAAGGGGTCATGAGTTGCATTTTTTTTGCTTTCTGAGGTGCAAAGAGATTCATTGTGCGCTGTAGACAGGTATGTTTGGACAGCATGTTTTTATAGCACACTGATATTTTGTATGTCAAAAGATCAAGGAAAATTTGATTTCTCAATTCATGACTCATGTAAAGTGCTTTTATGATGGTGAGTTAATAGGCCAGTTATGGGCTCTTGGGCAGCATAAAGCGATGACAACAGCTATATTATAAAATGATCCAATCAATAATAATTCAATTTATTACTTCAAATCACAAGAATAATTGCAATGATCAGGAAATAAACACCAATAATTGTTTCTTATGAATAATAATTACAATAAACAATTCTTCCGGCAAGTGATATAGTTCATTAGCCTGACTGTCAGCTGTTTGCGGTTGCCAAGCAACGTTGGAACTAGGTGCATTAATATAGAACTCAACTGGTGATGCCTATATCACCTTAAGCCTGGAATTCTATTTTGCTAATACTGTGATTTAATACAGTAGTTTTGATAGTGAACTTCTGTTGACCTTTACACTGAATTTTGCTGAAAGCTTGTCCATGTGCTGTAACCATTAGCCTTGTGTGTGTCTTATCCTGAAATAGAAATGTTAAAGAGACCATTTAGACTCTAGGGTGAATGCTTTCACTCCATCTGCTGTTTTAACGCAGACTCGCACCTCTCATTCACTCGCTCTCTCGCGCGTTCAAAGGCAGTGTAGCATTAAGGCCTATGGAGATCAACTGTGTCCAGGCAAATCCCTACACAAATTAGATAGCAAAAGCCATTATTACATCCAATGTCTTTATGGCACTCCCAGCAGTTAAATTACAACCTTTCTGCTCCTGTTCACAGTCAAAGAACAAAAGAAAAAACATTTTCATTACCGCCAGTCTGTCCCTTTTCCTCCTTTCCCTCTAGATAGGAGGAATAGGAACAAGCTCCGTTTATTAGACGCATAGGTGGTATCACACATACCTGTTAGACTTAAAATAAAAGAGGAAGGGGGTGTGAAAGAGAGAGCTTTTCATAAACGGAATTATATTTCACTGACGCAAAGCAATGGGAATGCTAGCGCCGTTCTCACGCCTCAGACGGCACGCACGTCACACACACACACACACACACACACACACACACACTCGAAACTCTTCACTTTACTTTCCTGTCAGGTTTTCTGAAGTAAGTCATACTTCAGGTTCAAACTTCTGCTTTGCTGCTTTTGTTTAACAAGAGAAGCTCTCCACCTAAACAAATTTTCTGTCTGTCAAAAGAGAGCTAAAACTTTATATTGTGGATAAATGTATTGAATTCTGTTCTGCGTTTTGGTGCGGACCTTCTTTCATTGTGTAAACATACAATGCAGACTACAGCGACATTTAAAATCAAGCTGTCATGAGCAGTTTTGCTGTTATCATAGAAAAAAGCTACCGCTTCTAACTTGAATACATTTTTAAGTAGCAAGACTATTGCTCAGCTGTTTTCTTTTTGTAGCTTTTTCAATAAAGTAGTTGTGTAGCATTTTGTGCAACTCATTGTTGAAACACATCCTTCTGGAATGTTCTTGTTGCCTGAGGTTGCCTCTTATTCATTCACTCATTCAGGTCGCTTCAGGTTCATAAAAGAGACTTGAAAGTCTTTGTACAGTATTTTTCCTAATCTTTTTGTATGGGAATATTTTGTTAAAATGCTGCTCATTATCAGTATTTGAATTAAGTGTTAAAATAAGAGTTTTTTATTTTTTTTTATTTGTTTATGCCATTGTTTTTTTTAGAAAAATATTCTAATTAATTAAATAGATTAAATAATACAATTAATACAAATATTTAAGAATGATTTTAAAAAATATGAACAGCTTTTATGTAGCCAGCTACATAAGGGAATATGTAGTTTATGACTACTTTAAAAATATATATTAGTAGGTTTTATCTCAGAAAAACAAGTTTCAAAGAGGCTTGAATTTTATTTTTAATTTGTACTGTTTTATGAACATACTTAAAGGGATAGTTAACCCAAAAATGACAATTCTGTCATCATTACTCCCCCTCATGTAATTCCACACCTGTATGACTTATTTTGGCAGTTTTGATGGCCATTGACTTCTATTGTATGGACAAAAAATAGAAAAAAAAATCCAAAACAGAAGATGCCAAAACATAATTTGCGTTCTATTGAAGGACAACCGTATACAGGTGTGAAACGACATGAAGGTGAGTAAATGATGATAGAACCATGCCTTTAAGAATTCCACAGCTTCGTTCACGCTGGACACATATTCAGTTTGGTTTTCAAATCCTATCCTTATAATTGACTTTTTTCACTGTCATTTTGCAAGTTTGTTCAGACAGCGTAGTCAATATCCAGTGTATCTACATTGGTTGCTATAGTAACAGCGTAAGCATCAGCACAATACCAAGAGACTTTCGCATACAACTACTGAAAGAAGCTGTCAGTGTGGAAAGGGATGATGGAAAATGGAAAATATTGCCTTTCCTCATGTCCATCATGCTATCATAAGATGAATCGGGTTTGTAAACATCAGATTTTGGCTGTAAACGTGGGTTTTTGCTGTGTAGACTACAGGAAATGGATTTGAGTTGGATATGTGTCTAAACAAAGCCCAAGAATTTGGTCCACTGGATGCTGCCCTTTTCTTCTGGTTCTTTTGGCTCAGTAGTCGACAGCGGCTGTCTCACAGATGCTGATTTTGCGTGCACGCAGATTGAAATCTCACATCTCCCCCTCCCCGCATTCAGACGCTCTCCTCCTCAGTCACGCAAACGCTCCCATCACACCGTTCCATCTGCATCACTGTCACCACTCTCTCCCTTCATCATTCCAGTTGGCAAGCGCGCTCATACGTTCATAGACTGTATACACGGAATACAGTGCATGAGTGGGTATTTAATATGTTGGCCGCCAGATGCACTGGTATCGGCCACAATATGTTTATGTAATTGATTTTAACAGAGAACATCTCATCTTCATTCAGCTAGAAGATGACGCAGTCTACTTTCCTGGCTCACTAGATGCTGCGTTTGGCACGTTTTCCATCGCTCTTATGACCTATGGCTTAACCTCTCATGTTTCATTTCTTCCAGTTACTCTCCTCTTCATATTTAGCTTTGGAACATTGATGCTGAATGCGAACTTTCTGCAGTCCAACCTGATTTGGCAGATTCCATTCGGAAGGGAGACCAATTGCCTGCATTCCAGTTTCTATTATGCAGGCGAGCGTGTGCTCTCCTCTCCGGCTGTTCCTTTGGTTACGATGGCATCATCACTCATGTCTGAATGCTCTCTCTGGCTCTTGGCATTGGTGCGGTGGGCACACAGGGGTCACACTGTGCCAGGGTAAGGTGCTACAGGAAAGCATGACCCGCCAAAGGGCGGGCACGAGGAAAGGGGGCCCGCCAAGTTGTTCTGCCGGTCAGCTAGGATACTCCATCAACCTGTCCTCTTTTCCAGGCGGTTGATATCTCCATAAATGAATCATGTTACGGCTGTTCAACATCATTTATGTAGCATGTAATCTGTTACTGTTTTAATTCTATTTGCCTGTCCATATGGTAATGATTATTTTATTGAAACAATTGGTGTTGCAGGGCATGGATGAATTGCCACTAGCAAGCCTCATTAATTTAAAATAATCAACATACTGTACGTGAAATATTAAGAGAGTGATAACCAAAATCATTATACATGTAGATTGTAGGGGTGAGTCGTGATGGTTAACTGACAACTGGTTAAACAGTTTTGTTTTTGTTTTGTTTTTTTGTATGGATACACATTATATTCATTTCATACTGGTTATAGATTCAAGTTTTTTGTCCTCTTTTCCTTTTATGTCCCTCATATTCTTATTAAATAATTCCTTTTTTTTCATTTTTACATGTATACACTGGTCTAGAATATCATCAAAAAGTTGATTTATTTCACTAATTCCATTCAAAAAGTGAAACTTGTATAATGTATACATTCATTGATATATTTCAAGTGTTTATTTCTTTTAATTTTGATGATTATAACTGACAACTAATGAAAACCCCAAATTCAGTATCTCAGAAAATTAGAATATTACTTAAGACCAATACTAGAAATCTTGGCCAACTGAAAAGTATGAACATGAAAAGTATGAGCATGTGCACTCAATACTTATGAATTACTGCAGCAATTGGCATGGAGTCGATCAGTCTGTGGCACTGCTCAGGTGTTATGAGAGCCCAGGTTGCTCTGATAGTGGCCTTCAGCTCTTCTGCAGCATATCGCATCTTCCTCTTCACAATACCCCATAGATTTTCTATGGGGTTAAGGTCAGGCCTGGCCAATTAAGAACAATACCATGGTCCTTAAACCAACTGGTAGCTTTGGCACTGTGTGCAGGTCAACTGTTGGAAAATGAAATCTGCATCTCCATAAAGTTGGTCAGCAGCAGGAAGCATGAAGTGCTCTAAAACTTCCTGGTATACGGCTGTGTTGACCTTGGACCTCAGAAAACACAGTGGACCAACACCAGCAGATGACATGGCACCCCAAACCATCACTGACTGAGGAAATACACTGTCAAGCAACGTGGATTCTGTGCCTCTCCTCTCTTCCTCCAGACTCTGGGACTCTGATTTCCAAAGGGCAAAATTTACTTTCATCAGAGAACATAACTTTGGACCACTCAGCAGCAGTGTCCTTTTTGTCTTTAGCCCAGGCGAACGCTTCTGACGCTGTCTGTTGTTCAAGAGTGGCTTGACACAAGGAATGCGACAGCTGAAACCCATGTCTTGCATACGTCTGTGCGTAGTGGTTCTTGAAGCACTAACTCCAGCTGCAGTCCACTCTTTGTGAATCTCCCCCACATTTTTGAATGGTTTCACAATCATCTCCAGGGTGCGGTTATCCCTATTGCTTGTACATACCACATCTTTTCCTTCCCTTCGCCTCTCTATTAATGTGCTTAGCTCTGTGAACAGCCAGCCACTTTTCAATGAACTTTTGTGTCTTGCCCTCCTTGTGCAAGGTGTCAATGGTCGTCTTTTGAACAACTGTCAAGTCAGCAGTCTTCCCCATGATTGTGTTACAGAACTAGACTGAGAGACCATTTAAAGGCCTTTGCAGGTGTTTTGAGTTAATTAGCTGATTAGAGTGTGGCACCAGGTGTCTTCAATATTGAACCTTTTCACAATATTCTAATTTTCTGAGATACTGAATTTGGGGTTTTCATTAGTTGTACTTATAATCATCAAAATTAAAAGAAATAAACACTTGAAATATATCAGTCTGTGTGGAATGAATGTATACATTATACAAGTTTCACTTTTTGAATGGAATTAGTGAAATAAATCAACTTTTTGATGATATTCTATTATATGACCAGCACCTGTATATATATATATATATATATATATATATTTCTTATGGTTACAATGTTTCGGAATAATTTTCTGTAAAGTATTTTGTGTGTGTGTGTATACATATATGTGTGCACATATACATACTCTTTATTGTCTGTATGTATGTATATATACACACACACACTATAGATATATAGATATAAAAACATTTAATTACATTGATAAATATAATCTTTAGCAAATCTATTTTTCATTCTGTAAACTGAACAAGTATTTACATTAATGTGACGCTTTAATTTACTTGTAGCATTTAGGAGGATTGACTTTTTAAAGGTTTGTTTATTTATTTTACAGATAATAGTATTATTTATTTATATGCCACCATGAAAATAATTATAAAGTATTAAACATTTTATTGGTTTTGGCCTAATCCTTTTTTTTCTTTTTTCTTTTCTTTTATTTTAAAGCCATTGTTCCATTTTTTTAAATGTTATTCCAAGATCTCTATTCTTTCCCCTTTCCTTTCTCTGTCTAGATGTTTTGACCACAAGAACAAGTCATGCATAAAGCAGGTAAATCCAAAACTAGCCTAATTATATACTTTATTTTTGGCAGCCAATTGAGTGGCTGATTTTGAAAATATCCAGTTTTGTGCATCCCTAGCAGACAGACCGGCCATGCTCTATTTTATCTCTGAGAACCTTGATAGATGAGGCATACGATTACACCGCAACTGTTTAGTCTCCTGTGAGATCCTCATTTGCCAGCTCATTTCCCGACTCATGCTTTTTAAGGTAACATGAAATTTCCCTCTCTCAATTAACAAACATCAAAGTGATATGATAAAATTATGTTTGACCACTGTATCTCATTTCAAAGGGCAAGCGTCCGCACACGTGCACGTTTCACCATCTGGTTTCATTTACTTTAGAAGCCTTTCCCTCCTCCCTTGTGTATCTACAACCCGATAAACATGTGGTCAGTACTCCTCGACTCTCCTCTCTTCTCCTTCAGCCTGTTTGAAGTTCCTCTTCAAGCTCATCAAAGATTCTCATTTGAGATACAAAGAGCCCTCCCTCTTGTATTATCCAGCCGGTTGCTTTTGGCCACACTGGCCTTCAGGGGCAGAGGCGAAGAAAAGAAAGCCGGCCGCACTTTATTGTCTGTTTTCCTCGACCTTGAAGAAATCGAGAGGTCCTGATCTCCCAACGTGGAAACTTGTTTATCAGAAATCAATAGCCATTTTCTGGCCTTTTCTAGACCAAGGGCTTGGTAGAAGACTTGGTGGGGTGGTGGGGGAAGATCTAGCATACGGACGGTAGCGTAGAATCTGCGCATCCTTCTAAAAGGCTGGTTGATCTGAAATTAAGTCTCACCTCTTCATTATGGAGAACACAACTCTTTACTCAAGGCTAATGCTTTAAAGAGGGGCAAAAGTTCAGAAGAGTGCACCGACCGTGCCTGTTTTGTTCTGGCTGCTTAAGTGCGTGGGTGTTTGTGTGTGTGCGCATGGTTCATATTTACACTTAATATGCTCCATTTTCATATAACAGGCTGGCATTCAGTGGTTTTCCCCTTAGAATATTACACAAACTTTGAACTAAGTAAACACCGTAATCGCCATTCACCTAAATGCATTATGGGTATGAAGGCCATGCTGCACCGATTGCCTTTGCTGGCTGCGGTGAGCTCGGCTTAATCTTCCTAATGTCAAGGATGTTAAAGAATAGATAATGAATCCTCAGGGTGCTGATTCAGTGGAAATGAGCTTGACAATATGGCTGCCGTGTGTGTTAAATGAACACAAATAGAGCAGGACGTCCAGCCCTCAGTGTATAATTGACCACAGTGTGTGGGCATATGAATGTACTTCAAAAAGACCCAAAAGATCAGCCTAATGAGCGTGAAAACCTGCGCTTTTTTTGCATGGATAAATTCAGTCGGAATAATAAGAGGGTGGACGGGTCATTAATAAAGTGTCTGTTGACCTTCTGATCACAGGCCTGCAGGAGGATCCATTGTCTCTCCATGTGCCTGTTTCTGATACTTTGTTGTTTACTGTGTTAAGGCTGAAATACACTACATGACTTCTACCAAGTTTTCTGCCCTGATTTACAGTCCAGACGACTTGATGCTAGTTGCCGAAAGTCTGAGCCAGTCTGCAGATTTGAGTTGACACATTTCACAGAAAATCCCATAGTGTATGATGAACACAGACTCCAGCTTTAGACTATCGCTGCAGCCAAAATCACATAATGTCTAGTAGGTACTACATTTGGTTTGAAACTTATGTTGCAACCGTTAAAAAAAGGATGTTGTTTGTAGTATGAATGTAATCAGAGGTAGTCTGTCATGTGTCATGTGACCTACAGTATCAGTTACGCTGCTACACTGCCATTCACAAATCCTCTCCCGTGGCCTCAGGGGATAGTAAAGTGTCCATCAAATATATAACTATAAGTATAACGTTAATTATAGTTGTAAATCGTTCTAAATTTAAAAGAATAGCAGAGTCTATGCCACAACTATATCAATAATGTTAATCAACCAATCAGAATCCATCTTGCTTTAAAGAACTCGAGCGCTTAAAGCGGTAGACGACATAACTGCAGTGTGTGCTCATAATAAACAAACTGCTATCATCCGTTGGGCAGGGCTTGCTTGTTTGTTTTTAAAATAAAAAATGTATTTTACAAATGTAAAAGCCCTTTCAAAAGTGAAATGAATACACCTCAGGCTGAAGGAAATGTAAATTCACGTCTGTACAGTAGAGGGTGCAGCTCAAACAAATTACATGAAGAATATGACGCAGGAGAAGAAAGTTCAACACTATTCAGCAATAACAAAAATTAAACACAAATGTGTCATTTTTGCTTATTAGTACGGTTGAATTGGATCATCGAAGGTCAGTAGCAAAGACATTGGTTAGTAAAATGGGATTAAATACATAGGCTAAATTATATTTGTCTTATTCAACATATTTAATTATTGCAGGTTTGTATTCTGAGTTTGCATTTGACTTATTCATTTTGAGGAATACTGAATCTGTTTTGTGCTGGTGAGATGAGGAAATGCATGTTCATATTTAGTCTAGAACTACAGTAACATCATGTTCACACCGCGCACACAACGCCTCTGCACTTATTCACAATTTCTCTCAACATGGCAACATGAGAGCTGTCAGTCAGTACATGGGAAACAATGTAAATGGAGTTACTTATTTGAAAAAGTTTCCTTCTAAATTAAAAAGTAATCCATTACTTTACTAATTACTTCAAAGTAATCTGATTATGTAATTTGCGTTACTTGTAATAGGGCTGTGATGGTGGCAGATTTTTACCACCGCGGTGGTAATAGCCCAACAACCGCCGGTGGCGCGGTGTTGTGTATATTTATATATATAATTCTGAAACGCAAAAATAAATAAATGAGGCTCAATCATCTATTAACAAACGTGCCTGTTTATTTTAGCACTTCCATCAGTGAACACTCATTATACTCATTATAATCAGTGATGCTGTCTACACTAGATGCGGCGCGATACAACACGACAAATCCCTCACAGTAAACTGCCTTGTCCTATTTATGACATACTGACACGAAGTTCAAATGTCATGTAGACAAACTCAACCTGTTGTGTTGCGACGCAGCGTCCGGTTTAGACACGGTTCACTGTTCCGCCACCAAGCAACTCCTCGTCTGCACGCGCTCTCTGTGGAATAGGAATCGCGGCGTATGTTGCCACATTTCTTGTTGGCATCTTCCATTTACAGCTGTCTCGTTTGTATTTGGCCAGTTTGGAGAAAGCCTCACCAACACAAACCTGACCAGCCAGGCGTTTGCGATCACGTGAACTTGAAGACAATTGTACAAACGCGGATGGGTTACACGAATGGAAATAATTCCAGATCAGCGATGTAGTATTTGGTTTCCCAACAAGGTCCATCGCTCATCACGAAATACATTTGCTGAATGCAGAATAAACTGTATTTTCCTGTGCTCAAACCTGCCAATCTAAAGGAAACGCCGTGTATGGCCTTTGAGGTAATTTGTGAATTAGCATAGATTTATAGTCTAAATAAAACAATTTGCAACTGTTACTATATTACACTTGTATACAAAACTTTGTATTATGCTTGTTATAAAGTGTGTGACGTCACGTGCACTACCGCCGGTGGCAATAGACAACCACGGTGACAACCGACCACCGCCGGTGACGCGGTTGTCACGGTGACCGTCACAGCCCTAACTTGTAATGCGTTACCCCCCCAACACTGGTTTTCATCGTTATTGTTCTTGTTGTGAACGGGCCTTTAGTTGTAGATGAGGTTATGTGCCTTGCACAGTGGTAGTGTTCTTGGTGTTGTTTTGTCCTTGTCTGTTCCTATCTAAAGTTTGTAGGTTGTCTGAAGGGTCAATAGGGGATCGGAGATGCTTCATTCTTACCGTGAGATCACTACAACACACCTTTTATGGGGTAATTGTCGATTGAAGCGGTCCATCTCTCGTGCAGGATGTTTGCAGCACTGATGATAAGGACCTTCTTGCCAAACAGCTAAATAATGATATTGTGTCTGAGTGGGAGACAGAGACAAAGAGATCAGCTCCGTGTGAGAGACATCTACCCGTAGGTTATGCACATAAACACAAGCGCAAACGCAGACCAAAAATTGCTTCACATCAGCAAGTCAGTAGATAGATGATACAGAGGATGGAGAGCTGTTTCTTTCCCTCCAGCTCTCTCCTATCTCTTAAGATAACTGTGCGACAGGTGTCTTTACATCAGGAAGGAATGATGAATGGCTCTGTTTCACTCTCTCAAGCCTAAGCAAATCCAAAAGAACAGAAGAGTCATTCCACAATCGCTGTGGCAGATGCTGTCGCTCACTTTTCCTTGGCAAAAACTTTAATGTACACAATTCTTAGATAACCATATTTGTGTCAAAACAATGAACGTGGAATATTATGTGATGATCTTAAATATTAAAAAAAACATTTATTTTATTTGTATTTTTAATATATTATAAAATGTACAAAATAATATTTAAAATATTATATTTACTTTAAGATCATATATACTATTCCAAGTTAATTGTTTTGAGAATTAGTTATTACTATTATTATATTTAGTAATAAATAATAATATATTATTATTATCATTATTAATTTGAAGTATTTAGAACATGCTAATATACAGTATGCAAGTAAAGAAAAACTCTAAAATAACAGAATATATCTAAATTATTAAAGGCATTATTTTAATTATATTTCTATTATTTTAGTATATTTTATATATTATATTAATATGTTATGTAGAGACAATTTCATATACAAATTATTTTATTTGTAAAGCGTAACTTTTGGCATGTATGTAATATATGGATTTTTAATTTATACATTATTATTATTATTACTATTAAGTAATGAATAATAGCATGTTTTGTTTAATGTTGTACTGTTACGTTTTGAAAGAAAAAAAAATCAAGAAATGCCACTTAAATTGCCTCACACTGTAAAAATAGAAAAAAAAGTTGTAAATAAAACAAAGATTACTGGAGTATGTTTTACAAGAAAATACTATTTCAGTTTGTCCTACTGTTTAATTCAGTGTGTTACTTGCTGTTCCTTTGTAAATGTTTGTGAAATTTTCTAGCAGTTTCTGAGCCAAAATTGTTCTACTCAGGTCTTCTGTGCCCTTTGGATTCATAAAACCTTTATGAAACCTAAGAACATAATAAAAATACAAGTATTCTTCAAAAAATGTTCATTGATTTTAAGAGCTGCTGGTGTCAATTAAAGACTTAACATGAAGGACCACGGGAAACATAGTTATCATTATGCACAACAAGCACCTCTAAAATGTCAGCTCTAATCATTTACTTAGACAGAGCATAATGAGCTGACATTTGGCATGGAGGTAGATGGGATTAATGCTACTAATAGCTAAATTAATGGTGCTAAGAGTCTGACTGAAGGGTAGGGTGGTGTAAAGAGATCCCAAAATTAGCTTGGTTTCTTGAGAAACACTTATTATGGAAACAGGATACAATTAATCAGAAACGCTAGAGCGCTCCGGGCCGTGACACGTTGTCGTATATGGGCGGCACAGCTCAGCGCTCACATAAACACACACGTGCGAGCACAACGCTGTCTATCAACCGTACTGCCTGCTACACATACCGTCCTGTTGTTTGTGGTCTCTTTTAAGCCCAGTAATGGTGGCATACTCTACAGAGGGACTTTAAAGTCAACTTTTCAGTCATGTGAAAGGTCTAAACTAGACAGATACTTTTATTCGTCACTCTCACCAGGCTGCCTTAAGATGTGAATGGGATGATTTGCATCGTGTGCTAATTAACAGCTTTAGCATTTGGATGGTCTCCAGTACTGCGGAGCAGGAGGAGAACGTGAAAGAGAAAATGTCTGTAGGTGTGAGGGATGGAGAGAGAGAGAGAGCGCAGGATGTAAGAGAACATATGCTTATGTGCTTAGTGGTGTGCAGCAGTGCGCTAATGACTTAACTGCTCCGTAGAGACACCACACTCACGGGGACGTCTGTGTATGTCTCTTTGTGTATGTATGTGTGTGTGTGTGTGTGTTCCAGACTGTGTTCACTGTACTGACTAAGGCTGTGGAGCATATTGAGGTCATATTCTGTGCATGTTTAGGTGTTCCAGATGTGTAAACAAATGGGTGGAGGGTTGGAGAAGTTCACTGTGTGAGCACAATTTTCTTGACAAATTGCCCTCCCACAGTGGATTTTGTCCTAAAATGGTGTAGCACCCAAGGGGTTGCACTTTGATTGGTTAACATGGACACATGCCTACCAGTAGATGGCTGTTTGGGGTCAGTAAGTTTTTTTTAATTTATTTTTTTTATAAAAAAGTACAACAGTAAAGCTGTAATATTGTGAAATATTATTACAAAGTAAAATAACTGTTTTCTAATTTAACATGTTTTAAAACATCATTTATTTCTGTGATGCAAAGCTGAATTTTCAGCAGAAATTACTGCAGTCTTCAGTGTCACATGATCCTTCAGAAATGATTCTAATATGTGAACCTGGAGCACAAAATCAGTCTTAAGTAGCACGGGTATATTTGTAGCAATAGCCAACAATACATTGTATGGGTCAAAATTATCGATTTTTAATGCCAAAAATCATTAGAATATTAAGTAAAGATCATGTTCCATAGAGATATTTTGTAAATGTCCTACCATAAATATATAAAAAAGTTTTGATTAGTAGTATGCATTACTAAGGACTTCATTTGGACAACTTTAAAGGTGATTTTCTCAATATTTAGATTTTTTGCACTCTCAGATTCCAGATTTTCAAATATTTGTATCTCTAATAGAATGATTTGTGCGAAGATAGACGCATTTAGGTAGATCGGGGGTGCATTCCCTTCACAAACAAACGTAATCCACTGTGTCTTCAGCGGCTCAGATGTTGGGAATAAGTGACGACTGCTATGTTCATTATTACATCCTACAACAAAACACCTCAATCACTTAGGAGACATTCTTGTCTACATCTGCTCCGGCGGTGAAACAATGGTGGACTGATGACAGATCACTCAGGGCGGGTCTAAGGTAAGACACCAGTCCAGTCTGTGCTGAAATGCTATTGTCAATCAAACTATCGTGGGATGGGCCTGTCTGTGTGATGTCACACTGAGACTGCATCTGAGATCGGCTCGATTTGAGAAAGGGGGTAAAGATTTTAGTAGATTAAAAAAAAAAGCACTGGGTGGATTTTTATCATTATAGGGTGGTTGTGTACACACACTGCCAACACATGTTTCAGTTCAAACAACTTGTAAAAGTGCATGTAGCATCTGATGACCCCTTTAAAAAAAAGAAAAGGAAAGGAAAAAAAAGAACACTGTATTGTTAGTGGTGTGTGACCATCATAAAAATGAAATATGTTTTTATTCTTTTCGGTCAGGTTATTTAGTGTTTGTTTGTTAGCATGCTTGCTTGGGACTGTGCAAGTTCTTGTGGTGCCTTCAGCCAATCAGATTGTCTGGACACCATTTTCTTATGGATTCAGAAATGAGGCATTTATAGCTCAGGTGATTGGCTCAAAAAACATGTTCACATGAGCAAAGATGCCAGCTAACAAAATAAGTACTTCCTCAGAGTCATGTGCCAGCTGAGCAACTGCCATTGATGATGAATAAGAATGTTGATGGGAATGCTACTGTAACTGAGTTTTCCTATAGGTGTTTTACATCTCACAGGATACTACAGGGCCATAACGTCCTCAAATATTCAGCATTGCTCAGTCAATATTGTTTTTCTTTCTTTTTGCAGATTCTTCAACATTTGGTTGCGTCCTTATGTTCCACAGATGAAAAATAAATTATTCTGCACTTTTCGGTTCACGCAACTCTCTGCAAGTTCTTAGCTAATGAGTTCCTGACAGAATTCATTAATTGTTCATTATAATAAATTAGTCCTGTATCTGTTTGTCTGACTTTGAGGAAAGCATTTTCTAGTAATATTCGGTTGAATGCTTCTCAGAGTCTGACCATATGTTCTTTTTTATTAAAATATTGCATTGTGGTGACCTTTAGGGCTGATGTAACATTGCTTTAGTTCGTTGTTGGAGTTGAGAGAGTTTTAAGGTCAACCCGTTCCTTCGACTCACAAAGTGTGGGTTCTTTTTGTCTACCTGGCTTTCTCCCCCCCCCATTCTTTTTTCTCTTCACTTTTCAGTAGTCACCCTTCATGTCACTGCTTTCTTTACATCTCCAGTCAATTTCTCATTCCGTTTCACTCATCCGTCCTCAATGTTAATTTTGCAGCTATTTCTGTCTTTTCACTCTTTTTTATCTCGTTCTTTCATGTCACTCTCATCCTCTCTGTTTCCCTTGCCTGTCACCGAGCGCGAAACGGCTGATGCGCGTGTGAGCCGCCATGGTACTCACATTAATAACTTTGACCTCTGAGTTGACTGAGATGTTGCAGAGAAATAGTATTTGTCAGTAGATTACATAGGTTGTATCTCATTCCTTCCTTGGTGACCTGAAAGCAAACAGAAACGGCATCATCATTGCCCCTAGTGTAGCCATTGCCTTCCATTCTTTCTTTCTTAAGGTCATATTGTTACATTTTTTAAAAGGTTATGCTGAAGATAGAGCGAGTGTGAGACAAAAAGAACGTTGACATTTGTACGCATTAGTGGAACATTCTCGATGTCCGGAAAGAGTCGTGAGCGTGCTGTGCGCCTGTTCCTTTTCATCAATGTGAGATCTGTCTTCAGTTTTGGAGCCTTTTTTATTACTGTTATTATTATTTTTTTCCTCGCTCTGCTTTTACAGGCTGCAGATAATCACTGTAATTCATAATGGCATCTCCCATATGGAAGCTGTCATTCAAAGCGCTTTGGGGGCCGCCATTTAAATTTAATGGGAAAATATGGTCATGCATATTGCTAAACCCACTCATTGATTGTATAATACATCTAGTCAGAGCTTTCAACTTTTTTTTTTTTTTGCTTAAATGTATCCTGTTATACATAATTATTGTTCCTTCGTTCTGGCTGTACATACATTTCCTGCTACTTGTAGGAAAAATGTACAGTAGGCTACAAAAGGTCAAAACTAAGATGCAAAATAAGTATAATGAACAATGGTATGGCATGATTAGGTATGATGCTTGCATTGAAAAGTGTATATGTTTTTACCGGTAGCTATGCACTCGACTGTTGGAATAGGTACATTGAAAGTGAAGGTTCAGGAAAGTGATTTTCTACCACGAGGCGACAGATTTGCTTTGTACTCCGCAAAAGCTCAGCGCGATCCCACACACTTTCACTCGAAGCTCTTGAATAAATACTTGCAGATCTGTTTGATTGCACTGTTTACATCCATGGCCGCGCTCGTCCTCTGCATAAGTGTCACAGTGAGCCCTTGCATAACGCCGGAGTTAGCTGTAACAACAATGACCATAATACACTCGATTATTTTCACAAATCCACTGCTGCATGTTGTAATACAGAATGAAATCCTTTTCATATGGGGATTATATAGTTTGGACCATATTTCTATTGCAACGGGGAAGTCAATAACACTTGACGTTCATCTCCTGCACCTCCAGGAGATGATGTTTATATGGGTGGTAATCTTACTTATTGAATGAACTCTGCTAGATCAAAGTTTATGTTTTTCAGGGTCATGTAATGTTTCTTTTAGGATTAATATCAAATTTGTTTAGTTGGTGGATGCTATAGTTTATATCCATTAATCTATAACGCATTCCATGTGGGCCGATTGTATCAACATCCACCTTGAATTAATGAAGGACACAGTGTGAAGGATTCGCAGAGCAGACGGTGAGGTTGCCCGCACTAGTGTGTTTTTCACCTCTACTCCAGTGCTGAGTTCTGATCATGGAACTATTCATTTTTAATGAGACAGGAACTCTGCTGAATAGAGAGGTGAGGATTGTTGTGGTTGCTTAAGTCACTTCACGCATTTCCTTTCCCCCTGCTGTACTTCTTATCTGTGTACTATTTCTTCCAATTTCATTTATCAAACCTCTCTCTCTCATACACACATCATCACATACTCTGTTGCATTTTTTTTCTTTTTTTCTTATTTTAGCCTCCAAGCCTTTCTGGTGATAAAATTTGTGTTCCCTTAGCTTCAGCCATTATCAAAGCAACAGTTTTTTTCAACTTATCATCTCTCTCTCAGTTGCTTTTTCACTACCCATAATTTTTTAGAACGTCTGATCTTCAGTCCCACACATGCTGCAGCTCATTACTCTGATTTGGCGCATCTTTGCATAAACACTGTTGGGCGCCAATGACGACCTCATTTAAGGGCAGGGGCGTTTTGTCCAAATGCTGTCTGACAGTGCCTTCTTTAAAAAATTTAACAAATGAAAAATATATATATTTTGACACTTATTTTTCTAATTTAGCAACAGCGAGACCATAAGATAACGATTCAGAGGAAGGTTGCATCTTTTTACCTCCCTTTGGGATCATCGAGTTCTTACTGAAAACCTTAAATATGGTGTGAAATGTAGGTGAAAATGCATTTTAGAGAAGTGAGTGCTTCTGCATTGCTGTGATTGGCTGATTACCCTGTCAACATGATAATGTCTGTCTATCATGCATGCATATGGTCCCCAAAATGGCTTTAATGTGTGCAACTGCTCCAAATGGACAGACTAATTGCAAAGTAAACATCTCCAAATAGAAATGATCTTGAAATTATTTAGAATGATTGTTTGTGAGTGAGCCGTTTTTTTTTTTTTTTTTTTTTTCAATTAAAGTTCAATTAAACCTGGCACTGCATGTCTGCAACCTTCATGACACCTGCAGTGTTAACAGAGGATTTTTTTGATTAATGGTCCAAAAAGAAGGTGAGTAAAAATAATCAAACAACATCCATCAGTAACAAACAACAAACAGAAACTACGCAAATGTGCTTGTCACTTTATTATAGTTCTTATTTTTCAAACAATGTTTTAAATGTGGGTAAAAGCAGCAACTGAGACATTTATTCATAAATTTAAATACAGTTCAATTTGTATTCCATATAATATGTTTTGTTAATAAAGCAAAATCACACAAGAAAGAGTGCTGTTTTTTTGCATATCAACGGTTAGTTCCAGTCCTCGAATTTGATTGGCCAAGCGGGATTCCAGTATGGTATTCATTAGTATTTGTAATTGTTCATTTACTCTTTCTGCAGGTTATATCAATACATCAGAACTTGGTGCCAAATGACTGTCTTTATGAGTGAGACATTGTAACATTTACTCCAATGATTCCCTCAAAACACTGATTCATTTTGGAACCAGACCAGTGACTGAGTGAGTCATTGAATCATTTACTCAAACAATTCATTCAAGACAATTACTCATTCAGGAAAAAAGTGACTGTATACTGTGTCGCTCGGTTGATTCTCTTTTGACTATTTTTGAACTGCCTTTGTTGGAAGAGCAAAAAAAGACAGTGACTGGCAATATTGTGACTAGAATGTATTTTTTATTAAGCATTTATATAAAAGCAATACTGCTCATACTCACACTGTTGATCTGATTATCATATTACATTTGAACTGATATTCAGAACAACAGCTTGTGGACGTTTTTTTTTTTTTGTCAATAAAACTAGTTCCAAAGAAGCCAAAGCATCAAGTTTTGTATACATACAGCATTCCATATTTCTATAACCCAGACACTTGTGTTAAAATTAAATGAAACTAAATCTGTTACACTAAAAAACCCAAATCCAAACAGGAGGTTTGCTTTATTTCAGAAGACCACCACATGGTACTATCAGTGGGGCTTTGGCCCTGTGATGGAGCTCTATCGAGGGGCCCTTGCAACAAAAGAGACAACTAACTGCTGTCTGCCACAGATAAGCGGCGTCTCGGCTTTTAGCGCCTTTTTAACTATTTGCGTTTTGGTAACCTCACCAGGCTCATATGAGCGTATCACTCCGACTGTGTCTGGAGTCTCTCTAGCCTGCTGACATCTCGCTAAAGGGAACACCGTTCTTAGCTTACAAGCTGGCCGTGCTTATGAAGTCTCACAGGAGGAGGTTTATGGCTAGCGACAGAAGTAAACCCGCTTATGACGTACAATCCCATGCGGGGTGTCTCAGGTAGCCTCCCTCCCCTGCTGTCCGACCATATCTTCAACCAAGTGACAGGTGTTTGTACGAAGTATGCGCACTCTCCTTCTTTCATGCTCGTGTAAACTATCCTTCTGTCAGATTTGAAAAAGACGTTCTGACTTCACCGTGGCTTTATTTTGCCTTCCTCCTTCTTAATCTGAAGCAACAGATAGTCAGCCATCTCCACGTTATCTCTGAGCTTATTTCCTCATGAGGAGAAAAACAGCCCAGAGGAGGTGAGGCAGACAGACTGTTATAGCTAAAGCTCGGCTGGATACCTCTCACAGCACCAGAGAGACATGTGGTGCATATACAACTTACTAGGCATTTGCTTGACAGTGATAAAAGTTCAGAGTATTTATTTATTTATTTTACCTGGGAGTAAAGCGAGGTTCGGGATGGGTATGGGAAGAGGTTGGGAGCCCTGACAAATGGTAGTCGTGCGCTGACATTCAGTGGGATTGGTTTCTATGCGTTCGGAGCTGTTCAGGGTCTGTTTTGACGATGGGTTTTGCAGAGGTTTTGACAGCCCCTTTGCCAGCGGTCTCACTTGTCGACGATGAGGTGCATTCCAGCAACATTAAGGAGACAAGATATCGACCACTCTCTCTGTCTCAGAATTTTTTTTGACACTGTTTCAGTCTCCTGTGTGAGTAAACCTCCCTGCTCGGCTCTATACGTGAGTAGGCAAACTCACAGGAAATCATATACACTCCGTTTCACAAGCTGTTGGGGGGAATCAATAGCTGTGTGTGTTGTTTTAATGCCAGATTCATTAGAAGAATTATGTAAATCAAGTAATGCTGATAGACTAGGTGCGGACACATTTACTGGTATTTGGGAAATTTTCATCAACAAAATCCAGTCATTTCGATAGGAATCCAAGCGATCAAGAATTTTGTGTGAGGGGGAAAATTTCTCAACAATTATTTTGCTGTGTGTTCATTTTGTTCATGCAGATTCACCACTGTGACCAACAGAAAGCTTGCTTGGTTTGAAAGTGACTTCTGTGTGAGCTACATACATTGCTACACTATTGACAAGTAACAGTGGACCTTTTTTGATGGCAAAATTTAGTTACATTTTGACTGCACCTTTACAGGTCGATTCTGTGGAGGATATGTAGCAGACTACTGCAATATGGTGTGCTTTTTTTATTTGGGGCTCTACCACATCACTCTTTATAAGTCAGAAAGAGTTTTCGTCTACACCACAAGACTGAATAGAAGCTGTTATAATATTCTTCTCCATCATTTGATCAGATATTGCTGTCACAATCAATAGAAAATGTACACAAACATCTCTTTTAAAAGTCAGCAATTGCACCTGGTAGTTTTGTGATCTATAATGAGGCTAATTTACATAGGAATTTACATACTTGAAAGGAGGCAAGTTTGCACCAAAAATAATAATAATGCATTTAAATTCGGTTAAACTTCAGTATGAGCAGTTAGTGAATAAGATGCAGGATTTTGCATCGGCTTACTGGCACTTATCCCAAAGCTTTCCTGTAGCTCAAATAGTAGAGCATGGCGCTAGCAACGCTAAGATCATGGGTTCGATTCCCAGGGAAAGCAAGAGCTGATAAAATGTAAAAAAAACTGTAACTTGAATGCAATGTAAGTCGCTTTGGATAAAAGCGTCTGCTAAATGCATAAATATAAATGTAAATGTAAATGTATTCCCTTGAATATACAGTAAAAAATGGCAGCTGTGGTTGCCAGACATCACTGTAAAATAATAATAATTATAAATGTTTCCTATATTATGGCATGCCGCTATGTTTTCAGAGTTATAGCCATATATTTGTGATGTAGTGTTAATATACAAAAGAAGTCTTAAAAGCAAATATTAAATGGATGAAAATTAATGTGGTTATGAAAATAATGATAACCATCAAAATAATATAGGTGGTACAATGGAAAGAAAACTTGAGTGGCTTAAAATATATACAATAATTGTGTATAGACAGTGCACAGGGTCATACATGTAAAGACAAAATACCATCACTGTAACACACAACACTAAAATAAAGCTATAAACAGTAATGAATTAACTGAAAATGGAACACAAAACGTCTTATAATGTACATTGCTAATAAAAAAACTGTGAAGAAACAAAATTATGTAAAATAAAATGAATTGTATAAAAACAAGATCATGTCATGTGTCACATGGGTTAATGTCCTTTTTCTGTTTTTCACTGTGCATTCTATGATAATTCATATGTTTTACGTCCAAAAAGTAATGTTAACCATTTACAGTTTTTCACTGTATGTGGCACGGTAACTTGCAGTGAACAATGAAGTTGTTAGTTGGCGTGGCGTAATGGTTAACGATAGGTTGTAGGTTCAAATCCCTCAAGGAGTGATCCATGAGCTTATTGCCCTCTTCAGCAAGGCACTTAACCCCAGTTTACTCTAGGGGGAATTGTCCCTGTAATAAGGCTACTGTAAGTCACGTGGGCGGTATGCTACATATCTACATAGTTATTCTTCAAAATTGTGTACTTATATCAATTTAAATTGTCATATCCAGAGAAGAAGCCATCTTTTGCAGTATTTTCTTGCTTGTGCCTTGCAGACAGTGACCGCTGTGTTAGGACAGAAACATTAATCATGTACGCTAGGTCTGCTGCTTAATATTGCGCTAACTCCTGCTTAACATTTTGGCTCTGAGGATCTTCCATTTTGTGTTCTTATCTCAAAGGCCATGGCGCAAAAGGCATTTGAAATATCTGTGACCCATGATCGTTCAGTCTTCTCTATCCCCCTCTCCGCACAGCACCTGCAAGACATGAAAAAGGGATAAAAGGAACATGCAGCTGTCAGCCAGGATCACGTCCAAGTGTGTGCGTCACATTCTCTTTTTCTTTTCCACCCACCTAAGTCGGAGGCAGATAAGAAATATTATTTCCTTATTTTGTAAAACTGAAGTCTAATGGGTTTCATTAAACCATCTTTAAGGTTTAAAGTGAAATTAGTTTCTGAATAATTCATTGAATAAATAATGGAGATTACGATACTATGATTAACAAACCGTGAAACATGTCAGCATTTCATTTCGGGCTCCTTTATTCCTTGCAGTGGTTGACTGTTGTAACCAATTACAAACATTTCTATTGTGTGCATGAATCAGAGCGAAAAAGCAAAAATGAAAAGCATCATAATTCAGAATCATTTTGGATTTCACTGTTCACTTACAATGTAGATGCTGTATCATCCAATATACAATGAAGTGAGCAATACAACAAAGCCAGAATAATCAACATGACGCAGAGTAAATAAGAGATTTATTGTTCATTGCAAACAGCTTATTTTATGATAATGGGAATGTTAGCAAGAGTCCTAAACTGCACACATACAGTTGGTGAGCTCCAGTGGAGCGTCCAAGAATTTGTTTATGGGATGGCGAGGTGGGGATAGTAAAAATCTTTGGGTGGCTAACCAGAAAGGCTGTTGCAAGCTATGCAGCTTGCAGTTTTGTAGATTTAGAAGAGGTCAACAAACCATGTGATACTAAGTAAAAATGTGTCGACAATAGAGAATTTGCCAGTTCCTCATAAAATATAGTAAATTATTTAATAATAATAATAATAATAATTGTATCATCATTAATAGTAATATATTTTTTTATAAATGAAATATTTTTAATAAAACATAGTTTTTTTAAGCAAAATAAAGGGTCTGTATGGTCTAATGACAATGCATTAGATAGTTTAAAAAACAGCTAGTTAAAAAAAATAATAATAATAATAATTGAGAAAAATAGATTTTCTTGTTGGTTGCCGATATTAGAGGTGTCCTATCTTTATTGACTGTGTAAAACGACAGTATTTAAAATACCTTTTGGCTATTTTCAGATGTGATAATACCGTTGCCGAATATTTAAAAAACTCTAATATTTTGTAAACTCTTTTAATTGAAATGAATGTAAAAATATGATATGATCAGCCCTATAGTAAACCACATTACCTTTTCCCGCATTTCAATTCAGTCTTTTAATATGTAAGACTCATCTGTAACTGCAGTGATTTAATAGGCAAATTAAAGGCTGTCTAGCTCATTGGATTGGCCAGGGATATATTTATTGCACGTATTAATGTGTGCTGCTTCCAGGCTGCGGATAAAATGAGCTGAATGTTAGCAAGCTATTTATGGGCTGATATGAAAGCTTGAAGATGACTGAAAATTGATTCATTTTAATAAGAGCTGGATATATAAGTGGAAATGGTATAATGTCGAAAGAGCCAGCCCTTTCTGTGCACTTGTAAATAAGTCTTTATTTTTAATATCATTTCACATGGTGAAATGGAGGCTAATAAAGTTCACATCAAAATTATGTACTTAAATCATTGGCTTTCCAATGTAATGCCGTATCAGAGAGAGAATTAGTGGGAAATAGGAAGGGGTCGAACTGTGGTTGTGTAAGCCATTAAGTGTGTCAGGTATTATGTCGTTCTTTTCAAGCTTGACAACCTTAGCATTTTTCAGTCTCCCAGAAAACGGATTTTGCTTAGCTCTCTCAGCAGCGTTACCAGCACAGCAATCGTGTCTAATGGATTTTCCTGCTTCCGCAACGGCTGAACACACAGAAAAGTTACGGCAAGACTGACAGAGAGGTCATACACATCCTCCTTAAACTTTTTTTTTTTGTGTGTGCTGCAAATGTTTATTTATTAACAGGGAGCTCAGATGACCTGCCAAAGGGCTCCAGAGCTGATGAGATAGTGTGAGAGGTGAGAAGCCTTGTTGAGGAATATGTGAATGTGGTTTGAAACCACACATGATAAGCCAGTTTGTGTGTAGAGAGTGTGTAGGTGTGTATGTGAGGATCCCTTGCCCTGATCATTTAGACTTGCAGGCTAAAGCAAAAATGAAAATGAAAATACAGCAGAGTATATGTGCTATGGCATTATTCAAATCGTGCAGAATATGCCCAATAATATCACACTTGATTTATATTGTAACAAGGTGGCTATCATAATAGGAATAGTTCACCCAAAAATGAAAATTGTCATCATTTACTCACATGTTATTTCAAAACTTGGTGGCTTGTGTTCTTCTGTAAAACACAAAAGAAGATATTTTGAAGAATGTTGTGGACTATCCCTTTGACTATCCCTATTCCTAGCCATTGACATCCTATTCAGTGCAAATTGTAGTAAAATTTTACAATATTGCTCTTTACTCTATTTTTAATCAAACATATAATGGTAGTTGTACAAAAACAACTGAAACATTTTCCAACGTGTCTTTTTTATTTAAAGTTATGAGGTTGAGTAGATGATTTTCAGAGTAAAATTTTTGTGTAAACTATCTCTTTAAAGGTGCACTAAGCAATTTTTGAAAAACGCTTTTGACCGCAGTGTCGGACCATGTCCCAAAACACACTTGTAGCCAATCAGCAGTAAGGGGCGTGATTAGTTTGATACAGTGCTCAGTTTGAGTGTACAGGACGGATAAAATATCGGAGGAACAAAACATTAAAAAGAAGGGTTATAATCAGGCAAGAGGTAAGACCCGCATAAATATCAGAGCAGCGGTGGAGAGAACTCAAGGAGCGGGAAGGGCTCGAATCGGATGCCGAGGTTGCGTTATTTCTTTTTGATAGGTGAGTAACGTTGATTTTGCATTGTTTCACACAACTTATCTGTGTTGGCTTTTGTTTGAATATGCTTGTGTATCATCTTCGCTTGTATCCGCAAACGTCGTTATGCCAGGGTTGTGTACATACGTGTGGAGCGGAGATATCAAAATAGGGGCGAGTTCCTATTGGTATATGGGCGTGTTTGTTTTGGTGCTTTCAAATATCAACATCGTTTGGCAAAAATGCACCTTCAAGCCTGGGAAGCCGACATGATGACAATTGACTGAAATGAGCTGAATGGCTAATAACAAAGCACATGGCGCATTGCTTGCACATCTCAGTCTTATTTGCGGCACAACTGAATGGAAAATATAAATCAAGAAGACAAAGGATGTTTCAAAAGTCAGTGGAGATCCGGAAGGCCTGTAGTGAGCATGTCCTTTGGAAGGTCAACTTTATGATCAATGGATGAAAAAAAGGAAATCAGGAAATCTCAAAGAGAAGAAAGCAAACATACTGCGCCGCAAAGACGTGAGCATTTGACCTTTAAGGGGTTTTGTTCCGTGGTGAGATCAGAATCTGATAAGAAAAAAAAACTCTTAGCAGTCGTTGCACAGGGAGAAGCCAGAGATAGTCAGACGGTGGAGGTCTGTCACACCTATTGTGCCATTGCTCTTTGAGAAAACAATGAGTGTCCCTGTGGACCCGAGTATGGCCACCTGCCACTAAATGGCAAAGGAAGAGATTGCTTTGACAGTAACCTGCAGAGGGAGCAACCTTGGGAGTGTGTGTATTTGCATGTGTGTATGTGAATGTGTAAATTAGACACAGAAAGGTCAGAACTCCTGTCTTATAGCGTTCTTTGAGCTTACAGTCTCCAGCGCTCAGCATGCTTTAACAGGCAGTGCGCAGGTGGAAACTATATCTTCGCATGCTGTGTTGTCACCTGTCGTCTTAATCAGGCAAAACCGTCTTTCGGAAGTCCTACAAAAATAGGTCAGAAAACATAATTTCGAATAAATTATTTCATTTTAAGTAAACGCTCATTTGTTTGTTTATTGCGCTTTTAACTTCGGTTTATTGCTCATTCAGGAAATGAAAATGAGATGTCCTTGAGATCTTTTTCATTTGTAATTTTTAGCTATATAAATCATCTTTTTGTCAACGAAAAGTAGAGTTCAAAAGCAGCTAGAAGCTGTCGGAAAAGAACGATGCAGATGAATGTAATGTTCGGATCAACAGGTATTTCTGGAACAGGTCACAGCCACTTCAAACAGTACCTCCAGGAGACAAATATGGATTCATTTCTAAAAGGTGCGTCATTGACCGTTAGAGTGTTCCAGGTCTAGTGAGGGAGGTATTGATTTTCTCTGTCTCTTTCTAAGGTGCTAGACTGAATATCTTAAAAATAAAAGACAACATAATTAAACCGTTTCACACTAGTGTTTTCTCTCTGATGGATCAGATTGTAGTAGCTTGGCTGGACAGATAAATAAATAAACAAAATAATCATCCAATCAAATCTCACTAATCTAGACTCTAGACTACATGCTGTGGTTGGTGACACTCATTTCAAATCTTGAGAAATAGTTTTGTCATTCATTTTTTTCATTCTCAGTAGATTATGCATCCTTACTTTCATCACAATCCCCCATTTCCTTTTATTCACTAACCATCTGCAATCAAATTTGTGAAATTTGAATCATTTACATTTATATTTTGTCAGTTAGTAGATGCTTTTATCCAAAGCGACTGCTAACTGAGGACAATAGAAGCAATCAAAACCAACAAAAGAGCTATAATATGACAAGTCTTGCTTAGTCTAACGCAGAACAGGTAGCAAGGGTTTTTTGTTTGTTTATTTTTTATAATACATAAAAAGAAAACAAGTAGACAGAATAGAAATAAATAGAGAACAAATAGAATAAAAGTTAGATGGTAATTTTTTTATAATAAAATAGAGAGAAAATAGCGTTGGATTGTCATGTTTTATAATAAACAAAAAGAAAACAAGTAGAATCACAAATATTTTTGATGTGCAAACGTGAATGCAATATTAAGGTTTTTTTTCAACATATTTTGTTACTTTTCTGTAATTTTTGGATCATTTCTTTAAAGCAACATTCCCAAACTTTTTGTCTGCTGAACTCCTTTGACATTAAAATGAATGGCATGCAGGTAAACAAACAAAATATTTTTATTTTTAATTGCAGCTATTTATTTTGAATTTTATACTGTTATGCTCTATTTAATTATTCTCTGTTCATCAAATCCAGATGCAGTTCCCATAATCAGATGCTAAACCAACACAGACAGTGTTTGAAAATAAGTTATGCTGTCAGTGGGTGCAATTCATTCTTAGTGAATTCATCCGTTAGTATTTTGACTTTCTTTCAACGTGCATCCAGTTTCACCTCTCACTTCCAACAATGAGTATTTTTTGCTACAAAAATTGTAGATATGTATTGAATGGCAGTTTTCCGTTCTGAGCTGGTAAATCTATGACAGCGGGCACAGATGGGAGATTTAATCATCTGGACAAGAATACTTATAATAAATATTTCATGAACAACTGACAGCATTAGTCCATCTAACAGATTTTGGTGACAGCAAAAACGTGAGAAATTGTAAAAAGGATAGATAACTGTCAAATATGGATGGGTCACTATTTTTGTTAGACCACTAGTCTATTAGTAAGATTGATTAGTGTATCTAGATACTTTCTTACATGTGTTTGCTTTGGTCTTTTTAGAAGTGCTGCTTAAATTGGACAGTGTGTTTTACTTTAGCTGAGGAAGTTTGCACAGAAAAAAAAAAACTTTTGGAAAAGTTGCATCTTAAAATGAATTCCTTTTAAAGAACCGCCACTTCAGCCATACACATTTCAATGGACATCTTTGGCCACTGCTGTTGTTTTAAGTGTCCCACCATGAGTGTTGTGTGTTTAAGATAGTGTGCTGAGTTCAAAATAGATAAAAATGAGTCTCAGCTGTTTCAAAATATGAGAATGTGTCTTATTTAAAAGCCCCCTCAGAAACATGGTCGCTGAACCTGAAACTGGTCCAATTATACAGACAGATGAGTCGACCGATCGTTCAGACAGCCCATCAACTGGCTAGCTTTGAAAATATGTAGTTTTGCACACACACAAGTTACAAAGTCAGTTTATTTGATGAAGGCTGTCAGAGTGTTTTTGTGTGTTTTACTCTGAAACCGAATCTCCAGTCAGCAGATATATATTTTTCAGCATTTTTGTGGTTTTGAGGATTTTTACGCTTCTTTCGAATATGTATTTACTTGTATATGTGTGAAAAAAAGACTGGAAAAATTAGGATGGCTATACAACATCCACAGACCTCTGGTAGAAATGATAGCAGCAAATTAAAATTGCTGTTCCATTTAGGGAGTTGGGATTACTTGCCTTCGAGAAAAAAAGGCAAGAAAGTGGAGAGAAATGCTGAGAAAATAAAGTGTTAAAGAGAGATAAAGCTAGGCAGAAGGAAACGCAAATTAAAAGCTTACTAACATCCCAAAACTTCAGTCAGTCCTTCTTGACAGAAGCATGCTGTGTATTTTATTATTTATCAAATGTGCCTTCTGGGGAAATATTCTGAGTGCCTTAGACTATTCAACACAACAAGGGAACTGTGAATTAGAGAACGCAAACATGCCAGCCCTCCATTTTCACTGGCTTTTGTCTTCAGAATAATCACGTGTGTACTTATGTTCTATGAATAAGGATGAGTGCCTTGTCTATGTACATATATATCAAACTCTGTGACACTCTACAACTTGTATGAATCCAAAAAGCATGTTGAGGCGAATTGGCTGTCTGAGCAGAACTGGAGCTGTTTGTTTACCTGTAATCTTGTACCTCTGGAGAGGTGATCAACACTAAAGTAGCTTCAGGCTTCTGTAGTGTCCTTGCGTCATACTTAAATGAACACAGAGAAAAGCCTCAAAGCTGGTGTCTTCGCTTCCTTAAAACAAGCCGGGACAAAGGCCTGGAGAGACACCAACAAATATGTGTCGCACAAATATGATATGTGATATGGACACTGCATGGTGTGGTTGTTCATGTTTTTTAATACTTAAATTATTTATTTATTTATTTACATTATTACACAATTTTTGCTACATTTTTCTGTGGACCCCTAGAACTCTCTTGAGGGGGGTCCGTTTTAAAACCTTTGGTCATGACTAATTAAAGGTGGGATGTTCAATTCATGTGCGATTCATTTGTTTTAAAAATGATTTAGCAATTTGAGACGTCCCTGAAAAGTATTCCCCGATGTTCCTGTATTGCCATCTGTTTCTCTACTTAAAGTTATTTAGTTTAGTGCTGTTTATCATGTTTTCATTTATGTTGTGTAAATTTGATAGTTTGTTGTAATTAGTGTAAATTGTTTTCTTGCTCCGTTTGTTATTGCCACACTAATTAGAATGTGTTTGTGCACTGTCTTTATCTCACTTTTAGAATAAAAATAGGTTTATAACATGTATGTTGCTTTGCATCGTCCACACTATTTTGCAGTTGTATTACCAACATGTACAAATAATAAACAAATGTAAAAATAGTAGCCATTAACAATGCACATTTATAACCTAAATACATGCGGTTAAAGGCAAGTCAAGCATGAATCTACATATTTTTTTGTCTAAATTTGAATGAATGGCACAAGGGGTTTGAAATTGGCTCATTTAAAGGTTTTGGTTAATTTCTAGTTGGACGTGATCAATTGAGTGAGCGATTAACTCTGTAATCCATCCAAGCATTTCAGCTGATAGCTTGGGTTAATTCAGTCTGGTCTGTGAAATGGGTTCAGCCAGTTTATTAAAAAGAACCAATTCAAAAGAATGCACCCAATAGGATGTCAGTGTGACTAATGTTTTTGTAAGAAACACACGCTTTTCTTTCATGCCAATGAGGTGTATTAATCACTTTGACACCTCCGACTGATGTTCGTTTCCCATTCTTTTAACTGTTTCCACTTCTCGGGGCTTCTGCACAACTTCTTTATCTCGTGTCCGCTCTATTTTTCTGGTGCCTAAAGCACATCCTTCTATATTATGAGCTTCTAATTCTGAGATAAGAGAAGAAAAAGAGAACTGCAGTGTCCAGATGTCTAGGAGCAGATCAACACTCGATGCCTGAATACACGGCCATGTCCTTAAGGCCAATCTCACTATTCTTGAGGGGCTTTTTTTAAAAATATCCTTTTTACTGTTTTATTGTGGTCATTTTTGTTTCATTTTAAATAAAAAAAAAAGGTTTTAAATAAATGAACTTGATGAGAATATGTGAATTGATTTTAGAAAACAATGTTGAAATTAACAGTAACACACGGTTAAATTTGTTAGCCTTATTGCATGGACTAACAGTGACCAATACTTTTACATTACTTAATCTATTAATCTAGGTTCATTTAAAAATATACTAGCGTTTGTTGATAATTGTTATTGGTCATGTTAAATGATTTTGTATGTGTAAATGAACATGTTAGCAATTGCATTATCAGTAAAATATTTAACCTTATTGTGAAGTGTTACCATATAAAGGCAATATGTTATATTTTTAAAAATACTGTTTTTATACACTAACATTCAATTTTTTTTTAAAGAAAGGAATAATTCAACAAGAATCATTAAATTGATCAAAAGTGACAGTAAACACTTACAAACTGTACATATATAAATGTAAGTGCTGTTCTTTTGATATTTATACATCAAAAAATTCTGAAGTATCACAGTTTCCAAAAATAAGCAGCACAACTGTTTTAACTTTTTATAATAAGAAGAAATGTTTCCAAATCTGCATATTAGAATGATTTCTGAAGGGTCATGTGACACTGAAGACTGGAGTAATGATGCTGAAAATTCAGCTTTACCATCACAGGAATAAATGACATTTTAAAATATACTCAAACATAAAATAGTAGTAGTTTCAGAAGACCTCCAAATGCCACTGCTACATCTTATAGCATTTAAGCACTATATTGCTTATAAACACCCCCCCCCCACATGGCAGCAGGGGAGCTGAGGATGGCTGTTCTTCATATTTTTCCAGGATAGCTAGACTCCAGTATATGCAAGAAGGAGGAAAACAACTAGTCATACAGTAGTTGTATTTCAGGCCATTGGCCTGCAGGACTCAGAAAAGGCAGTTCAGTTCACAGTTGTGAACTCACTTAAATGTTTTCATCCTCTGATTTGTGGACAAAGTGTCAAGACCTGCTGATTAAGTTCTCCTTGGCATTGCAGGACCTCAGTGATCAAAGCTAAAGAGTAAAAGATTACTCTCGAGAGCTCTTTCAGAGAGAAACATAAATAATACAGGGCAGATAGATGTGTTTTTTTACAGCATATTTGTATCTCAGGCACCTAGCAGCATCACACAAAAAGTGCTGTGTGCAGAAGAAAAAACAAGTGTTTTGGTTCATTCACACTAATTAGCAGTCCAGACGTGTGGTTTTGTGAGGAGGATTTGAAGCACGTCCGATCTCTCTGCCATAGCTCGTTTTCACAACAAAAACTACCCCTCAAACTCCAGACCTATCAATTCACATCACAACTTGTTAGATTTTGTCATTCCAAAGAGAAAGTTGTGAAAATTATGAATTAAAATATTTACCCAACATGTCCTGAGCATGTGACATTAACATCAGTGAATGTCATATTACTCATGCAAAAAAAATTAAAATACACCATTACAAACCGACTGAGAGTGTTATAACCGACTTCACTTCATCAAGCATAAACGTCATCGCACAAAAAAGTGCTAGAAAGTTTGAGTCAAAAACAGTTGCACATAATATTTTGGGGAAACTATGCTACCATTTTTGGGATTATTTGATGAACACAAAGTTCAAAACAACAGCCTTTATTTGAAATGAAAATATTTTGTAGCATTATAAATTACTGTTGCTTTTGATTTATTTAATGCCTCCTTGATAAATAAAAGTTCTATTTTTTCCCAAAAAAAGGCTGACTTTTGAATAATAACAGCTTTTATTTGAAATGAAAATCTTTTGTAACACTATAAACATCTCTACTGCCACTTTTGATCAATTTAATGTATCCATGCTGCATAAAAGTGCTATTTTTTTGCCAAAAAATAATTAAATAAATAAATCATACTGACCACAAACTTTTGAATAATAATGCTAAATATTTTTTTTTTTTTTTTTTTTAAAGACTGACTTTTGAATAATAACAGCTTTTATTGGAAATGAAATCTGTTGTAACATTATAAACATGCATCCATGCTGCATAGTGTTATTTTTTGAAGAAAAAAAAAATCATACTGACCCTGAACTTTTGAATAATAGTGCTAAATAAAAGCATATTCTTCCCCAAAAAAACAGCTGACTTTTGAATAATAACAGCTTTATTTGAAATGAAAATCTTTTGTAACATTATAAACATCTTTACTGCCACTTCTGATCGATTTAATGCATCCATGCTGTATAAAAGTATTAACTGTTTTTTCCCAAAAAAGTCATACTGACCCTAATCTTTTGAGTAATAGTGCCAGAATGAAATCTGATCTCTGCCCTACTACCCCTCAAACTCCAGACCTATCAATACATGTTGCAACTTGTTAAATTTTCCCATTCCAAAGGGAAAGTCACAAAACAATGTATTAAAATGTTTACTCAACATCCTGAGTGCATAATATGACAGTCACATCTGCGAATGTCATATTACTCACAAGCAGTACATTTTCACCATCATGAGACTGTGAAGAACGGCACAGACTCAGAGTGTTATAACCCACTTTGCTTCATCAAGCATAACTGCCATTGTCAAAAGTGACAGAATGTTTGGGTCAGGGGGGACCCGCGTGAGTGTGTGCCTGGGTTGGCGTGTGTGTGCGAGGGTAACAGTTTGGTGCCCTCACTGTCCCCCTGTCTTTGTGTTGTGCGGGTCCGCTGGTTGTACAGAGAGTTCTGTGCCACCGTACATTATTCCTCCGTCAGTCAAGCGGAACAATGTAGCCCTCCAGTACCAGACCTGAAGACCTTGCCATGTGTATGTGTGTGTATGCGCACGCACACATCTGCACTGTGCAGTTGTGAGTGTGTGGATGTCTTTGTGAATGTCATGCCCCTTTTTCCCAGTACTACCTGCAGTGGTGTGACAGGTGGACCTGATCAGGCATGGGGTAATGTGAAGGACTATCTTTTATTCCTGCAAAGACATTAACACAATACCCTTTTCTTTTTTTTTTGGCAGCCACCATTTCGACAGGAAACATTTAAAAGGGATAGTTCACCTAGAAATAAAAAATATTTTTTTATGCCCTCATGTCATTCAGTACCCTTATATGGTGTTTTTATTTATTTTATTTATTTTTTCCTTGTGGGAAAAGTGTTCTTCGGCTGTAAGGCTCCAAGAAGGACAAAAAACACCAACAATAAATAAATAAAAATTAGTGACACTGAAGTTGCGCTACTGTTCAAACGTCTTTTTCAATGTTTTTGAAAGAAGTCTCTTATAATCACCAAGGCTGCATTTATTTGATTTTTAATTTCTTTGGTGTCACATTATCTTTATATTCATTATATTCTAATATGCTGATTTGGTGCTCAAGAAACATATTAATATTATCAATGTTGAACACTGTTGTGCTGTTTAATATTTTTGTGGAAACGGTGCTGCCTTTAATTAATTAGTTAATTTGAAATAGTAATATCTAATATCTTACTGTCATTTTTGCTCAATTTAATGTGTCCTTGTTGAATAAAAGTATTTATTGTTTCCAAAAAAAAAAAAAGAGAGAGAGAGAGACACTCAAGAATCAGTGATATTTGATGTTAGCCAACCTGAATTGTGTTTGCATAATTGAAAAAGGAAGTTGGAATCAGACATTTGAAGGGCTTAACGCTTGTCAATATCGTCAATAGCCATTAGTGTACATCACAGCCAAGAAAATTAACACTTAATAGCTTGTACCATAAACAAAAGCAGTCAAGACACTTCAAAATGAATAAACTAGTTCTTTAGTATCAAATTCACAGTTCGGAAAACAAAACAAGTAGACCGATAGATGCTAAAGATAAATCTGCTAAAACACTAGTCATAGGCAGGTGGTGTTTATAATTTAGTTGGGGATTTTCTTAGTCCAAAGAGCATTTTATTAGACTAAAAAATGTGTGTAGTACAAGTTGCGCTATTTTTGATTAATTTCCCCCCGGAAGAGAAAGTAAATTTTAAATGTGTGTATGTTAAAAGTGAATTTGTAAGGCAAGGTTTAGGTGTACACTGGCATATAGATTAACCTAATGCTTACAGACATCAAGTAAAAACCACAAAACTCCAGCTTTGATGCTCTCGTCCCTCAAAATCCTATCCATGTTGCAGGAGTTGTTTTTCCACTTACAGTTGATTCATGAGAAGGCTTCATCTTCAGCTCCAGATGACCCCTGCACACCTCTCTGTGTCCACACACCACCCAGTAAGACAAAGAGCTTGTTGTAAAGCTCCTGAGTTTGTGATGTTGTTCTGTTTGTGAGCGCAGGGCTGAATGACCTTCAGGGGAGCCTGCGGAGAACATCAAATGCTGCAGCTCTCCTGAACTGTCTTAACCTGTACTGTAGGCCTGCACATGGAGAGGACACACCTCACAGCCACTCAATCCCCACCATCATAGTGCTCCTGGGTAGATTGTTTTTCTTCTTATCTCTGTGCATTCCTCATTCTATCAAGCATTCCATCTGTCTATCTATCTATCTATCTATCTATCTATCTATCTATCTATCTATCTATCTATCTATCTATCTATCTATCTATCTATCTGTCTATCTATCTATCTGTCTGTCTGTCTGTCTGTCTGTCTGTCTGTCTGTCTGTCTATCCATCTAGCCACATACTCATTGGCATACACTCATACACACTTTCACAGTCACGATCATCTAGTTTGTCTTACTCTCATTCTTGCTTCTTGGTCAATATCTCTCCCACATATCCTCTTACACATTAGACCTTGACATTCCAAAATTTGAATTGCAGTTTCAATAAAGCTGCCTTGTGCAGAAACGTCAATCGATTATTGATTTTTCTTGTTTTTATTTATGTGTGCTGCAGTTAAAGCTTCTGACTTGAATGAGAAATTGTAATTGAATATCTTACTGGATTTTTGTGCTTCACATGGCCACATTTCAGCTTGTTTTGAATTGCTATTCCAAGAACCTCCTACTAAAAGGTCTTTTTTTATTGGATTTGCAAACTTGCAAATATGAACAGGCTGTCGGTCTGTGTGTTAATAGTGGGTATTTTTCAAAATAGCTGATTCATTCAGGAACAAAATTTGTTTTCATGAGTGAGTCATTGAATCATTCATTATTAACGCTTGCCATTAAAATGTGATCTGTATCTGCATGCTCTCCAAATGCACATTAAAAAGACTAGCGTAAATACGTTTGTGATCTCTTTGTCGTATCTGCATTCACATATTGTGTCCAACAAACCGTTCCTACTATTATTATGCACATTCTTCTCTCAAAAAGCTTTACAAAATACACCTGAAACGCTCAGTCCCCAGTTGCCTTATATTATATAAATCCTATTGATGTGGACAAAATTTACAGTAGATGCATTGTTTAACTGGTGGTCAGATGCTGGTCATCACATGCCAAGTGCAAACAGGAAGTTCATCAAACAAAACTCTGGGCAGATTGGTGCATAGTCAATAGTTAGATTGTTGAATAATGCTAATCGTTTTTTTATGTTTAGCATGCATGAGGAGATCAATAAATGGACTTTTAATCTGAAGCTGAGACTTGTGGGCACATGTCTGTACAACACTGTCTTTCGATATGAAAGCAAGAAAGAGAGCATGACAAGAGAGAGTAAGAGGGAATTCTGGTTTGGCATCTTCTTTGGGCTTGTTGTTTTTGAACAACTCACTTTGTCCATGTTGGCCATTCTTGCGTTCACATGTCAACATCCCATCCCATAATGAAACAATATCATGCAGGGCAACTCCTGTGAATACAGTGTTTTTACTTATGCAAACACTCAAGGTTTAGCCTCTGTCCCTTGATCCGCAGGTTTACCCTCTGTATGTATGTCAGTTGTGGAGTGACAAAAAGCCTTCAATGACAATAATTATCTCATTCCATTAAAGCAAATTAGCCTAATTTACAAAAACATTGACTGCCGTTGTTGCTTCACAGAAACATCCATCTCTCTTTTTTATCATGAGTGTGTTTTTTAATGTTTCCTGCTGGCAGATGTTTTTGTTGATGCTTAGTAAGGAAGGAGAAAAAAATTAAATTAACAATTTTCCCATCAACAACAGGCTGCAATTAGTGTATTCAGACCATTCGTGGCGGTTGCCAAATAGCAAAATCACTCTGATTCTTGATTTAAATCTTCTAGACATTTTCAGGAGAATTGACAGAGTAAAATGTTATTATTCTCCCAGTATGATGCACTTTGTTTTTCCGTTTTGAGCTGAGCTTGTTAAATTAGGCAGCATGCTTTCATGTGTCAGTGGTTTGGTGCTCATTCTGAAAACTGCATATTGGCCTTTTCCCCTCCCATTTGCAATTATTCACCAGACAAACTCTGGAGCGTTGAGCAAGCCATGCTGCAATTGATGAAATGGAATCTACGCTTTATTAGCCTGTTGTTTTGGTGCATCTTCTGGCTGGAAGCCGTGTGGTAAATTGGATAGATGGCTTGATAAAAAGCGTGTCGTGCAAGATATTTCATGGCAGATTATTTTTTTTTTTTTACATTTTCGCCCAGCACTCTTAACAAGTGACTTGGTCCCACGGTGATTTATGAAATCAATTTGTCTTGTTATCAGTGGGATTGTGGAAGAGAGATAAAATCAGTAGGAAGTGATTTTAGTTCCATCTTTCTTTCTTTTCAATCCTGAGGGAAGAAAGAGATGAGAGAAGCGGCACTCAAATCTATTTGGAACGCTTTGACCCTCTAGTACTGGACGTCTGCAAAGACTGAACACTGTCAGAACAATATGCAGCTGAAGTGTCACTAATGCATAGATGAAACTGGGGCTAGTTGTCACAAGGGTTATATTTTCAATACTTCACTTTTTTAATTAAAAAAATAGTGTTTTGGTGTGGTTTTGGTTTAAAACCATAGATAAAACCATCTTTCTGTTCTTAACCCAAATTGAAATATACTATTTTTGCTTTACTGTAGAAACTATAGTGTTGGGTCACATATGATTTAAATGCTGTTTATAACTTTATATGAAATTTGAAATGCAATATTAGCGGGACAAAGCAATTCCTTAGCTTGAAAGCATCTGACAAATGAATAAATGTAAATGTAATGACAGGTTGCATCTTGACAACATACCCCACTATTGTCAATGTGTTCGTGTGATTTTTTTTCCCCCTAAGCAATAAAAGTGCAAATGATCAGTGGACATTTATAGAAAAAAAAGCTTTAATTTATGTCTTTACTTGAATAGTTCATAAAAAAAAAAAAAAATATTTGCTTAAAATTTACTCAACCTCTGGCCATCCAAGATGAAGAAATTTAGCATCGCATCACTTGCTCACCAATCAATCCTCTGCAGTGAATGGGTGCTGTCAGAATGAGACTTCAAACAGCTGATAAAAACATCACTATAATCCACAAATAACAAACACACAGTTTTCACAAGACGTTAATTTATGGACTGGAGTTGTGTGGATTAATGTGATGTTTTCATCAGCAGTTTTGACTGTCATTCTGACGGCACCCATTCACTCCAGAGGATCCATTGTGATGTGCAAGTGATGTAATGCTAAATTTCTCCAAATCTGCTCCAATCAAGATACCCTTGCCTGAGGGTGAGAAAATTTCCTCCAGATTTCACCACATTTTCAGGTGAACTATTCCTTTAACCTGAGAAATATGTACTATTTGTGAAAAGTAGTCCCTGACTCCCATATACTTAGAGCAAAAGTGGTCTACTAAAGTTCTAGACTGAACTTCTGGTAAATGTAAATTAGAGCTCTAACGTTTAAACTGTGATTAATCTAGACATGGCACATGGCTCTCTCTCTCACTTGCTCGCTTGCTTGCTCACTTTAAGTAGAGCTGAAGCTGTGGAACTTTCCCTCAGGTGTAACTGAACGGACCATCTGCTATTGTTGACCAGAACCCTTTCCAAGCAACCATAGCGGGAGAAAGCATATTCTGTTTGCTATCTTCACTTGTTTTAAGAGAAACTGTATTTTTAACACGTCTGCTGTCAGAAGAGTCTTTTATTAAGAGAATCCTTTTTTTGTATATGCATTATCAACAAATGGTATCTTATGTTCAGTACATTGCTTATATTATTGGATTTAGCCATAGCCCATAATTTATTACATATATAATTCATTTCATTTATTTGTCTATTGGTCTGTATGTAGCTGAATGAAGTATTGAATCAGTAACGCCTTGTCCACCTTAAATGTAATAACTACAATATGTTCATACTGTATATAACCATCATGTTTTATTTAATAAGCAGTCTAGCATAGTAGGGGAGATAGACAATGACAAATGTGTGGGCAAGAGCAATGAAACATGTTGGCCAAAAATAAGATTGCTTTGAACAGTTTTTGCGTCTGGCAGCAATGAGAGTTTCATTGTTATTATTTAATGTTTTTCTTACCATCTACCCTCTCTTTCTCTCTTTTCTTGCAGTGAAGTTCGAAACCTGTCAACAAATAGAGGAGGTTTCTTTCGAAAGCAGTGACCCAAAGTTCAGCGTTTTCCCGGATGGCTCTCTTTACGCAGAGCAACATGTGACAAATCTAACTGAACCCATCCAGTTCATGGTGACGGCCAGAGACAGCGCTGGCAAGTATATCTGGGAGACCACTGTTAAACTGGCCCTCGCCGGACACCTGCTATCACCTCCTGTTAACCAGGCAAGGACAAATTATGTGTAATTTATGTCAAATATTATTCCAAAAATATCTGTTTGTGAACAGATTTGTGTTGAGCTAATTTTTATAAGTACATATGTTATCTTTATATTTTATATATTTAATTATGGAATTGATAAATATATTTATTTATGTTATTAATTATTTATAAAAAAAATGTAGTTTGTAACTATTTTACTGAATTTTTGATCAAATAAATTATGCATGTTGAGCATAAGATACTTCTTTCAAAAACCTTACAAAATCTTAAGACCCCAAACTTTTGAATGGTAGCATGTATACAGTTTTATTTTTCAGTTTTTGTAGTTTTTCTGAGGGTATTGTGAAAAGCTGTGAGTGAGTCTAGCAGCTCAGTTATAGAGTGCATGAAATAATGTACATTGATTGAGTTCATGGTTTTAGGGGGGTCGTGGGGGGGAGATGATGTGCCGTCTCAGTGTAATTATTTGCCCATATAGCACAAGCAAGAACGATATTCAATAACACAGCAAGATGTTATTACATTTAAGCAATCATCAGAATTTGAAAAGTGGTTATAGCTCTTAAATTGATTATATTTCGGTTCTCCCTCTCGTGCATGTATGCACAGGCGGCACTGTCACGTGTGGAGCACTTTTAGAGGGTTTGCACAAGCCCTTGGCAACATACCAAAAGTCATGATCTGATTATGAAAGTGAATGCTCAAATGTAATTTTTATACAAAAGATGAAAGGAGTAATATTTCATCCAAGTTGCCCCCCCCCCCCACCCCACCCCTTCACACACACAATTCCGCCACAATGTGTCCTGCTTGGCAAGTATCATTAAACTTTTAATACATGTGGCTGTCATGCTCATGTCCTGTGCTCTGGTGTAGAGCAGATGAGGTGTACAGGCTTTATATAGATGTCTTTCCCACTGGCATCGGACTGTTTCTGCATCCAAAGTGACCTAGAAATGCCAAGCAGAGAAGCAGGAATGCAGGTCCTCTAGGGATCCTGGAGTCTGGTCTGGCGAGCCCTATCCCCGTGTCCCTAACCCTGCACATGTCCTCTCCTTCTGCACGACCATTTAGAGAAATGCATCCTTGCCAGTTACGGCAGGTTACTGAAGGACAAACGCACATGTATGCGCACACACACGAAGCAAGAAGATACATGGGTGTTCTGGGAAATGTGACTCTTTGCAGCTCTCTGACCTAGTTGAGACCATAAATAATTAATGAAAAAATTATCAAAATAAAAATGAAGTAGTTTAGCTCTCAGAGTATTTCAGTATTAAGACGTGTTTCATCTATTTACATGCCAGAATTTCATCTGTCTTGTCTCGAATTCCTGACAGATGTGATTTTCATGAACTAATTATCCTCAAGTAACTCAATGAAGTACCAAAAAGCAGGGCGTAGGAACAATTTGACAAAGTAAGGGGACATATTATGAACCTTAACAGTTTGGCTTGTGTCCAGTCTACTGTCTACTACAGTTTCATTTTTATTTTTTCTGCATCATGGCCAAGCAGAATGAAAATTGTGATTATTTCTATATTATAATTTTTAACCATTAATGTAATTATTCATTTAGTTAATTATTTCCAATAATAATAATAATGATGATTATTATTACTAGTAATTTAATTTTATATACTGTATGTATATATTTGTATTATTTATATACACATTTTATACATCTATATAATAATTATAATATTTGCAATAACTGTTATCATTATTGTTGTTGTTGTTTTACATGATGCCATGATAATGCTATTATTTTAACTTGGTAATACATAATAACCATGGTATTTGAATATGATAATCATGGCATGTAATAAAAGTACCATGGTTTTACCATCATAGTGCTGTTTTAGTGAGGAGTTCCATGCATCAAATGACTTGTGCTAACAGGAAGTTTGACCTCGCGTAAGACAATAGAGATTTATTTCTTACTTTTCTATACATTTATTGAATTTATTTTGGCCTCTAGACTTGAAAGACGGATATATTCAGTGGTAGCACTTAGGAAAATTAGCATAGAAATTAGCACTTAAGATCAGCACCATCTTAAACGAACACACTCACATACAGAAATGCCCCCACACACACATATGCACCGCCATGACTTGTTTGCCATAAAAGTAATTAAAAATAAGGCATCTCATTTACAAAGTAAGCAAATCTTTTGTTACTTTAAAGTAGCAGATATGCTTTGAAAAACATTGATATGGAAGCTAGCTATTATCAAATGTGTATCAACAAAGATATCACTCGGTGCATTTCTTTGTGCTTCTTCTGAGCGTAAATGTCAGTAGGTTGCATGTAGTTCATTATAAACTTGCATGGCATTTGCCTGGATGGTGTGGCTTATATTTGTTTGATCCATATGCAGCTTTCATTCTAGTATATTCTGTTGTATCTCCATCTAGGCTGACAAGTTCCAGCCAATGCTTTAGAGTTCAGCACAACAGTGCAGTTTCTTTGTCCCCCAACATGTTTTATTGAGCAAAGTTTCTATGCTTTTGGATGGTTGAGGTCTAAAAATACCCAGGACTGTTCTTTGGCTGGCATTTAGCTCAATATGAGCCTCATCTGCCCCTAAGCTGGAGTTTGGAATTCATGTGTGCTGGGAATTATGTTCAGCAGCCATTAGGACTGGTTTCCTCTCAACTATAAGAATTCATATGAACAAAGAGTCAGAAACTAAACTGATTTTAAGTCTTACAAGCTTTAAGCACAACATAATGCAATGTGTTGTTTATGTTTGAAAGAAAATAACATAATTCTGCATGAGTCAGATATTACACTAGCTGCACTATATGAGACATTTCATTGGCTTAAAGTGAATCAGAAACAAAAAAGGTTGTTTGTTTCCGGAATCTGGCAACACTGGACACACTGTGTGTTTTTGATTTGCAAAAAAAAGTACTAACTCAAAAGATTCATTTGTTCAGTAATCAGTTTAAAATTACAATTGGAGTTCACACATCACGATTTACTGGTTCAATCGTTCAGGAATTGGAGTTCACAGATTGTGTTATATGTTTATGATTCAATTAAAAAATATCTTCTACATCGAATTTGTTTGTGAATGGAACCACACTGTTCACGCTGTATGTTTTTCTATTTGTACTGGCTCAAAAGAGTCATTTATTTGTTTGGTTCAATATAATATAACCTCCCCATAAGATTAAGAACCAATTTGTTCAGAAATCTGACTACTACTGGTCATGCCGTATGTCTTTGATTCACTAAAAAGAACCGGTTCATAAGACGAAAATGTTCAGGAATTGTACTGCACTGATAGCACTGTATGTTTCTTTCATAGACTGTAAAAAAAAAAAAAAAGATCCGTCCACCAGAGATGGGCACTCGAGTTAGTGACTCGGACTCGAATCGCACTCGAGTCGCATTTTTATAGACTTCAGACTTGACTCGAACTGAAAGACTCCAGACTTGACTCGACGCGAGGAAAAGGACTCGTGAATATTTTAAAAGCAACTCGAGTCTTTTATCCTTAAATACTTATATAACTGATATTCAAACGGCGGACCACATCCGCACCCCGGACCGCGAGTCGTAACAGCAGCACTATTTTAAGTGAGCAGCGCTCAAAACAGCAGAGCGGATCACATAACAAGCGCTCAGGGTCATTTATGGCAAATATCTTTCAGCGCTATATCCTCAAGTATTTTTATCTAAAGCCAAACGTGCTTTATTCAAGCCCTTTCAGCTCCGTGCGCTTTCTCTCTCTATCTTCAGGCACGCGCCGGCGCGGATGACGTGGTTATTTTAACAACAACAGAAACATGGTGAGCAGCAAAATTATAGGTTACTTTCACTAAAACACAGCAGAAAAAAAACAATGCTGCAAATATAGGTATTTTTCTTACTGTCTTTATCTAGCTATCTATAACCTTTGACTCTTCAAACTAACAGAAGACTAACGTTTCTGATCTACATTTATCATTATTAATCTGTAGGCTAAGAACATTTCAAAAGAATCATGTAATTATAATTGGGAAAATTGTTGTTAGATGGCTAGGATATAACGTAAACTTTGAAACTGCTTGTTATTTTTATTTTCTGGTCAAGATGAGAACGTTTTGATTATTGTAGCCACATTGTTTTTAGTAGATAATGCTTTTAAGTAAAATATTAAAATAGTATAGATTTCAGGAGGAAAAACCTGAACAGTATTTTTCTGTCACATGGACTCGCATGTATCTTTTTTTTTTCTTTTTTTTTGCCCACTGAAGCTAAGCAGGGTTGAGCCTGGTCAGTACCTGGATGGGAGACCTCCTGGGAAAACTAGGTTGCTGTTGGAAGAGGTGTTAGTGAGGCCAGCAGGGGGTGCTCACCCTGTGGTCTGTGTGTTATTATGGAAACCATCTTCGGGAAAAAAAAGTATTTGAAGTGTAATTTGATTATTTATTTTCGCTCACATCCTATTCGTTTAAATGGAGAGGGTGGGGTTTATTACCTATACTGCTGCTAGCCACCAGATGGAGATCAAAATGTTTTGGCTTCACTTTTCAGGATGTGTGTGGCACACTTGATTTCATCCTGTAGATTCAGTAGTGGTATGTTTGTTATAAATAAGACCCTAATGCCACCTAGTTGACACGATTAGTGAAGCGTTTTTGCAGCACTTATTATAAACCCAGAGTAACTCTTTCTTCTCGCCTTTTTAATAATGGAACTTCAGTGAAAATTCAGGTACATTTCCATTTTCTCTTGACGGCGAGGTCTGGTGCGAAGACTGATTACAAAAGTAGCAAATGAGTGCTGCCTAATGGGGAATTTGCACATACTGGCATGTAATGGAAAAACTCCAGACAGGGTTGCAAGCAGTGCAATGCGGCCCTATAGAACAATAACCTCCAGATGTCTGCTGCAGAGCTGCAGGCTGACTGATGCCCAAACGGGTTTCTTCTCAGCAGGGAGGGATGGGGAGCCAGCTGGCAGGGCTGGTTCTTCTGGAGCTACGGGAGCTCAGGGCAATCCAGGCAGCCATTTCACACACGCTGACTCCCGAATGCGCCCACACACACACACACACACACATGCACGCATGCATACATAGCATCACATTCCCTACATCTGCCGTGCGCCGTCCCACAACAAAACATGCTTGTTCTAGTTTATTCTTTCCTCACTGTCTGTTGTAATGGGTGCAGTGATTGTTGCCCTACCAGAGGAATAAACCTTTTCATTAGGCATGCTGTTGTAAGTCTGTGCCTTTCATTGGCACTGCCATGCTGTGCTGCATCAGACCAGCCTGGATCTTCCTGTGCTGTTGGCTACACATTCGGAGGAATGCTTCTGCAGCGCCAGTGAGAGCTGATTGATAAATCAAGGTCTTTATCACAGCTCCCAATGTCCTGTTTGTCAGCAGGCAAAAAAAATAAATATAGAGATGGAACAAGACACAGATCGAGAAGATGAATACCCCGCTCTAATGAACAGATCTGTGAAGGGAGAGATTAGGCTTTGGTCTGTGTTCAAACACATTCGGCTGGTCACACCATATCTGAATGTGTCCTCCCGAAGGTGACGTTGTGCACGCTCTTAAATATAAAAGGGGTGCCATAGAAGAACCATTTTTGTTTCCCCAAAGAACCTTTCAGTGAACAGTTCTTTTTAAAAAAAACATTATTTTCTTAGTGTAAAGACCATTTTAATAATCTAAAGAACCTTTTGTGCAATGGAAGGTTGCCATGGATGTTAAAGGTTTTTGTACCACAGGGCTGTTGAATGCTTGATTCTGATTGGTCATTGAACGTTCTAAAGTGTGCAAATATTCACAGCTATTTAAGTAGTTTCATATCTGTTGACCACATTACCCATGCTGACCAAGCAAACAAACATCACTAGCAGTAGGTTGAAAATGACAATTTCCATGTTTTTTTTTTTCCTCAACTAAATTAGCCTTTATTACCTATGGATAAAAAATGCTTTCTTCTGCTCTCCGCATGCACACACACTTGCACACAGACAGAAACATACACATACAGAAATGTGTCAGCACTGCCTTGCCACTGACTTTATTTGCAATAAAATAGTTTGCACATGAAAAGCTATGTTGCATTTCTCAGTAGCAAAGTTGTAACATCACAGTTTTTTTGAAGCAGTTAAACTTACCGTTTCACTGTTAGTAACACTGTTAAGAGACACACAGACTTAGGTAATTTACAAATTCTTATTTTTTCTCTCTCTCTAGTAACTGCATTAGTCTGCATATTAATTGCTCAAGCCTTCATTACTTGCTCTAAAATTATGTTTTAGAAACACCAACAGAGACTTGGGATCATATAAGAAATTAGTTTTATACACAACATTTTATACATAAAACTTATTTCTTGGCAGGTCTTCCAGCCAGTTCTATCAAACCTTTACAATTAATCCAGAACGTGGCAGCAAGATTCATTTTTAATGATCTGAAAATAATGCACGTCACACCTCTGTTTATCAATTTGCACTGGCTACCCAATAGCTGCTTGCATAAAAAAATATATGTTTGCCTACAAAACCACCAATGCTCTCCACCCCTTTACCTAAATTCATTACTTCAGACTTATGTGTCCACTAGAAGCTTGCTTTCTGCAAGTGTATGGCGCATTACTGTGCCATCCCAAAGCGCACAAAATCACTTTCACAGACTTTTACATTAACTGTTCCCTCCTGGTGGAATGACCTGCCCAACTCAATCCGAGCAGCTGAATCCTTAGCCATCTTCAAGAATCGGCTAAAAACACATCTTATCCATCCTTATTTGACCCTAGCACTCTCTATTCTAATTATATTCTTAAAAAAAAAAAACTTACCCCTTTTAGACTTGCACTCTATTCATTTACTAACTGCTTGTTTTCTTTAAAAAAGAAAACTAACACTAGCTTCTCTATTCTTTTTGTATTATATCTATTTGTTTTATTTTATTTATTATACAATTAACAAAAAGCAAAAAAGGCCTCTAACACCAGCATGCTCTATTCTTTTTCCTATTCTATCTGTTTTCTTTTTATTTATTATATAATAAAAAAAAAACTTGCTACGTGTACTGCTTTAGGCTAACTGAGACTCGTCATAGCACTTGCGTATTGCTCTTTTGTTGATTTTGATTGCTTCCGTTGTCCTCATTTGTAAGTCGCTTTGGATAAAAGTGTCTGCTAAATGTAAATGTAATGTAAATACATAAGAGTTTTTAAAATACATTGTGCCCATATTACCACCTTGGGTCTGCATTATTTTTCAGTAATTCAGTGGCCCGTCATCAGTTATTACTTACTTCATGGAACCGTCGATGCCGATAAAGAACCTTTATTTTTAAGATGCCATCATCGCATGCCGAGTTGGTAGTTTAGACACAGGAGATTCGAATGCCTTCTTAAAATTTGTCTTTTGTCTGGGAGGATTATTTAGCCCTCACCGCTCAACTTGATTTCGCCTCAATCTCTTTTCCATTCTCCAGCCTCTTCTTTCTCTATTTCACCCTCTTATGCACAGTAATTCCACCTACCGCCCCCCGAAAGGTCTCGTTGCAGCCGCTCTCTGTTGCAGCAACGGGTAACTGTGAGCTTCGTGGATGAGCAGAGCTGAGGCGGAAGTGATTTTATCAGCGCCTCACAGCTGCCCTCCTTGCTCGTTCACGGCTCCCTCCCTCCGCTACAATCCCTCAATTTCTTGAGCCACTGCAGCCAGAGCCATCAAGCTGTGAAAAATTAAAACAAAAGAGGGAAAAAATACAATATGTATTTTGAGCACAATATGCTCAAATTTGCCTCACATCTGTTCGAGCTCTTCTGCCGACAAACTGTGTTTGTGAGACATTGATAGGCTGACCTGCCTACGCATGCTTGAGTTGGCAGCCCCCGCCGGGGGACGCGAGACAGGCCGAGAGAGAGAGATAGAAGACTGGGATTTGGCGAAAGCGTCTCGGCTCAAAAATGCAGTGCCACAAACGTCGAGGTGTCAGGGGAAGAAACGGCAACACAGGATTACATGAGAAGCTGACAATTCAGAGATGAGCGCTAAAGACACTAAATGAGCCGCAGGATGGTCCCCTTCCCCACACATGCACACACAGTCAGCCCCTGTGACAAACGGCGCCTGTTTGATTGGTCGCTTCAGCCCTTTTTCTTGGCCTTTGGATGAATCAAGTGAGGGTCAGCGGCAGCTCTAGTTGTTCTTGTCTAAATTATTGATGTGGTATTTCATCAATCTTTTTCATTGGGCACCCATGAGGAAATGTCATGGTATGCGCACTGTGGTATTGCTGTGTTATAAGGCCTGGTTTACAGAGGCCTTGACGTGATTTGTCATTTTGATTGGTCGTTTTAGCAGAAACCCCACAGCTATGTTTACGATCCTGACTCAGGGCTCAGGTGTGCATGTACTGCTCCACGACTATTTTGTACCATTGCCTCACAAATAATGAATGATTAAAAGTATGTGCTCCTATTAAAGGTGTGTTTGTCTCTTCAAACTGGCTGTTATGTGCATCTAATTACTCTTTTATAACTCTGGAGACTTAAAAGAGTTCTCACTTTATTCAACTCTGTTCCAAAGTGTTAATTTTAACAGTTTTTGTAGTCTTATTTTATTTGTAGTCTTTAAATTCAGTTTTTTTTTGTTTCATTCATTAATTTGACAATTTAATTTTTAGTTGACCAGGTTTAATTTTGACCTAAATATTTAACTATTTATGTTTAAATAAATTAACTAAATTAACTGTTAATTTACTCAAACCTGACTTACCTAAACCAGCGTTATTAATTAAAAATATATATATTTTTTTTTTGTTAATTGAAATAAAGCTGAAATAAAACAAAACAAAAATGTTAGATAAAAAAACTAAAACTAAACTGAAATAAAAAAGAAGCTAAATAGAAATAAAAAACAAATAAAAATGACAAAAGCACATAACATTAAATTTAACTTTTTTAATTTAATTAAATGTAATTTTTAATTTAAATTTATTTACAATTAAAATGAAAATTGAAATTGTAAATTGTTTTATCTAATTCGAAACCGTACTAAATACTATAATTGTATATAAATAATGCTAAACCCAAACATGTTTTATATAAAATTAATCAGATATATACATTTGGCTTAAATCAAAACACATCATTACTGTTTTTCAGTCATTTATAAATTAGTCATTTTGTTTAGCAAGACTTTTGGGGGAAAAAATTGAAATGTTTCACGTTTGGCAAATCTGAGCCCAGTGTGAAGAATCAAGAGACTTATATATATATATATGTATATATATATATATATATATTTTTTTTTTTTTTTTCATTTCTCCCAGTTTAATCTGCTGTTTGAAAATCTAATTTATGATTTTCCTTTTGAATGATCATGATCTCATGTATAGCATCAGATTTAATTATTTACAGTTTCTTGTTAATATGCTGTCTCATATGGAGTATGCGTATATGTTTTCCACAGTTTACTGGGGATGGTATTTATGGCGGATCCTCCCACAACCACTATCAAAATCCCAGGGTCATTACGTTTCCACGACAACACCAGCGAGGCTTGTCCAATGGGCTGCGGCGACAGAAGCGAGACTGGGTCATTCCACCAATCAACGTGCCTGAAAACTCCAGAGGACCCTTCCCTCAAGTTCTCGTCAGGGTCAGTAACGGTTACGGTTCACAGCTCGCTGTTATAAAAAGCCTGAAAGATTTATTTTTATTCAAGGTGCAAGACATCTCCATCGCTTTTACTTAATGAGCATATGGAATGTTTTGACACATGCTACTTGGTTGTTAGTAAAACAGATATAACATTCAGCCATGAATGAAAAGACTCAAGATCTTGGCAAGCTTTGTCTCTCAGAACAGACAGTTCCACAACTGAAGTTTCACTGTGTCCCTTCGAGACATAAAAGAGCAAGCCTCTCTCAAGTCTCCACACAGAAGCTTTTACCCAGGCCTCACACTTCTGAAAGACAGAGCTTTCCTCTCCACGTCTCTTGAACCGCAGAGAAACCTAAGAGGTTAAAAAGCAGTATCACAGGTGAACATTTTCAAGAGCTTTCTTTCAGACAGCTCTTCTGCGTCTGCCGCTGAGAGCCCTTCTAAGGTAAGGAGAGGACTTGTGCTCCCTCTCTGAGTCAAGGGTTGATGAGGAGGGGGCTCAGAAGTAGATTGGCACAGGGTATCAACATCTCTCTTCCATCTAATGCTTCTACAAAGCCTCTCCTTAACTTTCTCCGGGATGAGATGAGAAATGAGGCTTTGCCGGATCTTTTCTAACATATCTACAGGGTTCACTGCTAGGTTAGATGTAAGGCATAACGTACAGTCAGGGTCCTGACCGACCAACCAAGAACATCATGTAAATTCAATTAATTTGAATGAATACTTAGAGAAATTAATACAGCTTTTTAAACAAATAAACTGAGTTTAAAACTGAAAAAAAAGATTAAAAAGTCTTAAAGTTCCAACATAGTTGGTATGGGAGAAGGTACTTCAAATGTTGAAGAGGATGTGTTCTCATAAAGAGTTTTTTTATAGAAACCTGCACTAAAAAGTATCCACCTCCACAGTACTTTGAGGTGTGTTATCCATGCTTGAGCTTCTCTGGGGTTCTACAAGCTTAAGTTTGTGTTATCTGTCGTTCAGACTCCAGCCTGGCCTTAGCATTCTGTGGACTGTCCTCATAAACTCCCTCATGGCCACTTGTACCTCAGATTACACCTGTGGATTACTACAATCTCTTTCCACCGATGCGCACGCAGACGCATGGACATCACTTTAAACCACCCATATGGAAAGATTAGAAAACCTGTGAAAAAGCATGGAATCCATTTGGGGAGAGTTTTGATAACCCTTCTCAACTCTAGCCTTAAATGTTTGGCTTTAGAGACCCGGGTCTGTGGGTGTGTGGTGCTGACATGTTATGCTTGTTGGCTATTTTCAGGCAATAAAAGATTACCTGCTGCAGCCAATACTAGGCAAAATCCACACTATGCCAAAGCTGATTATTCTGTGTTGAAATAATTATAGAAAATAAAAATATGGCTTCTTTTCAGTTCTCTGGATTTTACTTTACATAGAGAATTCGTAATTTTGAGGCTTGCATTTCATGTAAAAAAAAAACCATCCTTTATGCATTTCTGAACAGTTTCTATAAAGTAGAAGTAGTCCTTTAATACCAAGGACATGATGTAACACACAGAACCTTGAATTACATCCATACATTTGCATGCTGTTTTAAAATTTTGAAATTCACATCTGAGCACATTTCGCTCAGCAAGAGCCTAGCCTGACCCATTTTTTAGCTTCCCAAAATTTGTGCTTATTTCTCACTGAATTAGTCAATACACTTTCGAATTTCACAGGTGTAATTATGTAACCAGCAAATTGTGCCATTAAGATTAACAACACATTTTACTATTTAGTCAATTTTAATGATATTGACTCTGTAATAAGAATGGAAACAAAAGATCTGGGCAGTTTCATTGGCACTCACCCTGCCTAAAGTGAGGGCTGGGCTTGTGTGTCTTGCTGCAAATTGCCAATAAGGTCCAGCATTAAAGTTGATAGTGTGCATCTGCTGTTATATCCATCTTGAATCTCTATTTGGTCTAAACTAAATATATTTGTGTAAGTAATTAGATAAGATAGATAGATAGATAGATAGATAGATAGATAGATAGATAGATAGATAGATAGATAGATAGATAGATAGATAAATAAATAGATGTAGTATTACAAAAAATATAGCCATTAATATTAGTAATGCAATGTACTGTATATTAATGTGTGTGTGCATGTATATAATTTTCAGCATAATAAATGTAATTAAACACTAACACACTATTACATTTTCTAGTAGCTGTAATTGTTTATGGTTCATTGAACAAGTATGAAAAAATATTGTTTAAACCTTTTCCAATAAAGTTTTGTATATCTTATTTGGAAATGATATATATACATATATATATATATATATATATACATATATATATATACATATATATATATATATATATCAAATATTATTATTTTATATTATTATTATTATTATAAATGTATTAGACAGTATAGAAAATGTAAATAAAATGTATTAGACAAATTGGACATTATTAATTGGATTCTTATTCTTGAGACAATATATTTATTATAAGTCTAAAAAATATTTTTTTAAATAAAACTGCTCTGTATATATATATATATATATATATATATATTAGTGCTGTCAATCGAGTAAAAAAAACAACAACTAATTAATCGCACATTTTTCTGAAATAAATCGCGATTAATCCCACCTAACATTAAAGTTTTTAAATATACTTTTATATTGCAATAATTTCACATTCAGTCTTCAAATTAATGTACAAACAACAAAGACAGTATATATTTTTTAAATATTTGTTTAATGGCATCTTTTTTTTTGACTGAAGGCCAGTATAACTGATACCAATCACTGATGTCTCTATAAAATTGCCCCACCCACCGTAATATTTAACCATTGCCATTCAACATTACAGTAAAATTGAGAGCTAATTAACATTTATTAGACTAAATAACTCTATAACATAAACTCTATAACAGAATAATTTAAGTGATCTTAAAACATCTTCACATAAACCCATTATAATAAATGTTATATTTACCTGTGCCCTTCATCAGAAATATACAGAAATTGAAATTGAAGTTATCAAACACTAAATTCTAAATTAAATATAGATGAATCCTTAAAGCCAAGTTCTTTTTCCTCTTTTTTCTTTGTCCTTTGATTAACAATTAAGACCGGTTAATTGCCATTACATTACATTACAGACCTCACAGCAGCTGGTTATTTTGGCTGTTATTTCTTTAAGAGCTGCTGCTGTTGAACGTGATGCAGATTTGACAGGCATCATATTTTCTCTCAACTCTTTTTACCTTTTCTGACCCACTTCGTCTCTACTAATGAACTGACTGATGAGTTGAATCAGGTGTGTTAGATGATGGGGACAGTGCTGCGCTGCTCCAGGACAGTTTTGAAAAACATTTCAGAGACATGTTCTTAAATGTGACTCATTTAAAATATATTACATGCATGCACAGTTTTAAGGCAGCTTTAATCGCCTTTTTGGTAACTTCATGACTTATCTGACCACCGACATTGCGTGCACATAGTTTATTTCACGCTTTGATATGAAATGAGACAGGCCGGTGTCTTTGTGCGTGCAATAGATGACAGAGCACAGTACCGTTTCCGCACTCGTTTGACTCATGCCTGCTGCTGAAGTGAAGCTGGAGCACGCGTCTGAAACCTCTCCCGTTTGATGTGGTCATAAGGATGTTCTGCGACTGAATAAATGCACTTCTTGTCAAGAGAAATAGTGACAGAAACAGCAGTTATGAATGCGGTGGCCAACCCTAGCCCGCCCCTGCATTAATTGGGTTAAATGTTGCGTTAAATATTTTGAATGCATTAAACTGAAAAAATGTATCGCATGCGTTAACGCACTAATTTTGACACCACTAAATATATATATATATATATATATATATATATATATACTGTATATATAAATATATATAAAACAGAATTCATATAATTCTTGCAGGAATTAAGAATCTCTGCTTTAGTGTAGTTACCTCTATCACACAGTTGTCACTTTCTCTGCCTATTGTCTAGAGAGGCACAGCACCGAAGGACAATAGTGAGTTTCATTGACATGAATAAAAGCAAAGCAGCATTTATTCTTGTTTACATTTTCTACATCCCCAATTACCTACGAAATTCGAATTCCAATAAGCAACACATCCCCCCAACACACGCACACAAAATGAAAGCGGTGAATTCTTAATTTACTGACTAGCTCGAATCAATTTCCATTCTCCCATATTGGTCCATTAGCTCCGAGGGGAGATAGGGAAGCTCAGTGCACCTGGCCAGCTCTAGTATTCACATTCTCAGTGTCCTATTATTTGGTGAGCAGAGCCGGGGCTTTGTCGTCGCATGGATGATTTACAAAACGAACTGCAAAGGGGTATGTGCGCTAATGCTGCTAATGGCTGCTTCCGCCTGACAATGGTGCTCGATGATATCTGGAACTGAGCTCCGAGAAAAGAAATAGACAGGGATGTTTTGCAACATAAAGCTTGGAGATGTTTGTAACATCATGCTAACCTGCTTGTTTTCCAGCATAGTGCAATAAATAATGTCGATGAGACTAAAGAACAGGTCATGTTTCGAAGAGCATTAATTTATAGATTATAAGAATATTTCATCCGGAAAATTCTGTTTTCATTTATTCAACATTCTGGAACCTTTCTTTTACAGATCACTAAAGGAGAATGTTTGAAGATTTTTACCATGCAGTTGTAATGAAAAGGAACTGAAGCTTTCAAGAATGCAAAAGCACCATAAATCATCAAAAATGTCATTTGACTAAATCATATAAAAGTTTCTGAAAGAAGTAACAGTGACTAAATTTGTGAATGAATCATTCTAATGAATCAATTGATTTGGAACAATTCATTTGAAAAGTTAAATGATCCAGTTCATAAGTTAATCTCACTTGTTCAATGATTCGGTTGCAGTGTTAACAGCTCACTTGAGGTGAAGATTGTCAGTGACTAACGATTCAAATCTTGGTTTCAAAAGCATCATAGGAACCACTATTTTTGAAACTTGAAAGCTCTTGTCTCAATTCATTGTAACTGCATGTGTGTCCAGCACGTTTTTCATAATATTTCGTACAGGTTTGGAGCAGCGTGGATGACAGAATTTTCATTTTGGAGGAATGTGTTCCTTTAAGGACAAGCTGGGAGAATAAAGACTTGGCCAAAATGTTTATGCAATTTTGTCATGTGTGCAATCTAAACAGGTTTGCCGCAAACTCCTTGGGCATACCAATGAAAGACAGAAGTTTAGTTATTCTGTTTTGACTGGAGTCGAGATATCTGAGGGCGATCACCCACACAAAGGAGACATCAAGCTCTAATCTAAGCTGCTTGCTATGTGATTACACGGCTCTACCTCAAGCAAAATATCCAGTGTGGTAAAAGCATAATTAGATCTCATGGAATGCTCCTTGACTAAAACTGGCAGTCATACATAGCCTATAGCATGACAGCTAGTGTAAGTGTCCTGGTGGGGCTCTTCTATTACCGCCTAACTTAATCAGAGCCAGTAAAAGCATGGGTCAGAGGGTAACATATTCACTTGAGTGGAGAGTTTGAATGATCGTTATTTCTCACGCTGGCCTTGAATAACTCTGCCGTTAAATAAGCAAGACGTATAGTAGGCTACTTGTAATGTGAAACTTAGCTCAAGTGTTAGAAAGTTCACTCGCTGAGTACTGAACTTCCCTGAATGTGGGCCCACACAATTTCGGCTTCAAGAACCTGCGCTAAATGTGTGAGCATTTGTGTGTGGGTGTGCGTAATATTAACTAATATTGTAATATTGTAATGAGAATGTTGTGGACTGATCGTTTCTATTACGCTAAGAAGGTATTGTGTGGTTATTTAGCCTGTGAGAAAGTTGCACTGCCGAATGCTTGTCACTGACCTCCCTCATGTTTCTACCGCCCACGCAATCCTCACATTTGTATACAATATGTTTCATGTTAGAGGTTTCTAACACGGCCTGTTCTTTACATGTGTGGACATTTGTGTCTTTGACAGAAGCATATTTATCACTTGCACCTGTTTGTTTGATGGGCTTTAGTATACTATATCTGTTGCCGTATGTAGTATGTACTCTGACTAGTATGCTAATAGTCTGTATGTATGCATTCAGTATCTGAATGACCCCAATTAATTTACCAAAATGATAAATGTAACACAGATCAGACTACAAGGAGTGCTTCATCCCGTAATGAATTGCACTATACTTGCCCTTATCCAGTGTGATGGAGGAACCGGAAATAATAGCTGCTGACTCATTATTTAATCAGAATTCCAAATAATGCAAAATAATCATATTTATTTTCACTTATATGTACATTGCTTATTGTGTCTACTTGAAGCCGCAGTCCATAACTTTTTTATGTTCAAAATTTACTAAATTTATATAATAAGCGAGTACACCATGAATCCATTTTCCAAAACGTGTTTTTGGCTTGTCCTGAATCACTACGGTACACCTATAATAAGTATTTGTATTCAGATTATTTTAGACTGGTTCGGGTATCATCATAGACTTAAACAGAGAGAAGTAGCTCTGGCTACAATGTTCTTCTGCAAGATGCGCGCAGTTCTGTTTATTAACCGCTATAGTGCCAAAAGTTACGGACTGCAGCTTTAACTTAATACACTAATGTTAAAAAGTTTGCTACGACTTAATGTTTTCGAAAGATGTTCACCAAGGCTGAACATCTTGTTTAAATCATCTTAAAATAACTGTTTTCTATTTTAATATACGTATATTAAAATGTAACTTATTCCTGGCTAAACTGAATTTTCAGCAATCAGTCTTTGGTGTCACATGATCCTTAAAAAACATTTTAATATGCTGATTTGCTGCTTAATAAGCATTTCTTATTATTATCAATTTTGAAAAAAAAAGATGTGCTGCTTAATTTTTTTTCAGAAACCTTTGCGAATAGAAATTTCAACATTTATTTTATAACATTTGAAAATCTCTTCTAACATTATAAATGTTTTTACTGTCACTTTTGATCAATTTAATGCATCTTTGCTGGAATGAATGATTGAATGAATAAATAAAGAAACAAAAAAAAGAAACAAATATATAAATAATTGTACTGGCACCAAACTCTTGAATGGTAGTGTACACACCTCATAGTAGCTAGTAAGTCATTCCCAACACAGTCCTTGTTGGAGGGTTTGTTGTGAAAACACTTTTTTATTTTGTGGCTCAAAAAGCTATAAATTTCACCCAAAAGATACTAGAAGCCATTTAGAGGCTTATAATGCTAAACTAACACCCCATTAACCAGTGACATCATTATGATAGCCATGATTCGCTCCATCCCCCTTATTAAGTCCCTCTCTCATCTGCATCTCTGGCTCCTTCTTTATTCTCTATCCCTCCGTGCCTCGCCAGCGCGCTTGACATTTCTCCCCGCATACATTCTTCATGCTATGTGTGCGTGTGTGTTTATAAGAGCATGGAGTGGAGAGAAAGAGATAGAGTGAAAAGATGGGCGAGGTGGATGGCTGCAGCTAGCACGGTAGAAAAAGTGCAGAAGCAGCACAACGGCATCGCCACTTCTCCTGCAGTCGTGTAGAGGCTGTCTCTCTAATTACCCAGCCCCCCCTTTTCACGCCGCTGCCCCACCTCTTAGCTTGTACCCAGGGATTTGTCCATTGTGCTTTTCAATAGACACAGCGTGATTGGACTGAAAGCAGTCATTAGCCTCTGCCACTGTCTCTGGGGTCCTTGCGCTTTTATAGAGGGAGAGAAAAAGAGAGTCTCATGCCTGGAGAATACAGTTGGACTCTACTAGGGAATACATAAAGGCTCTATTTGTACTGTTCGACCATTGTGCTGACTTTGGGAAATTAATGTCATTGTTGATATGTGGAAAAACTCCCATAATTCCATGAGTATCCAGCTATTCAGCGACCAGCTATTTTAATTGCAAAGCTAATGCAGTAATTGCATTTGTGATTCAATTCTTGGCACCCATTAATATTAATTTTCTTCCTAATTATCTAATTTCTACACCATTCCGTTCCCCTCCTCACAGACAGGAAAAGGACTTGGCGGAGTGTGTGTGAATACGGTTCATGTTGTTTCAGTTTGTAAAGTTCTATTCAAATGCTCTGACACAGGGCTTGATGACTGTTTTATTGCTTTCTCAGCATTAATAAACCTTTAAGGCACACGCTGTGGACACTTAAATCATATTTAAAAATGTATTAATTCCATTGCGTTAGATATAAAATGTCAAACCAATTGGCAAATGATGCTAGATTTGTTTTTGTTTTTTTGGTACAGAACGTTTTTGTTTTGTTTTTGTTTTTGAGTTACTTTGAACCAATTGGTTCGAAGCTCGTTTTTTGCTTATTTTATATATATATAGAGAGAGAGAGAGAGAGAGAGAGAGAGTAAATCAAATTTCTGCATAATGATATTTTTTTGTAGTTTTGTAAGTAATATTTTGTAAATACATTATTAATTTATATACATTTTTATATATATATATATATATATATATATATGTGTGTGTGTGTGTGTGTATGTGTGTATGTGTGTGTGTGCTAAATTAAAAAGTCTCATAAATAATTTGAAACCTGGCATTTGTAAGGAGCGCTTGACTGTCACTCAGTTAGACATTTTGTTAATTTGCACAAAGACAAAATTCACACATTTGTAAGTGCACCTTAAGTGTCAAAATACTTCTGGGGCTGCTTTATATTTGGAATGCATGTGTATGAGATAATTTGACAAAACATCTCTAACGTGTTTAGAATAAATGCATTTTTTTTTTTTTGCTATCTTTGAAATCGGAGAACATATAACCTCGCAAAAGCAACAGGCTTCCACTCTTTTTTTTCCAGTCTTCTGACGTTATTATTTTTTATTTGTCTACATCATGCAGTTATTGGTGCACTCCACTCTTCATCTCCTTTTCGTCTTCCTCTGAGAATGCAGTGGTGAATTCATGCAATTTGATTTGGGCTGTATCTGTGCAGATGGCTGTCTCTCTTCATCCTTCTCCATTCCTCTCGTCTTTTGACTCAGATGGTTATTTTCTCTTCTGCACTGTCGCTCCCCTCTCCCTTTCTTTCTCTCTCTCTCTATGTCTCAAAATAAAAACAACTTTCAGGGGAGACAGAGAAATCGATCACGTTGACAAAAGATCCGCATGACTGCAGCCCTGGCGATGTGGCTCATCTTTCAGTCTTTCTCTTTATTCTCCTCGTGATAAACTCCTGATATCGGTCAGCTCTATGATTACTTCCTGTATTCAGTCCGAGCAGCTTCCCTAGTGAGTGTAATCAGCATAGCTTTTCCATTTCTGTCCTTACAAATGCTGTACTTACCTTCATTTTACACTTAATCGTGTCAGGATTTTTTTTTTTCCATACCTGTAGCACATGGAATGTGGACACTTCTCTTCGAATTACACGCTGTGTATATATTATCTCGAAGTCACAAGAGGTTACGATTACAAAACTAGCGTTTATGGGTACACACAGCACTGTCGGAATTAAAGCCGGACCATTAATCTCACTACAGGACCTGAGGAATTACAGTAAAATGAGGCAGAGCTTTCAAGAGTCAAATAAGACGTGTTCCAGTATGTTGGAATAGAGCTGATTTAAATTTCGAATATCAGTCAAGCTGAATCACCCCCTCATGTTCCATTGCCGCCTCATTTATATAGATGGAACTCCTCTTCATGCTATCCATACCCAGTCAGAGAAAGGAAGAAGCAGAGAGAAAAAAGAAAAAGTAGGGAAGAACAAAATCCATATTTCAAAATCCAGCCACTGCTCCATATTCCTTTCCAATTCAGGCTAGGATCCATATTAAAGTAGCCTGTGTGGAACAGACAGTTTCGTCTGTTTCTAATGGGATTTAAGAGTAAGAGTATTTGACTGACTCCAGCTTTCACTTGAGAAATATTAAACCTGAGCATCCGGAACTCAATTTTAAAGACGTCATTCATGACTTCTTTTTTCATATATATTCCATTTTGTCTTCATATAACTCGTAAGCAGGCTGAATCCGTGTGCACAGAACTCCGAAGATTGTCATATAATTGCAATGACTGCCATTCACAAACCTCTGTGCATTGCATGTTTGTTTATTAATTTGTTTGGCTAATTCAATTATGCTTACAGCTATAATAATGTACACTCTACAACAGGGACAGTACACTAAAAAGTACACTTTTGTACCTTTTCTACACTTGTGGGGTGCATGTTAGTATTAGGATACATGTACCTGTAAGTAGTACTGATAATCAAGTACATATACATATTAATACTGTACATATTAGTACTTAAAGGGTACACATTATTACTAGTTACTATTTAAGATACAAATACATAGGTACATATAGTTGTACCTTAAGGAGCCATATTAGTACCTAAAGTATACATTTTATTCAGAATTATACAAAGATTAGTAATGTAACTGAGCACATACTGTATTAGCACAAATTAGCTTACTAACTGTAGTCTACATAGTAATACCAAACTGCACATTTTAGTACTAATTACTAATATGCAAATACATACACATATTGGCGCCTTAAAATGTAGCATACAAGGTACATATTAGTTCTTAATGGATAAATGTTAGGACCTAGAGGGGCATTTTTTACTAATTAGTACTTAAGGTACAAATATGGAAATACATATACATAATTTTACCTTAGGGTACATATTAGTACCTTAAGTGTACATTTTAGTGGTAATTAGTATTTAGGGTACTAATATGTACTGATATAATGTTAGTACTTTACTAATATATTAAGGTTGACATATTTGTGCCTAATTTATATATAAGGTACATTAGTACTTAAGATGCTAATTTGCAAGTATTCACCTTATTACCTTAAGGGTATTTATTATTACCTAAATTGTGCATTTTAGTGCTTGCTAATATGCAAATACATATAGGCTACATATTAGTACCCTAAGGTAGCTAATGGGTACATATTAGTACACAATTTATAGATATTACTTTTATGGTTTTAGTGTTATGTTAGTATTGCGATACTAATTAGTATTTCAGGTACAAATATGTACACACTCATGTTAGTACCTTAAAGGGTTAGTTCACCCAAAAATGAAAATTCTGTCATTAAGTACTCACCCTCATGTTGTTCTAAACCTGTAAGACCTTTGTTCATCTTCAGAACACCAATTAAGATATTTTTGATGGAATCTGAGAGCTGTCTGATCCTCCCATAGACAACAAGGGTCCTTACAAGATTAAGGTCCAGAAACGTAGTAAGGAGATCTGTAAAATAATCTATGTGACATCAGGGGTTCAACCTAATTTTACGAAGCTACGAGAATACTTTTTGTGCAAAAAAATAAAAAAATAAAAACTTTATTCAAATTTGTCTCTTCCGCGTCACCCTAGCGCCATTTTGTAGAATATCCACTGAACGCAAACAGCGTATGCTCTTCTGTGTCAGCTGCGCCACACGGGTTTGAATAAAGTCGTTTTATTAAATTTTTTCTTTTGTGCACAAAAAGTATTCTCATAGCTTCGTAAAATTAGGTTGAACCCCTGATGTCACATAGATTATTTTACCGATCTCCTTGCTACGTTTCTGGACCTTGATCTTGTAAGGACCCTTTATGGGAGGGTCAGAGAGCTCTCAGATTTCATCAAAAATATCTTAATTTGTGTTCCGAAGATGAACGGAGGTCTTGCGGGTTTGGAACAACATGATGGTGAGTAATTAATGACAGAATTTTCATTTTTGGGTGAACTATCCCTTTAATGGTACATATTATTACCTAAATTGTACATTTTATTCCTTAAGGTACTAATATGCCCCCTTTAGGATGAGATACAATATAAAAGTGCGAAAAAACAGAAAGAAAATGCAAAAATAAATTTCCTCTTAGCTTACCAATAAATATAAGAGTTAAAAAAGGTACATATTAATATTTAAGTGATTATTTCCAGATGTCCTTTAGTTCATAATGTTACTTGATCACATGAAACAACTGTCTTCTTTCTCTCTAATCCACTTTCAGCTTGATCAGCTCATCTCAGCATTTGAATGTGTCCGTCATTGAGAGAAAACATCCATCAATCCTGACAGGCCTTTGAAGAGATACACCATCCAGGATCAAAACGAGACAGAACGCCTTGAGAACAGTGAGGCAGTTTGTTGGGTTATCACCTTGATGTTAACATAAGAAACTATGTTATGATTCCGAGAGTTATAAAACTGACAGAAGTAGACTGCTGTCAAATTTACGGAGGGAGGAAGCGTTTGATAGACACTTTTGAAAGCGATCTACTGTAGGGTAATTTGTTTCAATCTGCCAGGTTTTGGTCACATTCCTATGATGTAGAGAGGTTTATTGTTTATTGCTTTGAACCTTGGCCTTAAAGGACGTGACTAATCTTCTAAATGTGCTCGACTATTTCCTAAAGCATCTTGAATGGTCTGCCAAAGCAATAAGTTTCAACCGTTACACAAAAAAAAATTCAGCCGCTCTTTCTTTTCTCAATAAATCCTCTACTTTGGCTTCTCACGTTTTCTTTTTTGGTGCATTGCTCATCCTTTAGCATGCTGGCAGGAAGATGATTCATCCTGGTGAATTGTATCCGTCTGTCTTTGGACGGAAGACAATGAAACTAAACAGCAGCCCTGGTCTCCATATAGTCGGACAAGAGCTTGTATGCTGTATCATTGAGTGTGATAGGTCTAGCACAATATGTAATCAGAAACCCTTCATAAAGACACATGTGCGCCCACAAACGCATCCACACATGGTTGAATAGCAGACCGCTTTGTAGTTAACCACTTTGTAAAGAACTTTGCAAGTTGCAAGCTCTCAGCAGAGGTTACACAAGTGCCACCTCAATGAAACCCAAACATCAGGTGCGTAGCAGACAATAGCAGCACAAAAGGACACAAAAAGACAAATACGACCGGCTTGACTGCAGTGAGAATACCTGACCACAGTGCTTTAGTTATCGAAGCAGCCTGTAGGAAGCTCGAGGTGGCCTGTAGGTTGGAGAGCAGTGCCTGACCGTACACTCATCAGACTGCACTCGTTGACCAGCTCATCAACCACCTCACACAGCTCTTGACTCTCATAGCCTGCTTGAATGCCTCGGGTTCTCATAGGAATAGCAGACAGTGCCAATAAGAAGTCGTAAAATGAGAGTGCAATACTATAAAATCAAGAAAAAAAAGCCATTACTGATGGGCAGGAAATAAGAGAGGGCCATCAAGACACTTTAGTTGAGTCCAGAGAGGCCTATAGATAAGAAACTTACTTTTTGGGCTTCAGTCACGCATTTCAATGAGCTCCAAGAGTTTTTTTTTTTATCTGATTTGATTTGTTGTGTTTTATTTTCTCTCTCTCAATTTGAGTTTTCATACTTTGCCGGTCGCACATGTGAATAACTTCAAATAACTTGAAATTAATAGTACATTTGTTATTCTAACGTTGTCTGTTTCATTATGCCGAATCCCAAAATGAAAAACGGCAATGCAGAGAAAAGCTAATGAAGGATTCAGTCTCTGATGTAAAAGAGCATTACGCTGTATTTTGAACATTCTCTGCATCTAAAGTGGTTCCTGTAGCTCAACTGATGTGCCGCTAGCAACCCTGCAGTAACGGTTCGATTCTCAGGGAGCATAGACTGATTCAAATACACCTTAAATGCACTGTCTCAGTTTGAGTCTGCTATTTGTTAGTTAACATTGTGCAAATCAGTTTTTGCACTAAGCTCATTTAAAGTTGTTAGACTAAAGCATTGCTAGTCTTTTGAAAAAGTTGTTATGCTAAAGGCTACTACCAAAAAGTAACTACAGCTTAATTTAAATATTTGACTATTCAACATTATAATTTAAGCAGAGGCATATTTTGAGGCACATTGAGGGTTTGAATTAATTATAGGGTTCCTACAACTTTTGACCATGACTTTTCTACTGGATGAGGGTTTTTACAAATCACTTTTATAGCAGTTGCACGTTCAAAGACCAATTTCTGCTCTAGTCTAGACTGTATGAAATATTTTAGAGCATACTGTAACTAGTAAAAAAGTTTCCTAGACTTTTCAATGACTCTGATTTTAATTTCAATAACTTTTCACTGCTCTATTTGAATTTTTCCAGGGTGGCATTTTTTGTGCTCTGTGAATTACGCTAGGAACAACTAGGAAAAATGGTCTTTTACTTTTATTTTAAGGTCCAGTTCTTGCTATTAACTATAACTTTTGCCTCAATAAATTCATAATTACTGCTGATTAATAGTTAGTAATGTAGTTGCTAAGTTTAGGTATTGGGTAGGATTAAGGATGTGTAATATGGTCATGCAGAATATGTGCTTTATAGGTACTTACAAACAGCCAATAAGCTAGTAATATGCATGTTAGTAAGCAAGTAGTCAATAGTGAGAATTGGTCCCTATACTAAAGAGTTGCCGGAAAAATACAATACACCTAATTTATATAACAGACATTTTTTTTATGCAACAACTAGGTGTCCAAAAGAAAATCTTGTTGTTCCTGTGTGACAATATAACAGTTTGTTGCAAATAGTATTGTGTTACTGGAAAAGCTGCACTATTTTAAAAACCACTGTCAAAAAAAAAAGAGAGAGAGAAAATTTAGTTAATAGTGTCACTACTTGTAAAGAATTACTCCGTGGCACTTGTGCTAATCCCTCGCCTGACTCCATTTGCTCTTTTGAAAGGGGCTCTGATACAACCTCTCCCAGGATGGTAAAGTTCGCCAGAAAATGGCAGAAGTCACTCTGAACCTGCCCTAGAAACGTTGCATTTATCTCCAACATGCTATCTGCAGAAAGAGCACGTTCCTCACGTGCTAGCCATCTTCCCCCTATTCATCCCGCACTTGCTGTAATTCTACAACTAACGAGTGGGAGGAAGATTTCAGAAATTGCTTTTTGTCATTAGGACTGAATTCAGATGACTCAATCAAGCCCAGGGGACTTAACGAGGGCACGATCATCATTTATTCAATTTAGTATTATAAAGAACATTCATTACACAGGGAGTTTGGGGGGCCAGGGTTTCGAACGTGACAAATCCTTCCAGGCTACCCACGGGAGGAATTTTAAAGAGACTTTTAAATGTACAAGGGACCTTCCCTCCTTCCCTCTGGGATATTTAAGGGGATGTGTCATCGGGTTGGCTTGAGCAGCGAATGTCGATTCATCTGAATCAGGAAAGGTGGATATTCTAGGTGTGTGTTCATGGTGCACCACGGCTGCTGAATTATTGAGCAAAAAAAACTCTCTTTGATCCATGCTATGTAGCCCACATACCAATCTCTTACCTGTCAGCCTCCCAGAACGCCATTCATTTTTCAAATGTTTGCAAGGAGGAGGATGCGGTATGTTATTTTTCCTACCGCAAGAAATTTCCAATCCCTTTCGGGCTCTAAATTGATATGTAGCCCCCATGTTCTTAGCCGAATACAAAGAACTATTTCTGGGATTTCAGATTTGATTGCCAGTTCATGCAGGAAAGTAGTAAGATAAAATAAAAATAAAAAATCCTGAACTTTGATTCCTGGCTTTTTGTCTATTTGAAAAACCTTGATATTGAATGCAGGCTTGAGCTTTACTGAAAGCTACCAGGAATACGTTTTATTACCAAATCAATATACCGAGTCTCAGTGTCCTGAGCGGCGTATCTCTTAGATGTTTTAGCAGCCGTTTAAATAGATAGAGAACTTTACCAAAGCATAGAGAGTGGGAGAGCGAGGTTCAGATATTGCACCGAAAGGTCATGTGTGGGAGTTCTGTGTCTGAGTGAAATGAAGAGAAAGCCATCACGCTCAGTCTGCAGAATATGTTATGCAAAAAAGGACTGTAGCACGCTCACCAGTCATTTCACTTTCACGCATGGTTTCCAGACCCACGGCTCACGAAATGGGTAGGCGGGGTGTGGGGTTTATATCCCGTGACTCAAACGTGTCAGGGTTTACATTTGATTGCTTCAGCACAAAATCCCCTCACATCAAATGTCTTGCGCTTCGCAAAGCCCAGTGACACACGGAAACATGGTCATAATTTCAAATCTGGTGATATTTCATGAAGTGTTGCTTTATTTGAAAGTGGAGATAGTTAAGTGGGTTCATAAACACATCTCCTGAAAGATATCTCCACTCTGCTCTCATTTTTTTCAGTCGTGTTCCTGTTTACCGAGAAGCCAGTGCACTAAAATTTGTAAGGGTGGGTATTAAATAGTGAAGACCGGAGGTGTAAACAAAAAAAAAGCACTTTGCAATGCAGAAATGCATTTCTATATTTATGTGTGCAGTACATATTTCTTCTTGGACTGTCAGTTGATGCATATATATATATATATTGCCGTTTTAGTAAGTGCATTTAGTTAACAAATGTATATATATATATATTATATTCTTGTTATTATATAATAAGTATTATAAAATATTTATTGCTCCAATGCTCTTCCCTTACACATTTTTACAGATGGTTTTGGGCAACATTTCTTGACGAGTTTAATGATTTTTGTGAGTTTTATGATTAGTTTATCACTTTTTAGAAAACTAAATGACCAGTACAACTGAATTTCTGGTCTAATCTCTAGTTCAATAGTATGTTTTTATGTAAGTGTGTCTGATCCACTTAGAATGAAAAGTTGAGGCATTAAAGAGGCCATAAACTCTATGTTTGGTGTTTTTGTAGGACAAGCTTTTCATTACATAAACAGGCTAAACATGCTTCAAAAAATCTGTTATTATGGCACTTTTGATGAGAAGAACCATTGTGAGAAATATCCTCTGTCAAACCAAAGCATCAAGCAGATTGATATCCAGATGTTTAATGTCCCACGGTTCTGCAACATGTTTCTTGCTTCAATGCAAGAGAGAGGGAAAACAGAAGAGGGAAACGTCTATCGCATTGAGCCATGCCATGGTTAATGATGCCAGATAGAAAAACGGGAGACAGAAAAGAGATAGATGGGGGAAGAACGAGAGAGAATTGTGTATGCATCTGTTCTTTACATCAAACAGAGTTTGGAAGAAAAATACGAAGACGAGGATTTCATACACGGCAATGATCCAGCTTCAATTAAAAGTAGGCCAGAAATGTCACTTTTATACTCATTAAGTCAGTCAGTCATTCAATGAAAGTATATACAGTGTGCTTTTTTTCTGAAGTGTGTAATTTCTTTGACAAAGCAGTGTAATTGGAATTGCCAAAAATAATGCTTGTTTTTCGATTTCTACCATTTATAATGGCCCTATACCCACATTTCACTGGATGCGGTTTTATAAGCACCACAGTGTTTTCAGAGAAATCAGTCTAGTAGTGATTTTTTTAGTAGCATCCTCATGTCCGCTCTTTGTGTAGCTCTCTCTGCCCATAAAGGTTGAGAATGAAAGTACTTCAACAGAAAAATACACGCATCAACTTTAATAAACAAGTCTATGTTGCTCAATCATTCTGTTTTCTTTATTCTCAGGCATTTTGAGACAAGTTTGTATGGTAGGCATTTGTCACACAGCTGAGAGAAAGTGTCTAAAGCATTATCACTGTGATCGATGGCCCAGTTCACTTGGCATCCAACTATCAAGTTTCAAACCCTGATGCTGACTACTATTTTCTGTTTGGGAAACAACACTGGCTTGACTTTGATTAATAAGCAAGCTTTTGACATGTCACTGCCACATTATCCATTGTACGTTTTTAATTTCCTGATTCTACCGAAGCCTAAAGATTGAATCGGCTGTGCAGTGCAAGTTTGTTTTATTGAGAAAAAGCACAGAAAATACAAGCAGTGTCTCTAGTGATGCAAACTTTTAGAAATGTAAACTAAGCACCAGTGGGCTTGTGACAGAATGTTTTCAGAAATCATATAGACAGTGATTGTATGCGTATGGAAATTATTTGACATTTGTCATGAAAGTGTGTGGATGATGTCTACTCAAGGCATTTGGTCTGTTCTAGTTTGTACAACTGACCATACAATCATACTCAACAGTGCTTTTTGTTGAAAATTAATCTGTCATTTAATAATGTGCCTAATACACGAAATATTACTACTGTATGTTGTTTATGCATTTACAGAATTAACTATTATTCGCTATTCAGCCCATTTCATTTAATTTTAATTTTAAAGTTGTTTACTGTGATATTAATATACTTTAATGCTTTGATCTAATAAATTAATAAAATAAATAAATACATTTGTAGCCAGTGTAAAATCTTGGTAACACTTTTTTAATAACTTTCATTTAAAAAATCATTAAAACATTATATAATGCTTAACATATCATTGGTTAATATATATTAAAATGGCTAGAAACATGAGATAATGTGCTTAATGTTTGCTAATGTACTTATTAATCATTATCTAATGATTAACAGATCAATATTTTATATAAATTCATGATCATGCACTTTTTAAAAATTAGATTTGAACAAATGATTCTAAGAAATATTGCAAGCTTATTTGTTAATGTACTTTTGAATGCTAACAAATGTCATTAAACTTCAGTTCATATACTGTATTACCTAATACTCATTTTTACATTTACAAATGTTGTGAGGGGAAAAAATAGCTTAATTGGTCATTTTAAGCACTTCACAGACTATTCATGTTAACATATTATGTATTAACTCAATCACAGTCTGTATATATAGCAGTCATCTCAATGGCAAAAAGTGTCCCAAATGACCTGATATTCCTTGAATCATACATCAACAAGAGAAAACAAATCAGTTTGATAATTTATCAAAATATTGTAATAAAAACAGATTGAACTGTGTTCCCTTATAGTAATTAAATTGACCCCACACTGTTGACCCCTTACCCAACCCTTAAACCTACCCATACCACCAAACCTGTCCCTAACCTTATACCGTATCACACCTCAATAGCAGCAAAAAGGTTGTACGTTAACGTAAGCTTTTAATCATTGTGTAACATCTGTTAAAATCATTTGTAGATTTTCAAGAAGTACATCATATGAATAGAAAGTTTAACGACATTTGTAAGCATTTTTATTTCCATGAAATAATGATCTGTTAATTATTATGTAATGTTTAATACGTTTATTAGTAAACATTAACAAGCACATTATCTCATGTTTCTAGCCATGTGAATATACATTAACTAATGATATGTTAAGAATTATATAATGTTTGTTAATGATTTATTAAATTAAAGTGTTACCTATCAAGGTTTCTTACTCATTGTGTCAATTTATTGCAGATTCGATCAGACCAGGACAAAGAGATTGAGGTCCGGTACAGTATAACAGGAGCCGGAGCAGACCAGCCTCCCAATGACATCTACATCATTGATCCTGTGACAGGGAAAATGTCTGTCACTAAACCTTTGGACAGAGAGGAGAGAGCCTCCTACCATGTAAGTGCGCCTCTTTCCAGAGTTGGCTCAAGAAGATCGTTTTTGCCCTATTCAGGTCCTATTTAAAGCAGAACTGGCCTCAACCCATTTAAGAAACATGCTCCAGTTTGCAAGAGTTTATGGCCTTTTGCCAGTTGGAATAAAACTAGAACTGAACTGTTTTTTTTTTTACTATATGCAGTGATCCCAAAAAGTGTTTGGACACTTAAGGCACTTTTAAAAATGTATGAACACCTATACATTATAGAACAAAATAACAAAATTAAGACAATAATTTTTTTAGATTTAGTTGAACATGTTCTTGTCATATCTGTGAACATGTACAATGTGTGTGTGTGTGTGTGTGTGTGTGTGTGTGTGTGTGTGTGTGTGTGTGTGTGTGTGTGTGTGTGTGTGTGTGTGTGTGTGTGTGTGTGTGTGTGTGTGTGTGTGTGTGTGTGTGTGTGTGTGTGTGTGTGTGTGTGTGTGTGCGTGCGTTATGTCATGCTTACAGGTGGCTGAATTTCATTGAATCACAAAAGATTAAAAAACTAACCAAATTTTCTGAGACACCAGATGGTCTCAAGGTCCTTTAAAGTTCACAGTTGTCCAAACAAAATTGGTGTTCGTTAATTTAGTACAACCAGAAAGTGTCCAAATACCTTTTGCCTTCATTTCAATTTGTGAAACATTTTGATTTAAATGTGTGTTTGTACTATATAGATGATTAAAATAAATATATTTCATTTTGACACTTCATGTAATGCCAATACATTTTGGCTCAAGTGTCTTAAATTTATATAATTCATAAACTCCAATTTTGAATGAATATTAATATCTCTTTATCTGGCTGTTCAGGGTAACATTTAACCAGGACTCGAAGGCCTACAAACTCTGAGATTTGACTTGATTGCGAACCTGATTGGTTCCAGAAAGTTCTAGCCATCAAAACAAATGCAGTTGCCTTGTCAGCCTTTTTAGATATCGAAGACAAAGCTACAGACTTAGTAAAGCTACTGCTTGTTAAGCAAAGAAATCTTAAGATTCATACTTCTTTTTTTTTTTTTTTTTTTTTTTTTTTTTTTAATATTAATTAATTAATTAAATTTTATATACCCTTTTACTTAACCACACTGTGACAGACAAGACCAGGGGACAGAGAAAACAAGAGAGAGAAAGAAGAAAGAAGATAGGAAAAAAAAAAAAAAAAAAAAAAAAAGGTTGTGGGGAAAGTCAACAAAGAAGGGGAAGAGAGAGAGAGAAAAAAGGAGAATGGGGGATAGAGAGAGAGAGGGAGAAAAAACAAAAACAAAAAAACAGACAATTTGCTTCAATACCTGCTGACAAAAAGAGAAAACAACCGAAGACACAACATCAAAGAGACTGCAGCAACAACCAACATCTGTTTAAATCACAATAAATTCTAAATGTTAAATGTTATTGAGCAGCACACATAACTAATATTACAAAATAAGTTTTGAAGCAACAGCAGATCAAGACAATGTGTGTCTGTGAGCACCTGTTTTTACACCAATGTGAATGCTTGAGTGTACACCTGTGTGTGTGAGCGCGCTTGTGTTCATAAGGTTCCTCCATGTAAATGTTTAATAGTGTGTGTGGGGAACAACAGCCCCATCCCGCAAGGCATGAAGCAGGCACGGAACAGACCCGGGCCCCAAACATCCGGAGGCCCCCCAGGGCACGAGACCCCCAGGAGAACCACCGCAGGGACAACCGCGGCCTCCACCCAAAAAAGGGCAGAGGAGAGCCCGAAGGCGGGACCTCCGACAGCCACAGTGTAGGCGCCCCAGGGTGCCGTGGCGGCAAGCCCGCAGGCTCCACCGGCAGCCGACCACACCAGGGCGGACCAGGCCCTGGGCCCGGAGACCCAAAGGCCCCCCACCCCACAAACGGGGCCCAGCAAGGCCAGTAGGGCCAGGCCCCGCCAATCGACCGCCGAGAGCGGGCCGGCGCTCGCCCGAGCATCCTGCCCCGGCGCGAGAAATCACCAACGCACCGGCGGCATCCTCCACCGGCAGGGCATGGTGGTGGGGTGGGGGTCGACTAAGATGATGAGTGAGGCGGAGTCTAAGGCCCGACCTGACACATAGACGTAGACGACAAGCACACATATACACAAGCATATGTTCCCACCCTCATGCACGCAAACAAATATTCACACCTTCGCCCCACATGTAGACACACAAAAATGGACACAGTACCCACACTCACACTCCCCATATGCACTCTATACTCATAGATCCAGGCACCACCACCCCCAGAGCGGTAGCCAGCGCCCGATCCCGGAGCTGAACCCCCTTCGCTCCGGCGTGGGGACAGGAAGACCACCCCGGTCCCCGCAGCAGCAGAGAAAATCAACAGCCCAGACCCCGACCGGGCGGCCAGCTCATCCTCACAGCCCCCGGCCCCAGACAGAGAACAGAGAACAGGGGTGTGAAAAAAAAAAAAAAAAAAAAAACGACCCCATGCTTCACCCCACCCGCTCAAATGTAGTGTTGGTGTGTGTTGTTCTAAGGTGCTTTAAAACAGGGGTGCTTTAAAACAGGGGAGGGGCACCCTCCACAAGCTTGTGTCAGCTCGTCCCCTCCCTAGAGCCCTCAATGTCTATGTGCAACTTAAAATTGAGAAGTGGGCACTGGCACCAGAGGGAAGGCTGAATGAACAGACCGCCCTCCGGATGCCATTCAGTGTGCCCACCCCCAAGGCCCTATATGTATGTGTCATGTGACAGTAAGTAATGAGAATGTCTAAGCTGTAATGTGTAATTGAGATGCATTGAGATTCATACTTCAAGTGCAATTAAGTCTATTCAAACTGCTTTCAATGCATTAAAAACAAAACGTTTCGGACCTGTCGGCTGGCATCACTTGTTAAGTGTGCTTTTTTTATTTTGTTTTTGTACCGCTATTCTTTTTATGTGGCTCTTTTCCTTATGAATAATGTGAAGAATAAAAGCTAGAGACAAAGAAAAGAATTGCTTTGACACGTCAGGGTTTTTTTCAGTTAGTCAAACTGTCAATTAGACGAAGCTTCAGTAGCAACGTGCAGATGAGAGAGAGGGAGAGGGAGAGAAAGGGAATGAAATAGTCTGGAAAAGAAGTGTTGAATTGTCACAAGTGATGAGTATGCAACTCCCAATGCTTTAACTCAACTGGGGAATCAAATCAAACAGCGACCCTGCCCCCTTATGTTTCTGCCTGTCACCCCACCTCTGTCACAAGCGGGCTGCCAGCAAGCCACATCTTCCCCAGACTGTCATTCACTCAGGCGCTCCTAAAACAACACATTGCTTTTGATTCTCACGGTTGTTACTTACAATTATAACTACCTCTTTATCTCAGCTCTTTCGCATGAAGTGTCAATAGGCCCTTAGTATATATTTAGATCAGCTATAAAACGAGGTCTTCTCTGTTTGCGGCTCCTACTTTTGACTTATGGCTCTTTTTCTCTCTCACTCCGTCTCTTTTCTCTTAACTCTCGGTCCATTGAGCAGTAGATGATGGGGCACTGTGCGTCTACCTATCAGTCTAAATTACGGCTAGGCTTGTCTCACCAGGTGTGTGTGTAAGTGTGTGTCTGCATATCTGAATAAGTCAGCACCCACGGTGGTTAAGTTAGCTGATGTGTGTGTGTGAGCGCATACATTTTCTAAATATAGTGAGCTGCCTATGGAGGCTTTGTACTATAGGCTGTCCCAAAAGGTAGGTAACTTAATTATGCTGTCGCTTAAGATAGCTAATTCAGGTCGGAATCAAAGGTGACACTGCATAAATCCTCTGTGGAGTACGCAATCCCAGAATGCATTGCGAC
>CM049847.1:22878097-22890597 GCA_027422415.1 Schizothorax lantsangensis | reverse complement strand
TAGATAAAAAAAGTGGGACAACTTGGTAGATTTCAATAGGCAACAGAGCTCATGTGTATGATTCTGTGTATGTGTGTAAGTGCATGTTTACAATGAGTTAGACACTGCCTGCAGTTAGTGAGTCAGGATGATAGGCGTATGAACACTGTTAAGGTTAAGTGGCCCCTCGGGTCTTGTGCGGTGGTTAGCTTATGCAGCCCCTCTGTTACTCACCATAGTATGAATATCCATATGACTCCTCATATCTGATATCTGCTCACATTTTGCACTTTTTGATGTAATGTATGAGGAGTTTGTTTCAGTTAGAGCCTTCTTGAGTAGAATACAATGCTTTTTTATCAGCACATCTCAAGGGCCGGCATTGGTGTGTCCAGTGCTGCAATTGAACGCAGTCATGAATTTATTTCAAGGACAATCCCCCTGGAGCAACCTGAGGTTAACAATGGTGATGACTCATAATTAACAACAGTTGTGTTAACAATAGTGATGACTCTCTAATCACAGGAACCAAATTACATTTACAAAAATTACAAAAACATTTATTTACAAAAACATTTAAAGCTGAGCTTTAAGTCAACATGAAATTGAAATTAACTAGATTTAATTTCATAATACACATTTGTGGTCTTATTGTGTAATATTCATCAATGAATGTCATTGCAAAAATTAAAATAATTTTATTCACAATGTACGTTTGCGTTTAAAAGGTATTACAATTTTTTTCACACTTTATTTTAAGGTCCGATTTTCGCTATTAACAAACCAGTAACTATGACTTTTGCCTCAATAAACCCCTAATTTGCTGCTTATTAATAGTTAGTAAGATGTTAAGTTGTTAAGTTTAGGTATTTGGTAGGATTAGGGATGCAAAATATGGTCACGCAGAATAATAATGACTAATAAACAGCCAATATGTTAATAATAGGTATGCTAATAAGCAACTAGTAAGTACTGGTCCCTATACTAAAGTGTTACCAATTTATAAAGTATATTCTGCTCACCAAGGCTGCATTTATATAATCATGAAAAACACTACTGTTGTGAAATATTATTCCAATTTAAAAGCACTGTTTTCTATTTTAATATATTTTAAAATGTAATTTATTCCTGTGATGTCAAAGATTAATTAGAACTTGAAATAGGTTTTTTTAAACAATTTAACTCTCTATACTGTCACAAAAAGTAGCCGAAGCATGGCTTTCTTTCTTTTTATGTGTTGGCTTTGTTGCCTTTATTTGACAGGATTGTGGAAAAGCGGCAGGAATGTGCAGGGTCAGATCTCCAACAATTCAGTCTCTTTAGACATTATGGAAGTAAAATAGATTGTAAATGCAGTTTCATGTTGACATAAACCACTGCAGCTCTTGGATTTTTTTGATGAGCTTGGAATTTAGATTTGTGTTTGTCAAACCTACACAACAAAAATATGACTTCATTATGAATAAATTCACTTTTAAGTCCTTCTCAAAGTTTCTCCATGATTGGCCCAGAACTGTTAAAACCTGTAAATAACAAACTCAAGTGTCTCATTAAAACAAGGACAGTTGTTTTCACTCACAGTATTGATTGTGTTTTGTTTAAAAGCAAGTCTAATGACCACTTTGATAATATTAATGATAATGATGCAGAGGTGCTGTGGGGGTACATAAAAAAATCTGGGAAAACACTGCCCTGTCCTAACAATGGCCATGGCGAATTTGCTGCAGGCATGACACTGATCCTCTAGCTCTTTCTGTGGTTTGTAGCTTTCCTTCATTTTGTGAGTTTCCAATAGTTTTTCTTCACTGCCCACAAGTCTCCCACCACTAGAGTGTGTTGCAGAATTTAAAAGCTGATGGCTTTGACACAGTGGCAAGAGAAGAAAATAAACAAAGAGAGAAAGAACTAGAGGAGGATTCTCTGTTTCTCAGCCAATCTCTCTCTCTCTCTGTGTCACTCTGTCTCTGTCTAGCGTTTCGGTTCTGTCAGCTAGCATGGTAATAATGCCATTAAGCCACACATTTGCAGTCTGTACGCTCTCATGGGTCGATAGATCAAAGATGCAGTGTCTCAGCCACTAACAACAGACAATCTCACACATATCTACATGTTCACACACACACACACACACACGCCTCACCAACCCATACAGAATGCTAAGCACAGCAGATGAGGAAACAGATTTTCCTGTTGTGCATCTTTATTTTTTTGTTTGCTTGACAGTTAGTTTTGCCCTGCACAACAAAAACCTGTCGTCTCGGGCGATATTAAATAAGAGCTTTTTGCGGCAGGTGTCGTATTACTGCAGAAATGCATATTGAATCTGGATATTCCCGTGTATAGCGTATGGAGCAATGCAACCCTCTTATTTGGGATGTAATTCCGGGGAGGGATTTTAGGATAATAGTTTTATTTAGTGCGAGCGCATGTAATTCTGTAGTGAATAAATTCAAAGAAGAGAATTTGGAGTTAATCCAGCCTTAAACCTTTCCTCTATCCCTCTCTTTTTCACTCTCGGTCTTTTTCTTGCTCTTTTGTTTCTCGTTCCCCCCTCCCTTATCCCATCTCCTGTGGGAATGTTCTATCACTAAAAAAAACTATTTTATTTTTAAGGGAATGTTTATCTGAATTAAAGAAAGCTTTATCTTGCCTCACACGCTTTTTTGGAGATCTAACCAAAATTGGCTCTTTTTTTTTTCTCTTTTTTTTCTGAAGCTATACTCCAACTCACATTCTGTTCCTCTGGAAGTCCTCTCTGAATAATAACTCATGGATTTTAGATAGGAACAACGCAATGCCTTCCCACCAGATCCCGTATCTAACGTATGAAATATGAATGCAATTTCCATTTGCTGCGTCCGCTGAGCACACAGAGATCTTTAAAGCCTCTGAGTTTCTTAAAGCTGATTTAATATCAGCGCTGTGCTTTCCACTGAAGCATCAGCAGAGGTGAAGTTATGTGTGAATTATGAATTGTTAATTAATGTGCCTTTATTGTCATCTCATCCACAGCTCAGAGCTCATGCAGTGGATGTTAATGGGAATCAAATGGAGCCTCCTATTGATCTGTACATTTATGTCATTGACATGAATGACAACAGACCCGAGTTTAAGAACCAGGTCTACAACGGATCAGTTGCAGAAATATCCAAACCAGGTATGTATCCGCAATAAAAATCATGGTGATGATTATGCTGTGATGATGTGTTTAGTTTATCATTTTATTTTATATGCCGTCAAAGAAAAGCATAAGGTAATCATGAATTAACATAATGGTGATGTAATAATAGTAATAATAGTAATAATATTGGTGATTTCACAATTCTGGTGATGAAAATGACTGAAATCATCATCACCAATGTATGACATTACTAATTTCAACATTAAGATTAAGATTAACCTTAAGACTTATATTATTTATTTGTTAATTATATTTAATTATGATGTGCAATTATATATTCTGATATTTTTATTTATTAATTATTTTATTTTATATAATATTCTTTGTTTATTAATTGATGTGTAGAAATAATAATAATAATTATTATTATTATTACTATATTTTAGATTATTATTTGAATAATTAATTAAAATATACTGATATTATTTCAATTCTAATAATGGTGTTATTGCTATATTATTATTGTTGTTGTTGTTGTTGTTGTTACTTACAACAATTTATTTGTTATTTATTCTTTCTATTTTTTGCTCTAATAATATCAGTTATTATTTCCATATATACTTCTTAATGTCGCACAAAGGTCACCTAAATTTATTTACACAATCACAATCAGAAAAAAAACATTATATCATGCATGCTCAGATTATGATTATGGATTTGCGTGCACAGCAGACAATAAATAAGATGTGTGCTCATTGTCATTTTTGAAGTTTGTAGCATGCATCAGATTCTCATCATTATCATTGTACTAATACAAGACAAACAAGGGAATATTATGTTTTCCCTTGATGTTTTATTGAATAGCCCATGTGAATCAGCCCTTTCTGTGAATGCTTCTCTGTGCTCTTTGAACCGGCATCCCCGTTGTGTCTTACAAACACAGGTTCAGTTTCTTTCTTTATTCTCCACCTCTTCGGGGTGTAAGCCATCAGAGTCGACTCACTGAGCAGCCAAAGCGTAGACTGTGAGTCAGATTGTGTCCAACTTCTGTAATGTTACGGCCCAGAAAGCTTGCCTCTGAGGACAGAACTTTAGTCTTTATTTTGTTGAGCTCTCCTCACAGAAAACTTGATTCTCAAGGGAATTCGTAAACAAAGAGAAAAAAAGAACAGCGCAATATTTTCTGTTTCCCTTCAGTAGAGCGTGGGTCTGCTCCACGCCAAACAAGCACTGTGAATTATCCATGGAAAACGGACGCGTTACAGGCTGTTCCATTATCCCTCTGCTGTCCATGCTGACATCTTCCATGTTTCACGTGAATTAAAAACATGAAGTTCTCGCGAAGGCGAGCTAAACCGGGCTCTAGGCTCTCATGAGACTGCAGTTAATCTCATTGCCTTGAAAATGGCCATGCCAATATTGGCCGTTGATCTTCCGCGATCACAAGGATTTAATCACAGCAGATGTTTTGTATATTTTAAACGTGAACGTTGAAGGAACATGTTTATCAGTTTAACTCACCAAGGGAAGCTTAGACCAAACAGATGCTCATATCAGAGTGTCTCTGAAGTATTACAGCAGATTTTCCATCAGCTCCTGCACTACAGGCCACGTTCAAAGAGGAGCATGCAGGGAAGTGTCCTTATCGGCAGCTGCAGATGTATGTGAACTTATCAGATCAATTCAACAGAGGGATCCATCTTTAAATGATACATTACTGATTTCATTGCCAACAAAATATGTGTTTGGAGGTGTAGACACATAGAGTAATTAAATTGTGTTTGTTGCTGCCTAAACACAAGTAATCACCCAATTACTGCACATTTAGAGGACTGATCCAATTTAAGTTTAATCCAATTCGACTGTGATTCAGACCTGGATCAAATTAAACTCTTTAGTGTGAATCCAGACATTTATTCCCCTCATAATTGTTGATTTATTGGCATGACTGAAAACAATACAAGAAGTAAAGTAATAATATTTTGTTCTTCCTGTCAAGTCAAGTCAGCATTTATATTCCCTAAAAAATGTTCTGGAACTAATTTTTACTTAAAACTACTTTAAGTTCAATTTAAAGTTTATCCTATTTACTTTCTTAATGCATATTTATTGGTCTTATTTTAAAAGATTAATTCCAAAATTATTTGACATGCACAGATTGTCTTTTATTACAAGACAAACATTGGTTATTCATATTCTGTTAAATCAATCTTTCTAAATAAAACCAGGATCATGAAGATTTGCAAACACACACAACACACACACACACACACATATGATAGTAAAATGTTTGGATCAGATAAATTGATATTGTGGTATAGATTTTGTATAAAAGTTTAGTAATCTTTGAGGAGAAACAAAATATTAACAATTCAGACTAGCTAAATAAAAAAATAGTCTTTATAAATAGTTTTTGGGAATTATCCAGCAACAGTGTATGAAGCAGTTAAGGCAGCTTTACAGTTCTCACGTTCTCAAAGAAGTGTCTCAAACTGTTCTTTTACTTTTCACAAGAATTAATCCTAATTTTCACTCTTTTTCCCTGTAGAAAATTTGCATGCCAAAAAGTTGACTGCACCACCCAATGACAGTGTTTCGGAAACTCATATTTCCATGCTCGGGGAACTGCTATAGCCAATTATCTTTTAAAATAATTGTTCTCTTCTCTTTTTCTTCCTGCCATCTTCAAACTATTCTCTGTTGTTTTGCATTTTACTGGCCTCAAATTTCAACACTGATCCTGCCTCATTTTTTACTCAGATGTATCCTTGTTTACTTGGCTTTCTTTTGCCTAAATAACCAATGACAAGGGGATATTTTTGCTGTCTGTTGCAGAGAAAAACAAGCCACAGCAAAAGAGTGGCACGGCTAGAAAATTCTGTTTTCACACTTCCAGCTCACACGGCCGATAAGGAAATTTGCTAACAGTGGACGATAGGACGCTACTCAACGCTCAGCCTCAGACAGCTGGCCATGGGGGTTAATTAGGCCCTGACGTCCATGCACGGGAGAGGAGAAGAGAGGGGAAAAGAGAGCGCTGAGAGGAGAGAGGAATGTTTCAATCAGTTTAATGGACTTAAAGTAGGCGTCTGCCTCTGGCTCTTTTTTGCAGGAAAAGTCATTTGCCTCTTCATAGTCCTCAAAGGACTCCATATGGCTACGGCCCTGACAAAACAGATTTGCTTTGAAAGCCTCACCGTGAGGCTGGTGTGAGACAGTGCTGAGTGTAATCTGCAGTGGAAAACGTAGTGATAACAGCTTGGAGGACTGGTTTAGTCTGGCTAGCAGCTTGTCTCGGACGGACAGCCAAGTATAGAGAGCTTTTATGTCGTATTTCCAATGTAAGCACTTTGTGATCTAGCCGTACCGCTAGCAATTGAAAATTGGGACAAAGTGGCGGCGAGATGGATTTTGCGAGTTCGGGTCCATCTTCAAATGGCGGGTGATTCGAAAGGAGACGCCGCTTTTAAATGAGCCGGCGCTGCAAGGGTCGGTTTCCATTCTCAGGCTGGTTATGTTAAACTTGTTAAAACTAATGACTCCCCAATTTCTTATATACCTGTGAAAGAGAGAGTCTCCCGACCAGCACGCATCTAATGAAAGGAGGAATTTTGCGCTTTAGTGGTTTAAGTCGAAAAGCAATTACAGCATTGAATTAGTTTTCAAATTAAAAAGCAATTGAAAAGGCCTAGGGGTTAACTGTTTCCTGCACGGTCATCTCTCTCACTTTTACACATAAAGAGCATTTAATCCCGTTACAGAATGGCACTCATTGAAAATTGAAGGCGACAGAGTTGACATGCAACTCTTTTGTCTTCTTCATCCCTCCACATGTGCTTGCTCGCTCTCTGGTTGTTCAAAAATGTATGTAGCCCTATCAGAAGAGGGCTTAATTGTTTTTCTTCTCCCTTCGCTCATTTCTTCCTTTTCCTCTTTCTCATGGGGCGTAGTGACAGATTCTGCTCTGAAACTTAATGAACTTTGAAATAGAACTCTCAGCCACAATTATCCCCTCGTAGGTGTGTTGTCACGAAATGATGGCACTATCTCCTCACAATTACAGCGAGGCCGGAGAAACCCGCTAGCACAGGGGTGTTAAACTCATTTTCACTGAGGGCCACTTCAACATTATGGCTGCCATCAAAGGGCCGGTTATAACTGTAAGACTGTACAAATGTTACCACTCCTTAACATATTGTTAAATAACTGTCTCTTTATTTTATTATTAGCTACTTATTTAAGTTACAAATATTGTATATGCATCTGCATAGATGTAAAAATATGTTATTACTCTGTGTTATTTTAACAAATACTTTTAAGAAATCCACATTACTCCGTAAGTCAAAGTAAATAACAAAGACAAATATCATCAAACACAAGTCATTACATAAACTTTGTTAAAAACGTTTTTGTTACATTTTTGGTACAATAAATAATTGTGCGCTGCTAAAAAAAAACGTGTGACAGATATGGCATTTAAGATAAAAACAAATGAGCCCGGTCTCATGAAAATGCATATCAATAGCACTATTTTCTGTTTCTATTTGGCGTGCGATTTATATGCAGAAATTGACTTTGGCGTGCATATGATACGCAATCTATGCTTAAAGTAGAAAAAAAGAAGTGGCCATACTCAACCCCACTCCCCCACCCAAAAATAAATAAATAAATACAAACTAAAGTACTAAAAAAGTACTTTTTAATTGTCATAATAAATAAATGAATTAATAATTGTTTGCAATTCAATTCACATTTATTTGTATAGTGCTTTACATGATACACTGTTGCAAAGCAGCTTCACAGAAAATGAACATTTCTACATTACATTTAGTAGTTTAAAGCACAAGTCAATCTGCGATACCAAACAGGAACACAGGGGGACGCCAAAAGACCACTAAACGAGCTACCTAGACTTGACTGTTCCAGAATTACTAAACCACTGACTACTGCGTATTCTAAAACACCTTCAGCCAGCATCCAGTATAAACCACTCGTGCTTTTAAGGCAAATGCTGATTTTTTATTTTTTTTACATCTGTGTGAGTAGCCTACTGTTATCTCCGTCATCTCTGATATAATCGGCTGTTTTCTCTGCATTAGAGCGGTTTTGAACTAACTGTTTGAATGCATTCACTTTCTGGATCCTTAGACATTCCATAAGTTTACCAGCTGATCTGATCGCAAAAAAAAATGCTTCTTTTCATTTTTATAATGTTTTTTTTTGTTGTTAAAATTTACTGATTCAAATTATTTTACTACTCTGCGCTAGGGTGACCACCTGGCTATAGATCTGTTTCAGGACAGTAGATGTGATTTTACCGGACAATGCGGGACACGTGCGAGACAGATAGGTAAATTTATACTGTTATGCTGTGTAAATACTGATTTACATTCGTTGGCATATGCGCCAATTTATGTTTCTGCCGGTGCATGCCCACACTTATGGCAACATTAAATTCAGGAGAGAAGATAATTTTTAAGCGCACACATGTAATGTCTGTCCGATAGAGAGCGCGTCCGTTTTCTGTGAGACTGAATTAATTCACCTGCGAGCGGAGAGATTTGCGCTCGTGCATTTGATGCGCTCTTGCAGGCTATAATGCGCTCTGGACATTTGTCATTAAAATAACTCCACAGAAAAAGGAGAAGAAAGTCATGTCTGAAAGCTTCCATCGATTTTTTTAATTCGCTAAATGAATGGAGAATATCGTGTTTTTCTGTCGGTGGTGCTCGAGCACTTGATGAGGTCTGCTTTATTCATTTGAGCCGTCCACGCAGTCATCATCAATGGAAAAACCATCGCGTATCATATGCACACCAAAGTCAATTTCTGCATATAAGTAGAATGCCAAATAGAAACAGAAACTTGTGGTATTGATACGCACTTTCAAAATGTACGATATAAAGTAGCATAGTTTTTTTAATTTATTTTTTTATAAGACAATCATATGCTCTCGCGGGCCACATAAAATGATGTGGCGGGCCGCAATAGGCCCGCGGGCCTTGAGTTTGACACCCCTGCGCTAACACGTGAGGTCTCGCTTGTGGCTAGCTGTGCGGCCGCCCCCCTCGGACCGACTTTTGTGGCCATTAATATTAAATGACAGAAGTGACTGGAACACAGGAGCGACAGAATGACATTAACTCAGAATGACAGGGTGACATTTTGCCCACGTCGCAAGGAGGTTTATCCTCCCTTTCTCTATTTGGAGGCCCCTAATTGCTCACTCACATTTGAGATGGTGTGAGACAAGCTCTCAGAAATCGATAAACATGTTTTGGGGACTAAAGGCCATATGGACCCCCATCCGCATCATCCTGATGCCTCACATTCACACAAACACATTTCACACTCACACACACCCAGTCTCAAATTGCTGTTTTTAAACACGCAACTTAGAAGTAATAGAGGCACGAAAATGGGCTTTTAAAGGTGGCACACTGTTTTTTATTTTTTTTTATTTTGGTTTAGCCATTTTTCCCCCTTCAGCTACATCTTTGAAATATTAAATGTAAAAATAGTTTGTCCTATCATAGTTAATCATTTTAAACTTTTATTACTCTGACTGAAATGGTTTGCATTTTGCCTATCACATAACTCCAAATATTTCAAGTCAGCCAAGTAAAATATAGATAACTAATAAATGTATTATACAGGGCTTAAAGTTCTCCGGCACCGTGCAAGATCTCCAGCGTGCAGCGTTTTGCTGCGATAAAAATAGATAAATCCTGCATTAAAAAAAAAAAAAACCTTGTTGATATCACTTTCGAGTCTATGAGTTTGCCTACCAATGGTATGAGAGGAGCACAGCTTTCACTCTCAACCAAACTAACATTACTAGCCAATCAGTAGTCGCAGCCCTGATGAATGGAGAAGTGCGACACTTTAAAAAAGCTGCGAGGGCCAATGGTCAAAGATGTCCATCTAGCGCATATTTACATAGAAAATATAATTAAAAAGCAGCAGAGCTTTGTAAACAGCTCAGAGTAATCATGTCATCTCTATAAGAACAATATGATTCCCAGAACAAATATACCGGGATTTTTTGAAAAGGTCCTGTTCACACATGATCTGTTAATGGTAACTTACCGGTAATTTACCAGTAAAACTATGTGTGAATGGGGCTAAACTCTTCCTCTGCATATGCTGTGAATTTGAATTGCTTAACGTTCATCTGGGAAAACAATGTGCATTATCTCACTAGATTTGTAACGTAAATCATTTATAAACCTTTGCCAACACAGGAGAATACATAGAACCTATGTCTAAATATGCCATGTATTGTACATCGTGATTTAAAAATAAAAGTTTCTGCATATGGCGGCCAAATATAAAAATTGTATGGATTTAAACATCATTTAATCATGCTGTAAAGTGAAACGTCCCCAGGCCGTTGGCGTCCTCTGCAGGTATTTGTTAAAATACATAATTAACTTAAGTTGGTTATTTTTTGGTATTTATATCTAAATACAACTGCATTGTTTTACTTTTTGTAATTAAAAGACAAATATTTTGTCATTGAAAATTTCTTTAAAAAGTATTAAAATAGTGTATTGTCACACCCCTAGTCAGTGTTGGGTGTAACGCATTACTAAGTAACTAAATTACTTATCCACTGAAAAAGTAAAGTAAGGGATTACTTTTCATTTTTAGGAAATTTAATTACAGTTACTTATAAAGTACTTGCGTTACTTACTGTAAATAATTTCAACAGTTCTAAAATCAATATTGAATTTGAAATCTAAATTTACTGTCTACAGATAAAATTGAATGCAGAGTCTTTAGCCCTCTGTGCTCCAGCGCGTTCACTTTCAGTTTTTCCTGATTCACAGAGGTACCTTAAATTCTCAGATACAGATAAGACTAAAATCCATCGAATCTAAAAAGGGCCTACTTTTATTTGCGTACACTGACAATAAGAACAAAACATTTTGCTTTTGTAAAATAAACAAAACAAACAGGGTGCTCTTTCTCCGTGAGCAAATTTCTACACATCACAAACTCAGCGAATACTTAACACAGAGACATGAGAAATATGTCTGTAGAAAGCTTGAGGTGTCTACTTTTAAATGAACGAATTCAAATCGAAATTGATTATTCTCTGATTATGTAATCCGTATGAAACTAAAGCGAGGTACAGTCTTTTCCGTATATGAAGCTTGAAGTGTCTACTTTTAAATGAACGAATTCAAATCGAAAACGAATATTCCTGATTATGTAATCCGTATGAAAGCGAGGTACAGTTTTTCCCGTATCTGAAAGCTTGAAGTGTCTACTTTTAAATGAACAAATTCAACTCGAAATCTAATATTCTCTGATTATGTAATCCTTATGAAACTAAAGCAAGGTACAGTCTTTCCCATATCTGAAGCTTGAAGTGTCTACTTTTAAATGAACAAATTCAACTCGAAATCTAATATTCTCTAATTATGTAATCCGTATGAAACTAAAGCGAGGTACAGTCTCTCCTGTATCTGAAAGCTTGAAGTGTCTACTTTTAAATGAACAAATTCGACTCGAAAACGGATATTCTCTGATTATTATGAAACTAAAGCGTATCTGAGCTCATTATATGTAGTCACCTGCGCGCCCTCACCTAGATACAAAAAATAGATTAAAAAAAATCAAGATTCATCTAATTTTCATCGTTTTTGAAAGAAGACCTGCAATGAGGAATAAGCAGGATTTTACCTCAGAAGAACAGCGCGATCTGACGCGGCTTTATTCAGCTGAGGAGATCATTTCTGTATTCTGTATTCTATTCTTACCTATAACATGTTAATTTTCCTGAACATCTTACCAAACTGAAATGTATTGTTTAACTTTTCTTAAGCTTTTTTGTTATTCAGATATTTTGCAGAGTATTTCTATTTGTTAACCAAAGGTGATTCAATTTTTTTATAAAAATGTTTAAGTATTACAGTTGTTTCAAAGCTAAAAGGCTAAACTATTTTATGTGACCCTTCAATGAAGCAGAATTTTTCGGAACTCTTCCCCAGATGTGTGGTTTGACGCAAACCTGTTTCTGAGCTCTACAGACTGTTCTTTTGACCCCAGGGCTTGGTCTTTGCTCTGATATGCATTATCAGCTGTTGGACCTTTTATTAAGATGTGTGTGCCTTTCCAAATCATACCCATTCAATTGAATTTGCCACAGGTTACCTTCACTCAAAGTCTAGTAACACCTACAAGCAATATGAATGCTCCTGAGCTAAATTCCAACTGTCCCAGATAAGGGTATGAGTACTTATGCAATGGAATAATTTAAGTATTTTATTTTTAATAAATTTGCAAAGATGTTAAAAACCTTTTTTTTTTTTTTTTGCTTTACCATTATAGTGTATGGAGTGTAGATTGATGTGGAAAAAAGTAATTTAAAGCAGTTTAACATAAGGCAGCA